>CM045465.1:26704770-26763313 GCA_024666655.1 Dascyllus trimaculatus
CTTTCATCAAGTGTACATACAGACTGGCCACAAGTCTTAGTCACCAAGTTCAACTAAACAAGGTAGTTTGTTGTGTGGAGCAAACCTTTCAAAGCTTAAGCTGACACTTAGAAAGCAGGATTTGATTTGGGCGGAATAAAGCTTGAAAATGATGGGTGCTTGGACATGAAGTGCTCCTTTGTCTTTCATACGTGCTGAGTAAAGCTTTCAAATGGTATTCCTGATTGTATTTTGAGTGGAATCATCCTTTAAAGTGAGCGTAAGTGGCACTTTAGCCATCATCCCTTACTGTAGGTGGCGCTGTGTGGGGAAAGCAAGGGTCCAAATGTGCGGCCCCGCTTGTCAGAGTGCAGCTTCAGGGCTGCACACACATACAGTTGCAGTTGCAGTTGGATGAGGACAGAAAAAGCTTACAGCACCTGGTATTCCCAGGCGGTCTCCCATCCAAGTACTAACCAGGCCCGACCCTGCTTGGCTTCCGAGATCAGACGAGATCGGGCGTGCCCAGGGTGGTGTGGCCGTAAGCCACAGGACAAACTTCACACAAGCCTTTTATAGGTGACACAACTCCACATTTGCTCTGTTGTTGCTCATGCTACTTGTTTCACTCAACACCTTTCATCAAGTGTACATACAGACTGGCCACAAGTCTTAGTCACCAAGTTCAACTAAACAAGGTAGTTTGTTGTGTGGAGCAAACCTTTCAAAGCTTAAGCTGACACTTAGAAAGCAGGATTTGATTTGGGCGGAATAAAGCTTGAAAATGATGGGTGCTTGGACATGAAGTGCTCCTTTGTCTTTCATACGTGCTGAGTAAAGCTTTCAAATGGTATTCCTGATTGTATTTTGAGTGGAATCATCCTTTAAAGTGAGCGTAAGTGGCACTTTAGCCATCATCCCTTACTGTAGGTGGCGCTGTGTGGGGAAAGCAAGGGTCCAAATGTGCGGCCCCGCTTGTCAGAGTGCAGCTTCAGGGCTGCACACACATGCAGTTGCAGTTGAAGTTGCAGTTGGATGAGGACAGAAAAAGCTTGCAGCACCTGGTATTCCCAGGCGGTCTCCCATCCAAGTACTAACCAGGCCCGACCCTGCTTGGCTTCCGAGATCAGACGAGATCGGGCGTGCCCAGGGTGGTGTGGCCGTAAGCCACAGGACAAACTTCACACAAGCCTTTT
Organism: Dascyllus trimaculatus; assembly: GCA_024666655.1. Taxonomy (NCBI): domain Eukaryota; kingdom Metazoa; phylum Chordata; class Actinopteri; family Pomacentridae; genus Dascyllus; species Dascyllus trimaculatus. The sequence goes on from CM045465.1 coordinate 26,705,946, forward strand.
ATAGGTGACACAACTCCACATTTGCTCTGTTGTTGCTCATGCTACTTGTTTCACTCAACACCTTTCATCAAGTGTACATACAGACTGGCCAAAAGTCTTAGTCACCAAGTTCAACTAAACAAGGTAGTTTGTTGTGTGGAGCAAACCTTTCAAAGCTTAAGCTGACACTTAGAAAGCAGGATTTGATTTGGGCAGAATAAAGCTTGAAAATGATGGGTGCTTGGACATGAAGTGCTCCTTTGTCTTTCATACGTGCTGAGTAAAGCTTTCAAATGGTATTCCTGATTGTATTTTGAGTTGAATTGTATCCAGATCTATACAAACCTGCGAAAAAAATTTCTCATGGTCTGGGATCACCACGGTCAATCAGTGATGTCCTGGTTCGAGGGGAAAGACCATGTATTTATACAGAATAACTAATAAGTCTTAGGCCGTAGATAAGGAATGACTTCACACAGACAATGACACACAGACTCAAGGTAGGTATGTTTGTTGTACCAAAATTATTATTTCAAAAATAATGTTCCCAGGAGTACATACAAATTTTTACTTCCCCTTAATAAAAAAAGAAAATCTGGCCAGAATAAAAAAAAAAGAAAATAATTGCTGCAGCTTAAGTCTCTTAGTTCAGTTCATTTTAGTTGTGCATAACTTTAACTCGGTCCGAACGTCACTTTTAGAAATGGTCCTCCAAGTCGCAAATGATGGAGAGATCTTACTGGTGTAGAAGACGTCAAATCCAAGTCCTGCTTACAAATGGAGAATCCCAGTCGGTCATCCACAGCCACGGTCACTCCCGGCGGTAGAAATCAGCACAGAGCGGGCGAACACAGCTCCTCCGTCACACCGATGCACCTCACGCGGTCCGCGCTATTACAACACATGAAAATTTCAGACACCTCGCTGGAAAATCTGCTACGCTTTACCACGTTTTCTCCCGTCTCATAGAGAGCTACACATACGCCTACTCCCTCTGCAGCACGCATGGAAAAAAAAGAACTAGTATAGACAGCGCAATACAGCATCACTGCTATCTTGGTTAACACAGGCTACACTCAAACCCGCTACACCTACACGGGTGAGCTAAAACTTCACTTCAATGCAGCGAAATCATTAAACATCGGTCACATAACTTTTAAAACATCTAACCAAGTTATATGCAACACCAGCAAACACATTTCATATACTGAAATAACACTCACTATTCCTGAGACGAACAGTGCGGCAAAATATGAACATTCTCTACGGCTTTACAGTAGCATTTTCATTTTAAACAGAATAAAATTAACAGAAAACAATGTATATGAGCTTACCTATTACAACACATGAAAATTTCAGACACCTCGCTGGAAAATCCGCTAAGCTTTACCACGTTTTCTCCCCGTCTCATAAAGAGCTACACATACGCCTACTCCCTCTGCAGCACGCATGGAAAAGAACATAACAGCGCAGTCCCGCTGCCACCTAGAGGACGTTACCACAAAGCGTTTTGTCAACTGCTGTAAAGTGTCGAAAACATTGTCTCATATAAAAAAAACAACTTCACCTGACCAATTGTGTCTGATTACACAGTGTAATAGAAAACTCATATCATTTTGGCAATAAATGCTCATTTTATCCCCCTATGTATTTGTTTGTAAATAAATGGAGTACTTAACCTATTTAATACTTAGCAGATCTTACTAATTTATTCAAATAAACTTTTCTTTTTAACTTGAGTATATCATATGAAATACTTTTATGAATTTCCAGAATGTGCATTGTTAAGTAACACATTTTTAGGTGGGTTACATCCTCCCCCACTAAACCCTGACGTCCTCGTCAGATATTTACATAGCTGCATTCAACAAATTCATCAGCATGGCAGTCTGAGTTTGCATCATAGTTAAAATGCTTAACAAGTCCAACTTCAGATTGTTATCCACTGTCTGCTGATTACACCTTGCTTTCCACTCTGTATAATCCTGAAATCTCACTGGCGGACGTCGCTCACGTCTAGGCCTTTGAGACAATTCTGGTGGTTCTGCACTGTCTTGTGTTGGAGAGTTTCCCTCAACATCTTCACAAGTTTGATCATTAGAGGCAGGTATGAAGTAAGAGTTTTTAAAAGGATCACCAGTACCAGCAGCTGTACATGTGACACCTGTACCTGTCTCCTCAGTGTGAGTACAGGCTGGAGTTTGCTCCTCATCACTGGACAATTCAGCATCGACATGGAAACTACATTCCTCTCTTTCACTCAGAAGTCCAGGATCCGCTCCATTAGTCTCAACTACATTTTCCTGGTTGTCATTTCCTGGCATTTGGAATTCTGGAGCTTCAGGATTGAGTAGTATGTCCAGGAAATCACCTCCTTCATCACTTGTTTGTTCATTTCTCAGTCTGGACCATGTTCTGGGCTTTTCCCTTTTTGTAGGTGCCTCTTCCTCAACATCATGCTTAACAGGCAAAAACCCACAAGGAAGCAGCAGATCTCTGTGCAATACACGCTCTCTTTCATCACCATCCTCAGGCCTGACAATGTACACTGGAATGTCAGTGTTAGGCTGCTTTATTACCACATACACTGTAGATTCCCATTGATCTGCTATCTTATGTTTTTTCCTGATGTTAACATTCCGCACCAGAACTCGGTCACCCACCTCAACGGTAGCAGCTGTAACCTTGCTATCCCACCTTGTCTTGTTAAGCTGTTGTCGCTTTTCAGCTGACTCAGTGGCTAGCTTGTAGGCATATTTGAGCCTTTTCTTTAGATCCTTTACATACTGAGAGTGAGTCTTTGCATCATATCCTGCTGGACTAATCCCAAAGCAGAGATCTATGGGGAGACGCGGCTGGTGGCCGAACATCAAGAAAAATGGGGACACCCCAGTAGCATCATTGCGGGTGCAATTGTAGGCGTGCACCAAAGGACGCACATACTTCCTCCAGTGTTCCTTTTTCTTTTCCTCCATTGTGCCTAAGAGATCTAAGAGAGTTTGATTAAATCTCTCCACTGGGTTTCCTCTTGGATGGTATGGCGTGGTTCTGGACTTCACTCCAGCCAACTTACACAGCTCAGTTACCACCTCTGACTCAAAATTTGCACCTTGGTCACTGTGGACCCTCTTTGGGAAACCAAAGTTGCATATTAGGTTCTCCCATAAGACTGTTGCCACCGTTTTAGCAGTTTGATCCTTTGTTGGAAATGCCATAGCATATTTAGTGAAATGATCTGTTATTACTAGAAGGTTTCGGATGTCTCCCGAGTCTGGCTGTAGGGATAGATAGTCAATGCAGATCAACTCTAATGGAGAATACGCCTTAATATTCACCATTTTTGCTGCTTTCTGAGCTCTTGCTTTTCTTTTCAAGCATCGCTCACACTTCTTACATTTCTCTTCAACAGCTGCCGCCATTTTCGGCCAGTAAAATGAGCAAGTTCCAGTGTTCTTTCATATCCCATGTGTCCTGTTTCATCATGGACTCCCTCCAGAACTCTTTCTCTGTGGCTTTCAGGAATCACAAGCTGGTTGTAGCGCTGTCCAGCTTGGTTGTATATTTGTCGATACAATACATTGTCAACAAAAGTCAGTCTGGGTTTCTCTCTCCAGAGAAGGCATACTTCACGACTCTCACAGCGTTTTTCTGAGCTGGATAGTGTTGTACCAAACTCCATCAGATCTATGACACGTTTAATAGTGGCATCATCTCTTTGAAATCTTTGCCAGTCAACTGCAGTAAGACCTGGTAGAGTAGAACTCCCAGGCCATGGCTCAGGTTCCTCAAGGACATCAGGAACAGCATCTTCATCACAGAGGAGAGTTTCAACCAATGCAATTTGCTCCTCCTCGGCCTCAGTGCCATCTGTAGACTGAGTTGCTGCACTGACCATATGATGCTTCAGGCACATCACATTCATTACATCCTGGCTCAGTGTTTTGAAATCGTCCGGTGAGTGTACTGCTCTATCCATCAAGCTACTCACCCTCCTTTTTAGGTCCTCGTCCTCATCATCATCCAGAGTGTCCTCATGTGGGATTCTTGACAGACCATCAGCATCAATATTTGTTTTCCCAGTCCTGTATTTTATGTCAAAATTATACAAGGAAAGGGCAGCAAGCCACCTATGCCCAGCAGCATCCAGCCTGGCTGTGGACAAGATGTATGTCATGTATTGTTGTCAGTTAGGACCTGGAATGAGACGCCATATAAATAATCATGAAACTTCTCACATATTGCCCATTTAAGGGCCAGAAACTCTAATTTGTGAACAGGGTAGTTCTTTTCACTTCGAGAGAGCCCACGGCTGGCATATGCAATGACGCATGTTTTACCATTCTGTATCTGATACAGTGCTGCACCTTGGCCATTAACACTAGCGTCTGTGTGCAAAATGTAAGGGAGTTTCCAGTCAGCATACCCTAAGACAGGGGCAGTAGTCAGCTTCTGCACCATTGTATCGAAAGCCTGTTTGACATGTTTGACTCCATCTGTCAACCAAAGACTGTGTCTTTGAAGTGCATGTATGTTTTCTTCTGGTTGAGAAATTTCCTTGTAACAGTTCATTAAGTGGTCTCACAATTTTAGAGTATTCCTCCACAAACCTTCTATAATACCCTGCAAATCCCAGGAATGACCTAAGCTCTCTCACTGTCTTTGGGAAAGGCCACTAACAAACTGCTGCTATCTTGTCAGGGTCTGGCTGTATCCCATCAGCCGAAATCACATGGCCAAGATATTTTACTGATGTTTGAAAGAACTTACATTTGGAAGGGGACAATTTCAATCAAAACTGTGAGACTCTGTCCAGTACTTTCATTACTCTTTCTTCATGCTGTTCAAGAGTATCAGAAAAAATGATCAGGTCATCCAGGAATGCAATGACTTCCTCCAGATTGATTCCTGCTGTCACCGTCTCCATAGTTCTCTGAAATGTGGCAGGGGAGTTAGTCAGCCCTTGAGGCAGTCTGCGAAACTGCCAGGTTCCAAAAGGGGTTGTGAAGGCCGTTTTAGGACGGTCCTCCTTTCTCACGTCAAGCTGGTAATAGCCACTTTTTAGATCCAGGACTGTGAACCACCAGGGGTGGACTGGCCATCTGGCATACCGGGCACCGTCCCGGTGGGCCGGTGTCTAGTGGGGGCCGGTCAACAGGTCCCCCCACCCCACAATTGGCCGGCCGGTTATGTGACCTATTGTCCTATTGTGTAGCTGACGGCCATTCAGCACAGCCCATTGGTTAAATGACAGTCAGGGCCTGTCAGTCACCCACTTGCTGGATGGGCGGGGCTGACAAGGTCACGTACTCACGGCATGTGAGCTGAGGTCCGAGGTTAGGTGAGGACGGTCATGGAGAGACCGCCGAAAAAACGCCCTGGTGGCGCTGAAAAGCAACGAATAAAAAAAAAAGAAAGAACTAGAAGCAGAAGCCTCCAAATGCACCAAAATAACAGCGTTATTTGGTCAAGCATCAGCAGCATCCGATAGCGAAGGACAGACAGCGCCGCCGCCGACCAAGCTTGATTCTGGCGCTGCCCCCTCGACTTCAGGCTCCTTTCTGCAACTTCATCACCAGCAGGAGCAACAGGACCGGGTGACACAACAGTTGATGAAGAGTGGGCCGGTGGAGGCAGGGGTAAGTAATAACAACGAGCATGACAGATCTGTAAGCCGTACCAGTGGTGTGGTCTACGTGATACGCAGGTATACGCTGTATACCCACTAGAAAAGGTCCAAAATTTCCATATAACCACTTAGAAATGCCCAGAGATACGTATCAGTATGTTTTCAGACATGACGTTCACTTTCTCGTTCATAAATTCTCCTTCTCTGTGTTACGAAGCAGTGAAGTTGTATGGGGCGGGGAAAGGTGTATGGCTTAGAACAGGGGTCACAAAATGGCGAACCGCGGTCCGAATACGGACCCAGGTGCCGTCTTCACGGTGTAAATTTGACAGGTCGCTTTTATTTTACCAGTGCAGCTTTCCAGTGTTATAATTGTGTGGCAGTGTGGAGAGTGTGTGCTCCTCCCCTCCTGTTTCGCCGAGCTTACCGTTCTGATGGCGGGGAAGAAATCCTTCAGTTTCTCCTGCCAGCTTCTCTTAAGGAAGAGACTTTGAGTCGTCTTCATCAGCAACACGGTCATCAGGGCATGGAAAGGACTGCAGAGTTGGTTCGCCAGCGGTGCTACTGGCCGGGCATGTTCCATGACATCCGGAATTGGGTCCAGGAGTGTGAGAGGTGTCAGGTGGCAAAGGATGCTGGGCAGGTGCCACATAGTTACATGGGCCACCTACTCGCCTCCCGTCCCAATGAGATACTGGCGATAGATTTCATGCTGCTCAAGCCTTCTCGCAGTGGTTACGAAAACGTCATGGTCATGACTGATGTGTTTAGTAAGTTCACTGTTGTGGTTCCAACACGTGACCAGACGGCCTCTACTGTGGCCCAAGTGCTGATTGCTGAATGGTTTTACAAGTTCGGTGTTCCAAGTCGCTTGCACTCCGATCAAGGGCGGAGTTTTGAGAGTGCGTTGACTCAGCAACTTTGCTTGTTGTATGGTGCCGAAAAATCTCGTACAACGCCGTATCATCCTGCTGGCAATGGGCAATGTGAACGGTTTAACCGCACACTTCACAATCTTCTTCGAACATTGCCATTGCCACAAAAGTGGGATTGGGCTTCTTATCTGCCTCAGGTCATCTTCTGTTATAATACGACGCCACACCAGAGTACAGGAGAGTCACCATATTATTTGATGTTTGGCCAGGAGCCAAGGCTCCCGATTGACTTCCTTTTAGGGAGGGTCGAAGAACCGGGTCCGGGTGAAGTGCAAGGTTGGGTGGCGGAGCACCAAGAGAGGTTGAGGTTTGCGTTTGGTGATGCTCGTGAGAAACTCTTGGCGGCTGCAAGTCGTAGGAAAGAGCGGCACGATCAACACGTACGACATGCACCCCTGTTAGTAGGTCAGCTGGTGTATGTGAGGGACCACGGTGTCCGGGGCCGTCATAAAATTCAAGATCTGTGGAGCTCAGTTGTCCATCAGGTGGTGAGCGCTCCATCTGGAGAGGGTGCAGTTTACTCAGTGGCTCCTGTGAGTGACTTGCATAAGCTCAGAAACGTACATCGTAACATGCTGAAGGCCGTGGTGAGGCCTACTGAGGTTGACCATCAGGCACACCACTCTCCATCTTCACTGAATGCAGCTCCACTTGATGACTTTTCACACAGTGATGTGTGGCTTTTGGTCTCAGAACCTCACAATTCCGTAGCTGCTCCTGGTATTCCTTTTGTTCCATCTGGACCCTCCAATTCAAGTCTACCAGGTCATGGTCAGACCAGTTTTCCAGCTGCGACACACACGCAGGAACCGTCATCTCTGCCTGATCTGGACCAACCAAGTACAAGCGCTCAGGCGACACGTCGGACCACCCGCTCCACGGCTGGCCAACACTCAAATGTGTATCGGCTTCCCCAGTCTGCTGGTAGCCAGGCTGGTGGGCGAATTGGGAGGGCGACGAACCCGACTTCCAATCTCCAAGCTGCCATCTTTAGACCATGGTCTTGATCTTCTATCGTCGGGACGACGATAGAATGGAGGGGGGTAGATGTGGCAGTGTGGAGAGTGTGTGCTCCTCCCCTACCTGTTTCTCGGCGCGCACCTCCACCTGTGTCTCTTTGTGCTGATTGCGGGGCGGGACCGAGGGGATTTATACCCCGATCATCTTTTGTCTTATGTGTGGATCCTCTCTACCCTCCGTGGCGTCTGGCGGTGTGTGTGTGGACGTTTGGTCTGCTGGGTTAATCCACAGCTGCAGAAACTGCAAGCTCCTCTTTTCGGGTGAGTTCACATGGCGATTGTTTCTTTCCATGTCTCTGGCCGGTCCGTGCTTGGCACTTATGTGTGCGTTTTTCCGCTTCAGTGTCTCCGCGGCTCGTGAAGGCCATTGTTTGTGTGAGCCGGTGGCTTTTAACATACAGGTAAGTTCAGGCGCTCCTTTGTGCCCACTGCCATCAGACTCTTTAACAACAGTGAGAGCCACTGACTACCATCACACTGACCAGGGACTTGTTATTCTTACAGCACTCCACACTGCACCTTATGCTAATTTCTCTAATTTTAATTTTTTCGTTTTTCTTTTTACCTTATGTCACTTATCCAATTTTGTCACTTTACTGGACACTTATATGGACACTTTATTTGTATATAGTAGTGTTGTATTTTTGCTTTTACTGTGTTATCTATTTTTCATTTTTCTGTTTGTTTCACTGACTGTACTACTGCGACACCAGAATTTCCCCTCTGGGGATCAATAAAGGAGTATCTTATCTTATCTTATCTTAAGTTGCATGCCTCCCTCCTCGACCCATTGGGCTGTACACTGCCAGTCTGATATATTTTCCTTCTATGTAGTGTGGTGCTTTTTTAATGCGCGGTCGCGCATACGTAAATTCGGAGGATCGGCGCACCCTCCATTCGGGGTCTGGAGACCGGTGCTTCTTTCCTTGGTAAGTGTGGCTTCTGCCTGTTGCTTACTAGACACTCTGAATATTATTGGTCCTAACCGTGGCGTGTTTTCACCACAGCGGGACCACGCTGCACCTCCCGCGTCTCCCGGGGACCACATCAAAGCGCTGGCTACGGCTGGCATAGCTCCTCCCACATCCGCTGTTCTGGATCGTCTGTCTGACCGTCGTGGCTTGGGATTGGCCCGTTTCGTACTTCCGGTAAACTCCATTCATTTCGTGAGTGCTCCGGAATAAATAAATAAATAACAGAAACAGAACTCTGGGTTCCTCTAAAGGTCATTACAATAAAACTGTGTCTAATGTATATGTGTAAATTTTAACTGTACATAGCTGGTGGTTATTTTGCATTTGGATTTGTTATAATTGCATGTTGTGTTATTTTGGCTTGCTGTATTTTATTTTTTTCCTTTTCTATCCTGTGTTATTTGTTATACTCATATTTTAAAAGTGAAAACATAGAAAATAGTCTTTTATATAATAAGAAATGTACTAAATAAAATATACATGGTAACTGAAGGTACTGTCTCTGCCCCATACTTATGGTGATCGAACCTGTGTCTGCCTTGCGCAGGGTCCTAGGCCTAACCTAGGTGGCGTTGTCAGCAATTATAGCTACAAATTTACCTGCATTAAGTTCCCTCATGCCACAATTGGTTATCAGCTCAGGAAATACACAGACCATCGTAGCTCTGCCTTCAAAAACCAGTGGAGAGGTGAGGGACAGAAACGACAGTAGTAATGAAGTTCGGCAATCTTCGGAGAGCTGGTTCTTTGGCATGGCTTCCCAAGGTTATTAATTGTAGCCTCATATTTTAGGCTAATAATAATAATAATTCTGAATTAAAAACTTAAATGTGTTTGAGAATGGTCCTGACACTATGACACGACGATTCAAAATACTGGCTAAACAAGCAGCAGCTCAGTTTACCTGTTAAGCAGCAGGGGATGTAAGGGGAGTGATATGAGACAGAAATTTCTTTTTTAAGTATTCAGTTGTTTACATTTTTGAGATTTGGGTATTGTTAAAGATGTATATCCATTGTTTCAGGTTGTTCAGCCGTTATTTTTTCAAGTTCTGCACTTTATTTTAAGATATACAGTTATATCAAAAGTTATTTATTAATAAAAGTTGTCAAAGTTTTTTTTGATACTGAATTTATTTGATTTGATGGTCAACTATTGATTACAGGCAGACGCAAATAAAACTGCTAGGTTACATCAACATATATCACACTAGTTCAAGTCAGACATTATGATGTTCTGGACCTTTGCTTTAATACATTTTCTCTGACAGGACCTCTTAAATTTCTCATCATATTTAAGGTGTGTGTGTGCGTGCACGCACAAACATTACTCGTGTGTGAGATGAGAACTTGACTTGGCTTTGGTTTATAAGGCTGGAAGGGGAAAAATCAGAGTATACCTGCTAGAATAAAGTAGACTACACCACTGCCTTATACCACTGTCCAATCCATTAACATACATTAACGGGGACAAAACACTAGGAACAATGTAAACAAAAACTAATATAATATATATAAATATTGTGACGCCCCCTGTATATGTCTATTAGATGAACTGATGACATCTGTTCTCTCCAAGGTGCTGGGATAGGCTATGCCAAAATCATTCAGATGTGGAGCACCTGGGCCGGCTGCTCCACTTGAACTAGATATGCTGGTATCCAGTGACCTGTCTTTGGCCCTTGGCTTTCTTCTCTTGGTTCCCATTGCCTGAGCCACATGCACCATTTGTTTAGTTGTCTTTGTTAGTGCACCTTTTAACACCTTGCACCACATCATTTTCACACACCCACATACACACTACTGATCTTACAGACAAGCCACACTCCATACTTGTAGTCATTCCTTGTTTGTCTTATGTTTATTTGTAATAAATTATCTGATTATTTTTGGAAGAGCACTCTTTTCGTCCTTTTGTCCTTTTGTCATGGGCATTGAGCCGGGTTATAATAATAACTATAATAATCTTTTTGCCCCAGTCCACGCCTGTGAACCACTTAGATGCAGAAAGCAGGGCGAATGTCTCCTCTATCCTCGGCAGGGGATAGGCATCCTTTTTAGTGAGGCTGTTGAGCTTACAATAGTGAACTACCATCCTCAACTCACCGTTCCGTTTTCTCACTAAAACCACCGGTGATGCATATGGGGAACTAGATTCCTCTATGATACCAGCGGCTAGGAGGTCTTTCAAATGTTGTCTCAAGTCTTCAAAATCTGCCGGTGAAACACGGCGAGTGCGCTCTTTGAAGGGGGTGTGATCCATCAGCTCAATAGCGTGATCAACACCTCCCATATGTCCAATGTCCAAATCATGTTTAGCACTTACAACTTCTCTGTTAATTCTATTTACAATGTGCTCTTTAAGCTGCTCAGAGACAGGAGAATCTTCAAAATTCAAGTCAACAGGCTTTTCATCACAACTCTCATTCTGGCTAACCGTGAACATCTGAGCTTTGTTGGAGGCATGATTCACATTGACCTTGATGGGCTTCACCCAGTCAACCAGAGAACATTCAGCAAAAACTCTTCGTGGCTGCAAGGTTATTGGATGGTCCGACATATTGCGGATGAGCACCTTGACCTTCGCAGACGACTTAGGCTGGACCTGTATAAGGTTACTGCAGACCACAAGACCCCCTGGGAGAGAATGCATTTGGGGCTCTTCAATTAAGCCTATGACTTCGTTTTCTAAGATGTTAGTATGATATCTACCTGTCACTTCGCATGTGTCGCCTTTGGGGATTGTCACCGATTTCCTCCCAAAAAGGCGTACAGGCATCGGTTTTACATCTCTTTTGTCCGTTTTGTCTTCACTTCACAAGCCACATATGCTGAGGTAAAGTTAGAATGGATGGGCAGTTCACCAAGGTACTTATCTCCACCCACTCTTTTACAGTCGCCTAGTAGCTGTTTGAGAACATTGGTACCCACTAGAAGGGATGTTAAGGCACTGTATGTCTGATCAGGGCAGACCAAGGCTAAGGTTGTGACAGTTGCATCTGTGCCACATTCATCTTTGAGGAACTTTACATCTACTGTGATGCATCCCAGGTAAGGGACCAGTTGCCCTGCTGCACCTTCAACTTTCAGTAGGTAACTAATCAAATACAGGCTGTGATGAGAGAGATACTTTTGATAAAATGACTCGGCTATGAATGTTACTTGTGACCCTGTATCTATCAGGCATTTACACTGAACACCATCAAGCCATGCTGCTGCTTCACAAGGTTCTCCCACTAAACCTGGAGGTATATCTGACTCATTTACAACCTGAGTACTTGCCTGGGCTGTCACTGTGTTTTGTTTTGTTGTTAGAAAGGAACTGTTATCATGTTCAGCTGCTGTTCATTCCGCAACAGCAGCTACTTCATGTTTAAAGATTCAGCTGGATATCTTTGCTGGTGTCTTTGTAGAAGTTTTTGTTGCACCAACTCAGCATTAGGAGGATTGTTACAGTTGGTTAAGTAATGTGCATCTTCCCCACATCTGTAACAGAAACCCCTCAGTTTTACATCTTTTCCTAACGTCTTACATTTTGGATCAGCGTGACATTGCACATTCTTTTCCTTTGATTTAGCCTTAGTTGCAGGTTGAGGTTCTCCTTGCATCCTTTCCTTAGCAGGAGGACATTGCTTTATCCTGGCCTGAACCAGTTCCTCTTCCAGCTGTTCAACTCTCTCAGTCAAACTAGCATTTTGATCAATAGCCATGTCTGATGAGCCAACACTATGCTGGAGGTGATTATGGGCTTTGACTGGTGCAGTGCCCAAACATCGACCTTTCCTGTTCTCTTTCAGTTGTCTTTCATGCTCAAAAGATCTTACTTTAAACAACAGGTCTGAATAACTCATGATCTCCATTGAAGGATCAGACAGGATCTCTTTCAGGTGTAACTGGGATATTAGAACCTCATCCCAACACCCCCGGAGAAACCGCTTCAACAGCTGAGTGTCAGAGTGTCTGCCAGCCATGCCTTTCTTCTCAATCACATCCTGCATGAGGGTATGGAGATGGTGCAAGTAATCAGAAGATGTTTCATTACTCTGCTGATGTGTTTCTGTAAACTGGATGTAGAGCTCTTCTCCACCCGTTACACTCCCATAGACTTTCTCTAACTCATGCAGATAGAGTTTGGGTGGAGCATTGTCACCTACACTGAGAGCGACATTTAAAGCAGGAGGAAGCAGGCTATTGACAATTTGTCTCCGCTTTTGGCTATCAGTCAGAGCCGTGTCTCTCATAAGTTGCTTAGAATAGAGTCTCCATGTGCTGAAATCAACTTCACCATTCTTGGGATGTTTACCAGAGAAGGTCTGGATTTCACATTTGGAGGGCAGATATTCTGTATGTCTCATATCATGCTTAACAACATGTTCCACAATTACTTTCTGTGTCTCACTGGGAATGGTGAAGGTTAACTGTGATTTATCTGCACCTTCGTCTTCAGAGGCTGGTAATTTAGCCACCTTTGTGCGAGTTTTATCCACATCAATTGGGCTAGGAGCTTCTGCACCCAGGGAGAGAGAACGCACTTGAGGGTTTGGTTGAGGAATGTTAGAATAAGGGGTGGAGGTCGACTGTTTTGGCCTTAATGATGGGGTCTCCGTTTCTTTCAGCGCACTGGTTGAAAGGCGCTGCATGACCAGCTGGGTGACCTCATCAACTTCCAACCTATTTTCTTTGGCCATGCTCTGAATGTGGTCTACTAGTTTGTCGATGTCCATGTTAGCTGAGGAGTTCTGGGCTTTTGGCTTCTCAATGGGCTTGTAGATATCATCTATCCGAACAACCTTCCAGTACCCAGTCCCCTCTGCATTTAAGTGCTCATCATGTAGCAACAGTGGGGTGATTTCATCCTCAAATTCACATAACATGCCCCTGGTTAACGCATCTCCCACCCATGCTATTTGGGATACTTTATCATTCAGTGCAAAAGCTTTACACACCTCTTTAAGGGTCACTGAGCTTCCAATATTCTTCAATATCACAGACCGCTCAGGATCAAAACCAAACTCTGCACAGATTTCCATGTGTCACGATTCCCGTTTCAGCCCGTCTGTTTTCCCTGTTTTCCTTCTTTTCTTTCTCCCTCTCTTTCTCCCTTGCCCTCACGTTCTCTCTCCCTCACAATCAGCCCAGCCCTGCCTGTAGACTCCCTCATTGCTGCTATTGAAGGCAGCTGTGAGAATCAGCTCACCTGTGTTCAATCATCCCTCCTCTATAAAGCTCGGGTTCATTCAGCCCACTCCTGCCAGACCATAGACATTCCAACCATGTTTCTCTGCCGTTCCCGTTCTGTCTTCAACCTGCCAGCCTTCCCACGATCTCCTGCCTCCTTTACCCCTTTGCCTCAGTGACTTCTCCACCACCTGGATCCTGCCCCCCCAGCCTGCCTCCATTCTGCCTGTGTTTCCACTTGTCTCCTGTCTGCTTCCCCTCAGCCCGCCTGTCCCTCTAGTTTAGTTTCTGGTAATGTGAGTATCCTGTTTGGTTTGTCTTGCTTTAGTTAATTAGTATCAGTTTATCCTGCTTTGTTTGTTGGTTTAGGTCTTTTGGTTGGTAGTGTATAGTTAATTTCTTGTATTCAGTCAGGTAGCTCCATTCTGTTTTCTCCCTCAGTTTAGTTTCCTGTTTCAGTTGTAGTTAGTTTCCTCCGTCCCCGTTTGTTAGTTTTTCATGTACTTTATCTGTTTGCCTCGGATTCCCCTCCTCAGTTGTTGGTTATATTTCTTTGGTTTAATTTTGCCCTTTGGAATATTTAGTTTATTTGTTCCTGTTGGTTCTACCTCTGTTAGTTTGGTTTCCACTCGTGTTTATTTGCAGTTCAATCCTTTCTTTAATAAATCACTTTTGAAAATCATTCAGCCTGCTCTGGTGTCTGTGCGTCGGCTCTCAGCCACCTTCCGTAACACCATGACTGTCTTAGATTTTACCAACTTCATATAACCCGAAAGAATATCAATATTACTCTACTGGTTTAGCAGAATGTATTGTGAAGCACTTTTCTTATGTATCACAGTGAACAAAAATCACTTCTCTCGTGAAGTCAAACCGTCTACGGCCCCACGTTGGGTGCCATTTTTTTTTTCTATAGGATGTAACCAGATCTATACAAACCTGCGAAAAAAAAATTCTCAAGGTCTGGGATCACCACGGTCAATCGGTGATGTAGGGGAAAGACCATGTATTTATACAGAATAACTAATAAGTCTTAGGCCGTAGATAAGGAATGACTTCACACAGACTCAAGGTAGGTATGTTTGTTGTACCAAAATTATTTCAAAAATAATGTTCCCAGGAGTACATACAAATTTTTACTTCCCCTTAATAAAAAAACAAAATCTGGCCAGAATTTTAAAAAAAAGAATAATTGCTGCAGCTTAAGTCTCTTAGTTCAGTTTATTTTAGTTGTGCACAACTTTAACTCGGTCCGAACGTCACTTTTAGAAATGATCCTCCAAGTCGCAAATGGAGAGATCTTACTGGTGTAGAAGACGTCAAATCCAAGTCCTGCTTACAAATGGAGAATCCCAGTCGGTCGTTCACAGCCACGGTCACTCCCGGCGGTAGAAATCGGCACAGAGCGGTCGAACACAGCTCCTCCGTCACACCGATGCACCTCACGCGGTCCGCGCTATTGCAACACATGAAAATTTCAGACACCTCGCTGGAAAATCTGCTAAGCTTAACCACATTTTCTTCCGTCTCATAGAGAGCTACACATACGCCTACTCCCTCTGCAGCACGCATGGAAAAGAACATAACGGCGCAGTCCCGCTGCCACCTAGAGGACGTTACCACAAAGCGTTTTGTCAACTGCTGTAAAGTGTCGAAAACATTGTCTCATATAAAAAAAAACAACTTCACCTGACCAATTGTGTCTGATTACACTGTGTAATAGAAAACTCATTATTTTGGCAATAAATGCTCATTTTATCCCCCTATATTTGTTTGTAAATAAAGTACTTAACCTATTTAATACTTGGCAGATCTTACTAATTTATTCAAATAAACTCTTCTTTTTAACTTGAGTATATCATATGAAATACTTTTATGAATTTCCAGAATGTGCATTGTTAAGTAACACATTTTTAGGTGGGTTACAGAATCATCCTTTAAAATGAGCGTAAGTGGCACTTTAGCCATCATCCCTTACTGTAGGTGGCGCTGTGTGGGGAAAGCAAGGGTCCAAATGTGCGGCTCCGCTTGTCAGAGTGCAGCTTCAGGGCTGCACACACATACAGTTGCAGTTGGATGAGGACAGAAAAAGCTTACAGCACCTGGTATTCCCAGGTGGTCTCCCATCCAAGTACTAACCAGACCCGACCCTGCTTGGCTTCCGAGATCAGACGAGATCGACCTCCTTTTTAGGTCTCTTAACATGTTTTAAATATAGTAGTTGAAAGAAGAAAAATAAAAGATGTAATTGAAGTTTGAATTCTGTCATTGTTTTTATTTATTCTGTGTTTGGAAGAATGGAACCATGTTTTTTATTCATGTATAATTGATGATTAGGGCACTTTTGTTCTGTGAGTAACACTTAGTTTGTCTTTTTAAGGCAATCGGTTTGCATGGTCTCAACCAGTAAATTGGATTGGTGTTCAAGAACATACAAGCAAGAAAACTTAAGCTGCATTAACTTTCACCTTAGTAAGGCTGACTTAAATAAACCTTTTATCTAGAATACACACATAGTAAATGTTACTAGAAATAACTTAGTTGTGTGAAATAGTAATACTGAGTTGTCTGTATTAAGTCAAAAGTACATGTAAAGTAAAATATGAAGTAGGGGAGAGTGGGGTAAGATGAGACAGTGGGTAAGTTGACCCACCCCTTGTATCTAGGTAACCGTGGACATGTTTTGTCATCTGACCATAAATTCAGGAAGCACCCATCATTTCTATCCTGCTGTGATGCAGAAAGACACATGGGAGAAGGGGTAAGAATTTTTTTACACAAAAAACTGTTTTTTGCTTGTCAAAGTAAATTTTCTGCATATCAGGTAAAATGACTGTTATGTCAAAGCAAATTTATCCAGGTCTAAAATTATATATTATACATGTTGGTTATTTGCCAACATATAAAATCATATAAATCATTTCACTGAAGATTAGCCTGAATTTCTAAGCTAGCCCGTTTTTTCCAAAATGGTGGCTTTGGGGCAAAGTGAGCCAAAGGCTCTGGGGTAAATTGAGTCAATGGTTCAACTTACCCCACCATAAGGCACTGAAATTCAGTTAAGTCTTTGACGTATAAAATGGTATTTCAGTTGAGTATATTCAACTGGTTTGGTGTGTTTGTCACATGTTAACCATTGTAGAAAAGGTATCATGCCAAGAACCTACAAGAGGAAAACAAGCTGGGGCTCAACACCCCTTGAAGAGATGGAGAGAGCAGCCAACGATGTCAAGGGTGGAAAGTCCATCAAATCAGTGGCAAAAGAGAGAAATATTGGCAGGTCAACATTGAGGAGGTACATGAAAAAGAGGGAGACAAAGGAATTAAAAACAATAGGGTACGGTGGAACAGCAGAATCAAAGAGTGTTCTCAGAGGAGGTGGAGGAGGAGCTAGCAGACCATATCAAGAAGCTCGCAGTTCAGTTCAGCCTTACTCCAAAGAAATGCCGTCAACTGGCATTGGAATTGGCAGAAAGAAACAATATCCCTACCCCCAGCAACTGGAGAAAGAAAGGTTTAGTCGGTAGGATGTGCAAGACATAACATGACTCAGTAGGTTGGCATAATCATTCATTTTGTGTAGCTCAATACATTACCATTACTTTTTTTTTAGTAAAGATTGGTTCAAGAATTTTATGGCACGCCATTATCTCTCCTGCTGTATGCCTGAAGCAACACCTTTCTCTTTCTGAAGAGGAAACAAACCAAGCAATGGAAAGCAGCTCTGAAGAGAGTGATGATGCCATCCCATTTGATGACACTTCTGAGCATGAGAGCTCTAGGGTTGAAAGAAGTGAACCAGATCTGGTAGTTGGTGACTTTGTCATCGTAAAATTTGCGTTCAAAAGCAGTAGCCACCATTACATTGGCTCAGTTGACAGCATTGCAGGCAACAAAGTGAGTGCCAGATTTCTCAGAAGAATCCAAGGGATCAGTTGCAGTAAGAAACCCACCTTTGCATTCAAAGAAAAGGATGAGGCATCTTTGCCATGGAGTGATGTGCTGAAGAAACTGCCTCAACCTCAAAAGACTGGAGAAACTGCATGGAGGGAGCAACAGTTCATGTTCCCCTGCAACCTTGACAGTTGGAATATTGAATAGTTGTTTTGATTAAATGGTTAAATGGTTTTGAAACTAACTGGTGGTTTGTTCTCACAAATTTAGAACTGTTAAAACTATTTGTTAGCACAATATGCTCAGGTTTACATTTTAAAACTCAGATGTTCAGTTTACCCCTCGATGGCTCAACTTACCCACTGACTTGGTTCAACTTACCCCTAACCTGGGGCAAGTTGAGCCACAGGAGCACTTTTTTTTGAGAAGTCATTATTTTGGGCAGCTTTGTCAGAGATGCGTTCTGATAATTTCATTGGATAGGAGACACCCTGAATTAAAGGTATATGTTTTCATTTTATTTCTGTGTCACTTTTCCTTACCTCCAGGACAACATAAGTAAAAAGTGGCTCATCTTACCCCACTCTCCCCTAGTCTACATTTAAATGACTGTAACAGAAGTCTAAGTGCACGACACTGAATAAGTATCTGTGGGTACAACAAACAACTGAGATTCCACTTTACTTGTTTTTTTCAAGGCAGTCGGTTTGCATGCTTTTTCTGCGTAAGTTGAACTAACTGGGGTTAAATGACAAAGCCCAATAGTTAACAAAGACAACCCAGCAATGCATCCCAGTGACTTCTTAAATACAGACATTTTGAGGCAGAAATTCCATCAGCATCTGACCAATCATGGATGTGTTTACCTCCAGGGGTGTCTTGAGCCTCACTGTCCAGGAGAGGTCAGAGGCTGAAGGTCTTTAGAACTGACTTTGAACTGTTTTCTCCATCGTATAGATCTGTTTGGTAAACAGCTATCACAATGACAGATTTGAAGTCCTTATTTTCAAGTAATTAAAATGACATCAAACACAGTGTGCTTCTCTCGTACGGTTCCTGGGAGAGCAACAAATGGTGTAAACATGTATAGAAAACTCTGATATTTCTTCATGGTAGCAAACCTCTGGACAACAAACAACACAAGTGTATATATTAAACATTAAGGACATACTTAACAATGATGCATGCTTAGGATAAAGTTTTTATCTTTGTTTTTAATGGCTGTGACATCCTAGTAGAGCACAGTCAATGCGTTCATAGTGTGGAAAATCCATGGGGTCAAAATTTTGACCTGCATGCTGACAGTCAGTGTGGACCCCTGTGAACATGGGTGGATGTCCAGTTTTATATCACGCGTGCCCTAGTCGATGTAGACATAACAAAAATTTGACCTTAATGAAGAAAACAATGACGGAGCAGAGACTAAACTTTGAAAGAGGGCTTACAGATTATCATATGGCAGCTAAGATTTCTATAATATTAGACAGTTCTAGAGAGTGAAATCAGACACGTTATGTTACACAGAATCTCCACCCTTTGTCTGACATGTTAGAGCAGTATTCACTACAAAAACTCATTTGTTTTATCCCATATTAGGCTTCAAACAGCAACAACTAAATGTTCCTGGTCTCTGTCATAATGAAATGTTAGTGCGGAATATGTATCAATGTACAATATTCTGGAGTTTGTAAAATGTTTTTTTCAACCCTGGAATCTTCAGTGTGTACACTGACTGACTGACTGACTGACTGACTGAATGACTGAATGACTGACTGAATGACTGACTTCTCAGTGCAGCACATCTCGTCCTATACTTAGATTTTCATTACAACAATTATTTGCCTTATTATTTTAGAGCAGGAGAGGGAGCAGGTGTCATTTTTTTAGATCCTAATGAAATAATCAAATGTTTTGACCCAAGCAAACACTAATATGATGCAGACAGAGTGTTTCAATATTCCTCCAAACATGTCTTGTGTTCATTATTGATCTTGCCCTCTGGTTGTTTACTGTTGCAAAATAATGAATGACTCATTATTATTAATAAGTTACTATTGTTTTCTAGATTTTTTGTGCTGTACCTGCACAATGTCTGCTGTCATTGAAATGTATGTAGACAGAAGTCATGTTCACTTTTCAACCACAAGGCTTGTGTGGATCCTGTCAGCTGTTTGTGAGGGGCAGGGTTTTCTACATTAAACTGACCATCAGGAGATGTGTAGCGGTGAACAGCTCCTGTAAATCAGTGCCTGTTAACACATCTGTTAACAAATTTGAGGTGTGTTGGAGTTACCTCCTATGAGGAGAAGTACTTCCAGTTTCCCGGTAACGATGTGTCGCTACGACAACGGCATTCTATGAAAACTCAAAGCTTCATATTATAGCATTGTTAAGGTGTCAAGACTTAAGGCTGGCACACACTACAGGATTTTTCAAAACTTCACAGATTTAGAGACCACACACTTGAAGATAACAAAAGACAGATCGCACAAGATTTCTCACTTCTGATCTTATAGTGTGTGGTGTTCACTACAGAGCACACCACACACTATAAGATTCTAAACCGATTCTTCAGCAGACTATCAGGTTCTTCACGCTCAATATTCCAAATCTCGCGTAGTCAAACGTGACTTCAGTGTAAACAAACATGATAGGAATAACGGTACGATAAATAATGACGTTACTAATGGCGTTCCTTTTTTCAGTAACAAGTAATCTAACCGATCACTCTTCCCATCATTATAACAGCGTTACCATTACTGCCAAAAATGCTGCGTGTTACTAGAATTGAAGCTGTTTTTTCATCAGACCATCAAGATCTCTAAGTCGAGGGGCAGAGATTTTTTAGGGCTGTCAAAATTGACGCGTTAGTGCGGATTAATCCGTCATCATGATTAATCTGATTATTTCTTTTAGCGACGGTAACTCTACTTGTTTGTTTTTACTTCCTGTTCCGTCAGTCAGCTGAGTCAGCTCGCGTTTTGATTGGCTTAAATCCGGTACACGTGACATCACACACTGTGCATGCTCGGCTCCTCTCGGGGGACCCCACACACTACAGGATTTCTAGTCGCAAATATTAAACATGTTCATTATCTACGATCTCTCCTTCCGAGACCTTCCGAGCGGATCGGAACGGACAAAATCACTCTTAACACACCCCACACTACAGGAAAATCGGACCTGATGTTGTTTGCAAACATCCGACAATCGGGCCTTTGCTGGCTTTGATCGTAAGGGGCAGATCGGGACAAAAATCGGCCCGATTATCGTGTAGTGTGTGCCGGCCTTTAGCTGAGCAATTTCAAGGATAATATCACAAAGTTTGGAGCAATGGTCAGTGCAAATGTACTGTAGGTGGCGCTATCACTGTGACTAAATTTTAAAATGTGGACGTGTTCAGACCAAGACTCTTGTCCAACATATGACATTTGGGCCAGATTGTTCATTCACATTAATGAGGTGGAATTGACAGATGGACAATTTGTTTTACAGCTTATCTGAGGATTCCTTTCATGAATTTTATATGTACATCTCATAGTGCATTGCTCACCTGTAAGTAATGTATCATAGAGTTTTACACTGTGAATAACCAGGCCAAAGCCATGAATGATGTTCATATTAAAATCAGTTTTGGTATAAATAGTTAAGCTGCTCTTTTGCAACATTTTATCTTATAATTACATTGTTTTTTTAAAAAAAAATTATATTTAAATCAGGAGCAAAATATTAATGTTTTACAAATATTTGTTGTCATTTGAAGAATGAAACTTTACAAGTCTGGAAGAATTCTTTTTTATTAATTAATTTATTAAATTATATATAACTCTATTTTTAAATATTATATTATAATATTTATATTATACAATAAAATTATATAATATATTAATAATTATATCTACTTATATTGTTGATTATTATTATTGTATTATAATAATTATATTCTATATAAATATATTGTTAATTATTTTTTATTTATTTAATTGTTTTATTTTTATTATTATTTTATTTTTATTTATTATTTTATTTTATTATATTTTTATTTTCATTTATTAAGGAATTATTTCTGAAATCTCATGGTGCATCACTCACCTGTAAGCAATGTACCATAGAGTGTTACACTGTGAATAACCAGGCCAAAGCCATTAATGATTTTCATATTAAAATCAGTTTTGTTATTAATCGTAAGTTTGTCTTTTACAACATGTAATCATATAATTACACTTTTTTTAAACTATATTTCACTCAGCAAAAACATTGTTATTTTACAAATATCTGTTGTCATTGGAAGGATGAAACTTTACTAATCCGGAACTGAATTCTTGTGCAAGACTTAACATAAGAAATGCATAAAAGTAGAAAAGCAATCAGATCCCAGTATGACACATTACTGACAAATAAAACTAAACTGAACAATATAAAGCCATGCTGGCGGTTACACTGAGGTCAGAAGTAAAATGCAGAAGATGCAGAAAGATTTTTTCTTTTTTCATTTTTTTGTTATTTTTATTTTTTATAGAGGGGGTGAAGATGGAAGAAAAGGGGGTGGATAGAGGTAAGGGGTGAGGTAGAGAGGGTGATGAGGAGATGGGGGAGGTTGAGGAGGTGATGAGATGAGGGAGATGGAGGACAGATGGGGGAGGTAGAGGCAGAGAGGGGATGATGGACGGAAAAGTCAAAGGAGGGGGGAGGAAAGGGGGAGTGGAGGGTGAGAAAGGGGTGAGTCAGGAAGCTCAAGAGCCTCCTTCAACTCACGACTTCCTGAAGAGCCAGCTCCAGCAGCCCACCTTCTTCTTCTTCTTCTTTGGCTCGGGTTCTTGCTGCTTCATGTCCAGGTCTTGGATCTGGTTCTGCAGCTTCGTCATGTCTTCCTGCAGCTCTTTGTTTCTGTCCTCTGTTTCTGTTTTCTGCTGCTGCAGGTCTCTGTCTTCTCTCTGCAGATTTTCAATCTCTGCCCCTACTTCTGTCTTTGCTTGCTCCAGTTCTTTGTTCCTGTCCTGGAGTCCTTTATTCTCTTCTTTCATTTCCGTCTGTCCTTTTTGCAGTTGGTCCATCGTTTCCTGCATGTCTTTTATCAGCTTCTCCAGAAAGATCTTTCTCTCTTGGGATTCTTTGTCCCTCTCCTCTTGCACCTTACGACTTATCTGGACTTCTTCCTTGTACTTCTCCAGGAAGATTCTTTCCTCTTGAAGCTCTCTGTCCTTCTGTCCAAGCTCTTTCAGGTTTTTCAGGACCTCTTCTTTCTGCTCTTCAACAAACAGCTTCTCCTTGTGCAGATCATTTCTCGTTTGCTCCAGTTCTTTCTGGTTTGTCTGGATTTCCTTTTCCTGTTTGTCCAGAAAGATCTTCAGCTTGTGCAGCTCATTGTCCTTGTGGTTGAGCTCTTTTTTGTCTTTGCTCACTTCTTTTCTTTCCTTGTCGAGGACCTTTTTCTGTTCTTGCAGCTCTTTGTTTCTGTTGTCTATTTCTGTTTTCTGCTGCTTCAGGTTTCGGTTCTCTCTCTGCAGATTTTCGATCTCTACCTTTGTTTCTGTCTGTTCTTGCTCCAGTTCTTTATTCCTGTCCTGGAGTCCTTTATTTTCTTCTTTCATTTTTGTCTGTCCTTTTTGCAGTTGGTCCATCTTTTCCTGCATGTCTTTAATCAGCTTTTCCAGAAAGATTTCTCTTTCTTGGAATTCTATGTCCTTCTTCTCTCGCAGCTTACGACTCATCTGGACTTCTTTTCTGTATTTCTCCAGGAGGAGTCTTTCCTCTTGAAGCTGTCTGTTCTTCTGTTCGAGCTGTTTTTTGTCTTTGTTCACCTCTTTTCTTTCCTCATCGAGGGCCTTTCTCTGTTCTTGTAGCTCTTTGCTGGCCTCCAGAGATTTGTGGTCATCTCTTTGGAGGTTGTGGGCAGCTTTCAGAGCACTGGAGAGACTGTGGTTCTCCTTTTGGAGTCTCAGTATCTCTCTTTCTTTAAGTTCAAGCTGCTCCTTCAGCTCATCAATATCATCCATAATATCTCCCCAGCTCATGGAAGATGTGTTTGTGTGCTCAACGGAGACGTCGAAGTCCTGTTGGTCTTCGGGCTCAGTGATGGTCTTTGTCAGTTCTTTTGCCTTGCTCTCCTCAGTGTCTCTGAGCTGGATCTCCAAGATTCTGGCCTCATTTTGCTGCCGTTCATCTTGTAGCTCCTTTTCTTTTGCCTGCAGAAGCTCCTCCACCCGGCCAATTCTGGCTTTGGCGCTCAGCACCTTGTAGGACTTCTGCTGGTTGTCGACGATTAGCTCCTTGATGCGAAGGCTCATGTTTTTGTTCTGCTCTCTTAGGTAGTGGCATTCTTGCTGGGAGGCAGAGTAGTCATGGAGCCGGTTTGGTCCACAGTAAGTGCGTCTCTGGTTGTAGGTGTTAGCCATGGTGCTGGGGAAAGTATCACAGAGGTGTTAAAAAGACAAGGTAAAAACTGCTATAGAAGAAGTTTGGGGTTTGTGAGTTGGATGGTTCAGTTGGTCGTTGGGTTGGGCGTTGGGTTGGGCGTTGGGTTGGTCGTTCAGTTGGGCGTTCGGTTGAGCGTTCGGTTGAGTGTTCGGTTGGTCGTTCGGTTGGGCGTTTGGTTGCTGGTTAGGTTGCTGGTTCTCTCACTGGTTTGCTCTCTGGTCGGTTGTAACAATTCACTGTTCAGCCTGGTATTAAGGACTCTGGTGATGTCAGACACAATGTCAGTAACATCAAAGAGTTCTAGAATCCTGCTGATGTTGGAAATTCCGCCCACAAACAGCAGCCTCTGAAACAGACTCCGCCTACAAACAGCAGCTTCTGAAGCATCAATTTATTGATGTGAATGAAAATAAAAGACATTAAATACAAATTAAATTTGGAAAAAACCCCAATAGGGAGGGTGATGCTGTGAGGAGAGGGTGATGCTGTGAGATCGCAAGACTCGGTGAGATTCACGAAATTCAACATGGCGGCCCCCAGCTGCTAGACTAGTGTTATACAAATCGCTGTTTTTTCCGACTTATTTATCGTATTAAACAGCCGAATTAAGCTTCCTGCTCAAGATCGTACACTGTATCTACCACAGTGGAGGAACTTGAGAACTTTATTGACGACTACTACGTCCGTTGCACTATGGAAGGCTCCAACCCCGCCACTTTCCCTGAGAATCCCAGGAAGAGGAAGAAAGCTGACTCCTCTACTGACACACAGGACCTGGAGTCTACTGATGTCCCGATTGGCGTACTGGATTCGATAAACAAAAAGCTCGACATCCTCGGCATGCTCCATCAGGAGATCAAGGACCTGAAAGCTAGTATGGAGTTCACTCACCAGCAGATAAACGATCTGCAGAGGGACAACGCCGAACTCCGCTCCACGCTGACAGCTGTCACTTCGGAGGTAAGTACACTTAAAAAAGAAAATAAAACCCTGATAGAAACCGTCCTGGACATCCAGAGCAGAAGCATGAGGGATAATCTGATATTTTCGAGCATCCCTGAGTCCACACCGGACAACCCTGAGTCCCTCGGGAAAAACTTCTTGACGTCGGCTCTTAAAATCCCTACGGAAACGGTAAACAGCATCACTTTCCACCGCGTTCACCGGCTGGGACCCCGAGGAGGAAACCGTCATCGTCCCATCATTGCTAAATCCGAGCACTTCCAGCAGAAAGTGCTCGTAAAAAAGCAAGGGACGGGAGCTGAAAGGCACCTCGTTCGGAATGAATGACCAATTTCCCAGGGAGATAAACGAGAGGCGCAAAGTGCTGTATCCGATCATGAAAGAGCACCAACAGAAAGGTAAGCGAACTGCGTTGGTGGTGGACAAACTCTACATAGATGGCCAGCTGTTCCGGGAATCCTCCATCACCCCCTGGCTCTTCTAAAAGATGCGGAAATATAACGGATAAGTACTTACAAAACGGCTTTGATGATAAAATTTATCACTTATTAATTTAAAATAGAAAACTTATTTAAAAAAAAAAAAAAAAGAATCTCACAGATGTAAATGTCTCAATGCTTCACTTCCCCACTCTACACTCCCCGTTCAGGATCCCCTCCCTCCTTTTATTAGTCTCTCTCCCCCTCTATGTACTTCTCCAATTTCCCATTTTCACATCAGACAGTATCTCTTTTATTCATCCAAATGTTACCCTTATCCAGAGCCTCTGTTAAAAAAGAACCTACTATGGCCCTAGTATGCAGTTCTGTGCTGTAGTAGCTCATCTGTGAATTGTATGTTTTATATAAGAAATAATATAAATAGTGACATTAAAAGTACTTCTCAGATGTATTGTTGTACGATATTGGTATGAAGTAGCATGAAGTGGATTTCTGCTTTCTAATATTGAAATATCAGGCAGCAGATTTATATCAGTCGGTTACAAACAGATGACAGACAACCCTGAACATAGCACTGAGACAACCCAGATTAAAAGACAATGCATGAATAATGCCCAGAAACAGCACAATAACCTAAATACCACGTATTTAGTGATGGTTTAGTGGAGGTCTCTGGATTTGTCTTCCAGTGCTGCCATTGGCCCCCACTGAGCTCCCAGAACATGCACAGACATTCATACAAATACAGACCTTTGTGAAAGTTGTGTCATCTGATGCCCTTCAGCAGCCACAGAGCAAACTGCTTCCCATCACTCTCCTCTGCTAAATCATTGCTTCTCCTGAGAGCTTCTCAGGCTCCACAGCCTAACTGTTGCCTCAGATAAGTCACTGGTCTGTGGTGACTAAAGACTCTCCGTCTGACTTTAGATGTTTTTAAAGAGGACAAACAAACTGCAAATCTTTGCTGAAAGGCAAAGGAGAAACAGCTGAATGAATAATTCTCTCAGATGGTTAATACATTCTTTTTTCCTTTCATAAATCTGTCACATTGCCTCAAAGTGCTTCATTCAATCCTTATTTTTGTCCTGAAATTGCTTCACATCAGTGAATAACAGGTGTGTAAGGACATCACCTCCCATTCATTTTGCAGCAGTGTACTTGCTATGGCCTGTTTGGGCTTATTTATTGCTCCGTTGTTATTGGGGGCAGAAATTAGTGGACACTCTGCTGGCTCTGCTGGAACTCAGTCTATTTCTCAACACTGTGTGACTTCCCTACCTTGTCTGTGGCTCTCAGCCCACAGCCCTTTAGTTTGTAAATCTTAAATAGTGCATTTGCTGAGCACTGTTTTCTGGATTAATACACATTATAGGATTGGCTGGTCCATGTTAAGATCTTTAAGGTAGATCTGTCTACCTTAAAGGCTGATTGAGTTCTAGTAAGGAGTGCCTGTTACTCTGCTTGATAAACACACAAGAACAGTGGGACACTGGAATAAGGGGAGAGAAACGTACCATTTTGATGCCAAAGTAGTGGAAATGCGGGGTTGAACCGGAAGTGATAACAACTAGCTAACAAAAGATGGACACTGATCGAGTTGTGTTTTGCCCGTTTTGTGGCACACACCTACATAGACATACATACGTATATATGTATATATGTCTATGCACACCTACGGCGATTAACGCCGTTTTGTTTTTCGTGTGGTCGGTCTTTAGAGTGTTTAAGGTGCATGGACCAGACCGACGGGCCAGATATGCTCCAGCAGTGCATTAGATATTTTAAAGACGGACACTCGTATGCTGTAATCGTGGACATGATGTCATGTTTACACGGTGTTCACATCAGCTTGAGGACTCTGAAAAGCAAACTGAATGAAGCCGGGTTCTATCGGTTCAACCCCGGAGTTAGTACATACCCTTTCCGGTTGAATGTTGTTTGTAAAAGTGTTTCGCCACTTGTAAATTTGTCTCGAAGTTTGTAAATTTGTTTTGCATCTTGTAAATTCGTTTTCTGAAATGTAAATTTGTTTAGGGACTTGTAAATTTGTTATGAAAATGTAATTTTGTTTTATAATATGTCAAAATGTTTTCTAAAACGTAAATTTGTATCAAGCTTTGTATAAGTGTTTCACAGTTTGTAATGTTGTTTTGCACCTCCCGGCCACCGTAACCTACACTGTTAAAAACCAAAAGAAGAAGTCGCTAAATGCACTACTGCTCATCCCTACATCCCAACATCTACCAAGACAGTGTGCAGATCTGCGGAGCTCCACTGTGGGGAAACCTCTAGTGGAGGCTCTCAGGGAGAGCTCCACAGTGACAACAGGGAATCCCATCAATCCAAAACACACATGACGACATGCTGTCAAAGCATGTTGGACTTTCATGTGATTTTGTCAGTGATGCTAAGTGATTTTAAGTGTGTTCTTAATGTTGTAATAATATAGTAATATGAAGTGACTGACTATGCCAGTAGAGCAACACATATTGCTTTAATTTTTTTTTTTTTTTTTTTTTTTTTTACAAATGCAGTGTCCTATACTGTTTTCCCCTTTCAGGGAGCATTTCTCATTTTTTCCAGTATCTGTAACTGTGACTGACAGATCAGATGATTTTAATAAGGAAAACTGAAAATCAAGACTTGGTCCGTCAGCTAATTTTGTGTAGATAACTAGATCTACTAGATAAGTAGATCTGCAGCTGAATCTCAACTACATACAAGTACTGTTGGTGGTAAAAAAAAAAAAAAAAAAAAAAAAAAAAAAAAAAAGAAAAAGAAAAGGAAAAGGAAAAAAGGAAAAAAAGTCCAAGGCTCTTAATAAACTCTTAGAGCTCTGAATTTCATGGGATTGCACAGGAATCAAAACTCATACATTGTGAGAAAACTCTTTATTTAAATAGTGAACAATCATTTTGTTTTGACATAAATACTAACTAAAGCATAACTACAAGTGATCAAGAGGGAAGGAAGCTGTCCCTGGTGTACACATGACCAGACGATCTGGTTTTTTTATGTACCAGCTGCTGATAGCCACTTTGAGGGAGGGTCACGCTAGGGTATTTGGTGACTGTAATAAATGTTTGATTATTTCTTAATCTGACTCAACTTTTATAGGTTGTTATTACTTGTCTGTCATGTCACTGCATATGTCTTTGGAGATTCTCCTCTGTGCCTATAGGCCAATCAGCCACAACATGATGACTACTGACATGTGAAGTGAATAATATTGATCATATTGGTACTATGTGGTGTTCTGATGGAAAACCTTGGATTTTAACATCCATGTTGATGAGACTTAGACACCCAAATAAACATTGTCCCACAACAAACACACTACCTCATGCAAATGGAAATCCCAAATGTCACTGGCCTACCCCCACAGGAAAATGCACCCCACCACATGGCAACAACATCAACCAATCAGGAACATGATGAGGAACAAGACAATGGTCCAACATGTTGATTTGACCTCCCAACTTCATACAGCCCATTCTGATTCAGCATCAACAGGATGTAGTGGAAAAAGTTGGATTGACAGAGGCCCCACTGTACAAGCCAGAGCACCCAAAGGATCCACTGCCAACATCCTGGTTCCAGACCTCATAGGACACCCAGAGAGGTCCTCTGGTCCATGCCCAATGGTTCAGAGCATTTTTGAGCACATAAGGGGACCAACACAATATTAGGCAGGTAGTCATATTGTTGTGCCTGATCGGTGCATATTATAGCACAAGTCCTAATGTCTGTCTTTAGTGACTCCACAGTGTGGTTGAGATAGTACAGAGCCCCACTACTGTCAGCTGGAAAGAAAAGAAAATCCATGCTCTTGGATTTATAATCTGTATTCACAGATTTGCAGTTGTCTTGCCAGGATAACTGTCCTGACCACCAGAGTGCATACATGCAGTGAAGGTGGACATCCATTACAATTTGATTTCATCTCAAGCAAATAAAAAATGACAACACATGGATTTAATCCATCATTTTAGTATTGTTGCAAGGTAACACATAGTTTATAACAGTTTTTTTCTTCTGTACATATTGAACTTTACTCATTGCACTGAATTGAGAATGTCCACTGAAAAACCAATGTGCAAAAAAAGCAAAACTGACTGAGAACCATATCTTTTAATGGCAAGTGGCTCAAAGTCATACTTTCCATTTACCCCACAGCAGTTAATCTGCTTTGCCAGCTGGTTGGTCATGAGCTTTGACATTATTTTCCACTCACTTTCTTTAACAGTTAGACCCACTGCCAGTCCAAAATGGGTGGCCTGAAAGACAAAATTGTAAATTACAATTTGTACAGTATCAGTAATTTATATCTAAAGTAAACATCTTCCCATGTGTCTTATAACACTGATTCAAAGTAGACTGATTGGGTTTTGAATGACAGAACACTTTCTTAAAGTGAAAACAGATCTAAATTAATTGCATACGTACATATTAAGTGCATATAAAACAATACACTACACTTCTTTCTGTAGATGTTCATTCTCCTCAATAGGACACATAAATGATCACTGTTGTAGGCAATTAGTTTTTAAAGTTAAGTATTGATTTATGTGGAGAAAATGTGTGTTAGGTTTTCAGTGACTTTAGTATGACACTAAGACTGGCTGCATAACCTGAAACAGAAGGGACACACTGACTAACTGACCAGGAAAGATAAAGTGTATTGCATGGCGCTTAATGTCAGTCCAAAGTTTTTTACACTGGGAAAAAAATCTGCCACCAGTCTTTGTTTGTATTCAGCCTGTGAAGCTCTGCTCTCCTTAAGCTTCCTCAGTTCATCCAGCAACGTCAGAGGAATGCCAGAAACTTCTGACACCACCGCTGAAGATGAATTGATTCTTTGCAGTTGTAGCAAAGCCATTTGATTTTGCTGCTTTATGTCTCCATTATTTTTAATGTCTCCCTGAGAAGTGCTGTAAGGTATGACAAAACACAAAAACACAGTATATACCTGAGATGTTGTTAGCAAAGGACAGTTCACTGTGTCAGTAATAATACTTATATAACGCTTCTCAAGATACTCAAAGACGCAAGTAGTTAGTAGGCTGAAGGAAATCCATTAAAGAGGCTGTTGAGGTATTTGTGACTAACAGACAGCTGACATTACCTCTCATACAGATAATTAAGTACTTATGAGGCTTCACAAGTTGTTAAATGAGTTCTGTTGCAAAATCATAATTGCCATGAACGATTACAATCATGCATCAGTGGAGTGTTTGTCCTGTCCTGGCAAGGGGTAGTCATGCTCGCCTGGGGTCTGGAGACCCAAGGTGGTCAAAGTGCTGCTCGTGTGCCAGGAGAAAGAAGGACTTGTCTGGTGGCAGCTGGAGAGGGAAAGCTTTGGCTGGGGAATGTTGGAGGAGGAATCTATGGAAGAGCGGCTGAGGCAGGTGGAGCCTTGGTATTATCCTCTCTGGGCCCCTGACTGACTGACTGACTCTTCACCCTCTCAGTCCCAAAGAGGAATTTCGTTTTCTTGTTTCAATCATTCATTTTAATAAGTTGGTTCTTGAAGCTAATGGCAATTACAGCGGAGCTTTATTAAATCATGCTTTTTGATGCCCTGATCATGATTCTGTAGTGTCCCAGGAGTCTTCAGGAAGGTCACCTCTCATTATGGAACACTGTTATGGAACAGTGACAACAGTGTGTCTAATGAGGAGGCCAGAAGCTCCTCCCAGCCTGCTCATCCAAACATGCTTCATATGTGTGGGTTCATCTTTCTGTGCTTGAGCTATAATGACTTAAAGTCCCTGTAAACTCAATGTTTCTAGCAAGCCCCTACTATGATGTAGGAAATCCTACACAGACGCCATTTTATAAAGTCAGAGAAGTTGGGTTTATGTCATATAAGAGATTTTCTGTATTTGCATTCTTCACACTACACAGTAAAAAATGAACATCTTTAACTGTTCCTTTGCAGATGTAAATCTATTTACATGCAAAATGACTGCACTTACAATGATTTATCCTTTATCCGTTTTCTGATTATGATTCTGTGTAGCATTACTGGCCCATATCTGCTGTCCTGCACCAAAAGACTTAGAAATGTCTAAACACTTTCCATGCCTGACTTATTGGGATACAGATTTTCAATAAACCCCAGTCTTCTAATGGAAAAGAAGACAAGTTTTCAAATAGAAGTCTGGCCTGTAAATTAATTGTGTGATGATTTGGAATTTTCGGCCAAGTGGTGTTCAATAAATGCTACAGAGATTTTACTATTCCAGGGGAAAAGTATGAACCACCTGCAGCTTGCTTGCTCATATAATTTCTGTTGGTTTGGAGAAGTGTCCTGGCATCTTGAGTGAGTGATGAGTGATGAATGTGGTTCAGGTGGTAGAGTGGGTTGTCCACTGATCGCAAGGTTGGTGGTTCGATCCCCGGCCCCTCTTCATGCCGAAGTGTCCTTGGGCAAGACACTGAACCTCAAGTTGCTCCCAATGGCAGGTAAGTGCATTACATGGCAGCTCTGTCGCCATTCGTGCATAAATGGGTGAATGCAGAACACACTGTAAGGCGCTTTGGATACCACTAAGGTAGAAAAAGGTGATATATAAGTGCAGACCATTTACCTTTTTTTTTACTGCAACCAGAGTAAAACCAGACTCCACAGCCCATTTCATTAAGCTAGTAGCTAAGGTGTGGAATGTCTTCATCATTCTCATTTCCACAGTCACCCACTGTCCCAGGGCAAGTCTCTGCTGTGCATTTACTTTTAATGTTGAGTCCTGGCTGCAGTGTGACCATCTTACTGAGCAACTTGTTCATCACATTCAGCTACGTGTTCAGCAAAATCAGCAACTATCATCAGGATCATTAGCTTCATCTACAGAGGCATGAATATTTTTGAAGAGTGTTTCTAAACTTCACTTTCAGCATGCAGGTTGCTGCTTGGATGATGCTGTTGTTTCCCATAATGAAGAGGACACAGTTTGAAAACAGGAAGACACAGATTGTGGAAATGGAGAAAGAAGCTTAGTGAACTATGCAATGAAAATAACAAATTTATAAGCCTTCATCCAGTGAGTCAGACCAGGTGGTCTAAGCCAGGAAGCAGCAATGGCTACTTTCCCTCAGCAAAGGGGATTTTGAAAATAGTAACTCACAGAAAGTGGAAGGAAAGGAGAAAGTGGCGGCAGAAATGGCAGGCCTGAAGTAAACTGATGGAGACTCAGAATATTAAGTACATATTCAAGTTAAAAGCATCCAAAGCTACTTTTTATTAAAGATTTTAACCTAAAAAAAAATCTAATTGTGATTCAAGTATCGCTAAACTCTGACTGGTGCACAGAAATATGTGAGACTACATTTTTCTCTGCAGTCATGCTGGACCACACCATTTACTCTAAGAAGGTGATTCAGAAATAGTGGTTGTGTGCTATTAAAGTCCCATTTAATTTGAATGTTGAGTATGTTAAAGTTCGGTCAAACAAGGACTCAAATGCAGGACAAAGACACAGGCAGGGAGAACGAACCACAGGGAACTTTGATAAAACTCACCAGTGGCTGGCAAGAACAAAAGGCCCCGCAGAGTTCTGGCACGATTCATCTCAGTGAAGTCCAAAAAGGGGAGACAAGAAGAATCTGAAAAAAGGTGAAGAATAAACTCAGAGAAGTACACAGGGATGCAAGGAAGCAGGCAGGAACACAGGCGGGTAAAAAATGAAGTGACAAAGAAAGAAGGAACTGACTACGTACACAAGGGATGCCAAGGTAACAACAAGCAGCTGAAAACAGCCAGACTATCAGAAAGGTGGGAAAAACAATTCATGACACACACTGACAACTACATCCAGGTCATTGAATGACATTAGGAGCATCTGTATATGGAGTATTATTTAGGTTGCATGTCTTAATGAGGTGGTTTAAATCAGGTTAAAGTAGGAATGGCTTCATGAATACAGCATGGGTTGTTGTGAACAACTCACAGAGATGGAACTGTGTTGAGTTTTGGAGCTGCAGAGAACTTTCACCCACAAGCTGACATTGTGGGTGAGGTCGTGCTTTTTTAAAATGTAAAGACAGGTTTTGCAAACTGACATTCTCACACAACCACAATACATTCTTACACAACCTACAGCCCACATGATAACAGTCAGTTAATCACGGGCAAACTCAGTGATCATGAATATTTTCCCAGAGGAAGGGAATTTAACTACACAGAAACAGGTCAAACTCCACGTACTTAACATGTTTCTGCAATTTGACAAAGGATACATGAACAATTACCACACGGCAAATGATGAAAACATGTTTCTCTGCGGTGCTGGGGGAGCTGGCATTGCTTTGCCTCTGATGTTCAGGACAGTTTGTGTATCTCTTGCTTCCTTTCTTTATATTTTGGGAGTAAACCAGGCTCACTGTTTCTTTTGCTACATTGAGGTTAAATCACAGTTTGTGTGTTGGACTTTACCTCACTCACCTTACTGCTGGAGTCATGCTGTGTACTGTGGACAACATTCACTGTATGTGTTCAGTTTGCATATTTGTAGCCTGAATATTTGTAACCTTTACAGTGCAACGCATCAGTGATGCATGTAGTTGCTTTTATTGGAACAATTAAAAAACACTCACTTGAAATTTCTTTAAATCCTAACCCTTTAGTCAACCTCTATTTAGTTATATGGCTTAAGAAGGGATTGTAGTGGAAGAAAACTTCTCATGCATATGATTACTCATTTAAAGACAATAGCAGAGCGTATGCAAAACATTTGTCTTTGTTTTTCCACAATTGTTGGTGCTTAAACACTAAATGACTTTTTTGGTCAAAGGTTAAAAGTTGCATTTGTAATTTTATGTACATAATACAAGTAAACATGCCTTCAGTGGTATGAATGTAGGGAAAATCTGTCAGCAGCGGGTACTTTCAATTTGACTTAATCTTTCTTTTTTAAAATATTGTTTTGGGGAGTTTGTCCACTTTAATGATAGGGGGAGAAACATGGTGAAAGGGGGGTAGAGAGAGGACATGGAGAGCCATGCAGCAAAGGGTCGTGAGCTGGGCTTAAACTCATGACCACTGCCGGCAACCTATACGCCTACATGGTAATACCCTAACTCAGCGAGCTATACGGTGGCCCAGCCTTACTCTTTCTTTTAAATGGTTTGTTTCAACAACAGTCAGTATTGGATACTGTGCTCCAGTTCTGTTGTAGACTGTAGAGATGTAAACCAAACGTCAGCCTTTCAGAGCAGTCTTCTGACAATATGTACTTTTACAGAGGAAGCGACTCCCTCGTGGAGTTAATCACTGCTTCTGAGAGTCAAACCTGTGATTACTTTTCACAGTTCTTGTTACAGCCATCAGTGCAGTGTGTGTTTGTGTGTGTGTGTGTGTGTGTGTGTGTGTGTGTGTGTGTGTGTGGTTGTGTTTTTCTCTCTTTTCAGATCATACATCCTGAGAAGCAGCGTGTGAGTGGCCAAGTGCACCTGTGGCCGCTCAGCGATCATCGTGGGGCTTAAATCTACTATGTTTTTTTTTGTAGACATTTAATGATTGCCCTTCATATCAAAGTGTTCTGCAGTGAGTGTACTTAATGCAAAGAGTCGTTGTCTAAAGATGCAGTCAGCATAGATAAAGATCTATAGAAAGATCTCTCTTCAGCAAGTAAGAACATTTCCGTCAACATCTGTGCAAAACCACAGTCAAATACACGCATCTTTTTAAAACCATGACAAGAAAACACTGTTAGGAAAGTTAGGAAAGAAAGCATAATCTAAAATTGTGTGTATTCCCAGGCTGAGTTTCTCAAGAGAAATCTATAAACACAAGTTCCAAAATGTCTTTCAAAACCAGGGAAAACAATGCCAGGTCAGAAAGAACAAGGCTCTTGTCTTTGGCTGAAATGTCAGTCAGTGCTGTGTCAACAGATATTCCAGAGTGGAGTGATGGTGACACGTCTGCTGCTGTGCTCAGTGACTTGTACATTATTCAGCAGGTCCAGTCATTTTTCAGTAGCAGGGCTGAACAGGATCCCAACAAACACGACTAAGCTCGGGGATGTTGGAAGACTGCTGCTGACGCTGCGTAGAGAATTTTCAATGCAAACTTTTGCTTTAAGCCACCTGCAAATTCCATGTGGTTATCTGAGCTGTCAAGAACATGTCAGGGTTTGATGAATAAAAGCGCTGCTACCAAACTCCAAGCCCTGCTTGGCTGGGCCACTTGTTGCAGTCCAAACTAAAGTTAAGTCCAATTTCTAAAAAGGGTTTACCTGCAAAATGGCCAGAGGGCATGTAACATCTTCACCAGCATCCTGAAAACACTGCAAACAATTTTAGTAAATGACAATCTAAAAAAGATCATCAGCTTGAGCCTAAGGAGGACTTTGCAGAGCAACTCTAGAAAATTAGTACTGTTCAGACAACCTGCAAAGATGCATCTAAAAGCTCCCTAGTGAGAAATGTGTATGCTGTCACATGTCCTCATGTCTATTCAAATATCATATGTATGTATGTAAAACAGTTATACTGTAGAAATGGCCTTGAATGCTCCTTCAGTGTAAACTATGACGGTATAGTACATTTGCATCACTGCTGTCATGTGAGTGTCTTTTGTGTTATTGGCTATAGTGTGTGTGTGTGTGTGTGTGTGTGTGTGTGTGTGTGTGTGTGTGTGTGTGTGTGTGTGTGTGTATGACTAGATAAATCAATAATTTGGTGAATGAAAGTAAGGAGTATATTATTATTGTATACACAACATATTACCTATAACACTTCAGTGAAGTTTAACATATAATGTAGCTGATAAATGACTGCATGGTTACTTTGGTTGTAGTCAGGGTCCATAGCTACAGGGTACTGACTTAATGGTACAGTCCAACCACGAGCACAAACGCAGAAATGTAAAATAGATTTTAGATTATTTTTTTAAAAATCAGATTGTTCATATAGTTTTTGGACCACAGCTAATAAAGAGATATGCCAGGCTGTGAGATAATATTACCTGTTATTCAGAAACATTCTTTAATGGTTTGTTTCTACACAATAAAATAGAGTATTGTCAGACAGAGAATTGAAAACTAAGCTGTGTGCGCCGCATAAGGATTCAAATGAGAGATCTGACAGAGCATATGCAACTAGAGCAACTAGATGATGAATTTGAAGGAATTACTTTAATTTAGTTACCTTAAGGTATAGCATATAATAACTGAGGTTTATTGTAGATATTATTTAGTGTTCAGCTTATAAGAATGAACATTAGGCCAGGGACTAGAACCAAAATAACACAGCCTTATTGGACTTGTGTGTTACTGGGACTTATATCAAAGTTGAATTCTCTTCCAGTTCACTTGACAGACATTCCACTTGATTATGCAATGTAGTATGCTATTATATTCAACTTTTTATTGGTTTAAAAATGCAATTATTCATTTTATCATTAGCCCATGGTCCATGTACCAGGTATGTGCCAAAAGTCATTTCTTGGTAACTGTGCACAGTAACTGCCATGAAGTTGAGTATATCAATATTTGCTGGTGCTTTGGCAAGTTATTGAAGTTACTTATTCTTGTAAAGATATTTCATTTCACTCGAGAAACTTTTTTGATTTTTTTGCCCTACGTTAGGGGTCAGTGTCATCACTGCATGAGGAAATTTACATTTCATTGACAGTTTAATTCATAGTCATCTGCTTTTCTCATTTACTCTCTACAAATATAATCGAAAGTTGGCTCCAAATTAATGGATTTCAATGGCTCTACATATCACTAAAATGTAATACTACTAGTGTTTCTATGTTTGAAACACAGAATATGGAAAGTAAAGACTCATGTGTGTTCTTTATAGATTAACACAAACACAAGTCTACTGCATAAAGCAGTTGCTTCCTTTCCTCTAAATAATCCCTGGGGAGCAGACAGAAAGCAGCTGTTGTGTTCAGGAGAACTCCAAACTAAAAGGTCTCTATGAATCCCAAAAAAGGTGATTCACAATGTGCAGGTGAAACAGACCAGGGCAGTCAGATGGCAGGGAAACTGATAGAGGAAGGAAGTAAAGATGAAAAAGACACACAATGAAAGAAAATGTCAAAATAAAATAGGAAGTAAAGGAAAAGGGGCAAAGGAAATCAGATAGCCCTGACTCTAGCGTGCAGTTCGGGGCAGGAGCTCAACGTTGCTCAACATCGGCATGCTATTGGCTGAATCTAACATTAGACTCCGCCCACGGGGACATTACCTGCATGTAAAAATGAGCCCCGTCTTACGCTCCTAGCATAGTCACAAACCTCTATTTGGTTCCACTCTGAATTGCATTAGATACGCATGTTCCTAAAGGGATAGGGTTAGGGTGAGGGTTAGATTGTCACCAAACTGTTGCAAAATGAAGTAAAGTTGAACGTTGAGCTCCAGCCCCAAACTGCACACTGCAGTCAGGGGCTTCACAAGGAAATACAGAAAATGGAAAACAAAATGAGAAACCAAAACCCAGGCACCATTACAATGTCATAGG
Organism: Dascyllus trimaculatus; assembly: GCA_024666655.1. Taxonomy (NCBI): domain Eukaryota; kingdom Metazoa; phylum Chordata; class Actinopteri; family Pomacentridae; genus Dascyllus; species Dascyllus trimaculatus. Next base: position 26,743,841 of record CM045465.1, read on the forward strand.
CTTTAAAACTGTTTAATTTCCACCCATTTTTTAGTGAAATTGCTAAATATGTAAACATTAGTTTACCATGTACCACCATGTCACATTGCTGTATCTGTCAGGAATTTAATTGAGGTCAGATAATATCAGAGCCACATCTCATACTAAAAGACTTCAGTCCCGTAATAAAAGGTTTGACAGTTTTCTTACTGCCTCTCGTACACTCGGTCTAATGTTGATTCTTTTAGTGTGGGAAGCTGTGGTCCCTGACAGCAAGGCAGACTGCTTGGATATCAACACTCGGGGCTGGTGCAGCAGAGTGGGCCAAAAATATTTACAAGTCCAGGAATGAATCCAAAGTTTCAGATAAAACTGGCACAATAGCAAGCTGCAACCCTTTCCCTCTGTGTCTGTTAGTTAATTTTGTCATTTTCTCCCTTTTTGTTTTTTACATTGTGTACAAATTCAGCATACAGGCTTTCATTTTCTGTCTGTGTATGGCTTTTTTTAAAAGTATCTCCTCTTTTTTGTTTATGTGGTTTAATCATTCATGCTGTGGTGATTACATAGGCCTTGCTTACACTTCCAATGATAAGTGGACAGTTTCCAGAGTGAACACCTTCCATAACACTGCATACCTCAGTCTGTATAACCCCAACATTGTGTTGTGGCTCAGCTGCAAAGGTGATCGGCAGCAGTCTCCCGACCCTCCAGGACCTGTACTCCTCCAGAACACTGAGGCATCCTGGGAAGCTTGTGGCCGACCCCTCCCACTTTGGGCATGTCTTATTTGAGGTGCATACACTATGTGTGTTCTTCTTTCACATGTCTCATGTATAAACTCTGTGTTCTCTCACATGAAAGTGTTTCTCTCATGACCTCTTGCTTGTATCAGGAGACCAGTTTGACCCTGATGCCTTGGAGTCCACAGAATGTCTTGTTTCTTGAAGGCCCACACAAATAATTCTGTTGAGGCGTTGGAGTTTCTCACTAGTGGATCATTAGACAAATCCCAGAGAGACTGACCTCCACGTCTTTTCCTCTGCTCCGAGGAATATGAGACACAAGCTTCCCTATAAAATGAAGTGTGATTGTTTTCTTGTTTAAGGAAGGCATGAGTTCTACATATGGTCTACTGCAATAAATGCCTCTGGACAGTTGCTCCTAATTTGCATACTTTGAATGCACTGGTAATCAATCCCAGTATTTAGCCTTCTGGGCCAACATACATAGATGTAAGTCATAATTTTCACAGAATTTACACAACATCTGTAGCTGCATGGAGTTTGCAAATAAAAAGAATTATAAACATTGAAAGGTTGCTGTTTGGTTGTACACCAGAGAAACTGTTATTCTGTAAACACAGGATTTGTTAACAAGTTTCAAATTCCAAACATACACAGCAGCTTCAATATACAGAAAAGTCTCTGTTTTGGTTTAATCATAATAAATAGTACCATAATAAGTGTAAAATCCAGCATGCGAACCCTGTCCTTTGAAACAGAGACAGGGTTGGGGTGACGGTTAGGAGCTTTTCCCCTGTAAACAAAGGTTGCAGTGTCCATACTGTCCACATGCTCTAGACCAGGCAGTTTCTCTTTCTCTGTAAATCTATTTATCCATTCATCCTTTTAATGTGGCAAGGACACGGTGGACTTAAAAAGTGAGTAAAGTAATCAAAAATTCTGTGCTGCACACTTCAGTAGTAACCCTTGAGATTTTTGGTGGATGCTGCACAAACTATTGCTATGAAGACATCTCACACCCGCTCTATGACCTGCTAACTGAGCATCAGAACACATTAACCAAGAGGCTACAGCAGCTCTGCTGTTGGATGTGTGTCCAGATGAAGGGAAGATAACCTGGACAGACAGGATATTATAACCATTACTGGTGTATCTGTCCATGAGCACTGGTAGGCCTACATAATTTTGTGAAGCTAGTGCCATTTTAAAAAATTCTCTGCAATAAATAAACAAGTCAAAATGTAATCTTAATTATGAATACTGTAATAAATTGGATAAACTGAGGTAAAATGCCTCCTGCCATATTTCCCTCCTCACCACTAGATAGAGTCATTTTTCACTGTAGGTCTACTTGCTAATCTTGAAATAGCATTAAAATCAAAAGAGTCAAAGGAAATCAAAAGAAGTCTTAAGGTATGAGTCAAGCGGAGTGGTACCTATCAGTTTGAGAACTTACTTATGTTTGTAACATATGAAAGTGTAAGAGTAGGACTTCTGAGATGAGAAGCCCCCATTGAACATCAACGACTGACTTCAGTACTCTTGGATTTCGGATAAATAACCATCCCTGGTGGTTTGACAGTGGTTTTGTGTCAAACCTCAAACACAGCAGAGACAACATTGCAGAATTCTACTTCCAACAAGAATGGTTGCCTTCTTCATTAAAACACTATACCCCCAGACCATCATCACCAGCATCATCATCATCATCTCATCTTCTCCATCAGAGCAGCTGCAATGCTTCCAGTCCCTCACATTCTTCCACCTCTTCTTCCTCCAGCCAAAGGCTACCCTCAGAAAGAAGTACAGCTGTTTCTGCTTTCTCAGGTCTTTAAGTCGTCTCTTCATCAGGCAGATAAGACCTCTGGAACCCTCCCAATCCAGCTGCAAAGCCAAGAAATTACAGATAGATAATTAAAATATACGCCAGTAGCTTAGCAACCAAGATTATTTCCCTCCTTTAAGAAGTAAGAGGCCATGGTGGGAAAAGTATTCGCTATATTAAGACAGTGAACACCACACTGGCAGTAGGAATATAATGTTTTAAATTCAAGCAGTGAAATTCCCTAGCATGATTTACTTTAACAGTTACAATAAATTTACCTGAATCAGAAGAGTTAATCCTTCTGAGTCTGGTTTCCCAGACATCGTGGTCACCAGTGACTGGACCTTTTCCAGAGAGTCACTGAGGTACATACAGTCCTGCAACGTTTCCTTCAAGACATAGTTTGTGTGAGGTTTCGGTTGTTTTAGACCCAGATGAAGAACACTGAGAGAATATTGTGATCGGTGAATTTATTAACAAAAACAGTCTTTGAAGGGCAGCAGAGCAGTTCAGTGTGGGGGAGGGGGGTGGGGGGTGTTGAGGGACCTCCGACAGAAACAGGCTCAGGGAAGGTGGCCATTTGCCTCGACCAGTTGGGGTGTTCACTTTTGTTAAATTGAGTTTTCACTGTATTTTCAATGTAGTCTTCCTAAAGTATTTCTTTGTGATTGTTCCTTAAAGGAAACACTCTACTTGTCAGCACAGAAATTATGCCTTTACTGTAAAGTGATGCAATTTTGAATCATTTGATATTTAAATGATATTTCACAAGGGTGCACTCACTTCTACTGCATACTGTATTTTAACTTCTTTAAAGGACATACAAAAAGTTTAAAATGCGTCGACATGATATGTGAAATGAGCCTTAAGTGGCATGCTATCTATACACAATCCCATGATATCCATCCATTATCTGTAATCCTCTGTAGGGTCGTGGGGGACTGGAGCCTATCCCAGTCGACTCAGGCAAAGGCAGGGGACACCCTGGACAGGTCGCTAGTCTGTCACCTATGGACAATTAAAAATCATCAATTAACCTCAGCATGTTTTTGGACTGTGGGAGGAAGCTGGAGTACCTGGTGAGAACCCACGCTGCACAGGGAGAACATACAAACTCCACACAGAAAGATCCCAGGCGTGTGAACCAGGATGTGAACCAGAGATCTTGTCGCTGTGAGGTGACAGTGCTAACAACCGAGCCACCATGCAGCCTCCTGTGATATTATATTAGATGAAAATGAGTTTGTCAGCTTTATTGTTAAAAAAAAGCTACAAACTGCGTTAAAACATATTTAAAGAAGACTGAAGCAAGAAAAGAACATGAAGCATTGAAAACAAAGTCTATAAATGCAGCAGCAAATTACAGTCAGGCAAAAATGAGATGGAAAGATTAAAATGTCAAACTGGGTCAAGGCTTTTGCAGGCTTTTCAGAGCAGAAATAAGCCTGACCTTTACCAAGGTCCATGTAAATGAAATTGGAAAAGAGCAGATTGTGTCTCAGTAAATTGTTCCCCTGGTTACTAGAGGGAAAATATGCCTCTGCTGGCTTCTGCCAAAGCAGAGACCTTAGGCACTGTGCAAGCAAGAAACTCTTTCAAACCCTGTTGAATAATGAAGACCACAGAGTCAGACATTTACATGGAAGGTATGAGTTGATTCTTTCTAAAAGATGATTAGGAAAAGAGTGTTTCTTCAGGCCTATCTCTGAACATCGGCACTTGAATTTTTTATCAGAGCATGTGCCAGAGCCTCTCCTATTTCAAAACTTCCTGTGCTTACATCTATAGCCTCTTGTAGTTTAATCCTCAAAGGCCCAAATCAGTCAGTCTTCCTCTGAAAAGCACAATTCAACTGAAGGATAATTTCCTCGAGTGTGTTTTGAGAAGGAGGAACTTTTGCAGCAGGAAACAGGAAAAAATAGTAGTTTCCCAGAAGAATCAAGCAGATCTGGAGAAAATGAAAGCACAGCGATTCAGTAAAAGCCTGTAATATTTATTAATTAATGTGAGCTTTTCAGTAGGTGCTACCCAAAGGCACTGTACTGTTGAGAGAGTGTAGAGTTTTTGGGATTAACTGTTGCTTTAACGGCCAAAGGGTGATTGAAGAAGACTCTTTATCTCACATATATTACATTTAGTGGATGAAAACAAAAAATAGAAAAAAAATCTGCTTGTTTGGAGTAAAGGTGGCAGTTAAAAGCAAAAATAGAAGACATAGGAGGAGGAGCCACCTACCCTTTTATTGACCTTTAACAGTGTGCATAAAGACACCCTCACAAATCTACTTTGGTCATTATAGTCTGGAAATAGCTGCTAACCTGCAGTACTGGATGGACCAGCCGTAAGCAGGTTTAAGCTATAGAACTGAATGACAGTTCATTTGTTCTTTCACTTTCTTTTTCTAAATGCGTTTTAGATTAACTGCAACACAGCCCAAACTGTTTGATGAATAAATCAGGGTGTACTTGAGAAGAGTTGTGCAGCATGTGAGTTTTAAAGGGCAACCACTCATCTTGATCATGTACTGGTATAACTAAAAACATAGCTACACTACAAGTGCATGTGCATGTTCAAGGGCCCCAGTATACTCACTGCAATAACACAGTAGCACAACCTGCACACCCATAGACTGCAGACTTTTAACGTAAAGGGACAAAACCTGCACCTTCAGCAGGTAGCTCACATGCTAAAGTGCCTCTGTGGCTTGTTTTATGTTGAAAGACAAAGCAACAACTGACATTTTGGATTTACAGTGGTGCCTGAAATTTTGTTTTTTATTATTACTGAATAATTTTGATCTAAAACATGAATAGATTTTTACACAAAGCGCAAAACTCTGGTTGGTTATTTATTTTTTGAGGATCCAATATTACATGGCTGTGAGCAGCAAAGGTTTGGGAATCTCTAAAGTGAACAGTTAGTTTAAAGGTAAAATTCGAGTTTGATCTTCATAACACATGTTTGTAAAAGCAGAAACATAGGACCATTCTGAGGACTAAGCTTGAAAAATCTCATCTGGTTTTTCAAGTCTAGACAGCTGGACCTGATCCAAAACGTCTCCATTCCTAGACAGCTTGTTGTGCTTGTGAGGATAATAACCTGGTAACACGCCTGCACCCACATGTTCTAGCTGTACTTGGGTGGGACTGAAGTGTGTTGACATGGGCCTAAATGAAATGCCAAAGAGTAAAGAAAACAATCACACTGAACTGGAACAAAAGCGCCGGTTACAAAACCCTCTAAATCATCCACATGGCTGGTGGCTCCAAAAGTTCCTGAAGAAGTGCCAAATGCTGTTTGCTGTGTTGCAGTGTGGCTGCTGTCCACTGCCTTGTATTTTACAGCATGTTGTTTCTGATTTAGGTTGATCTCATCTTTCCACTCATGCATTTTTCTTGTACCATAAAGTAAAATAAGCTGCTCATGGCAAAGTTGTAGAAGTCTATTATTTGAAAACTTTTTTCATATACAGGTACAGTTTTAAAGGACAATTAACACAAGGTTTCTAAATTACACATTAAAAACAAAGGAATCTGTAAACTACCACTTCATGAAACATTCCTGTGGCTCTTCAGAACCTGCCATTATGTGAGATGACATGGAGGCTCAGAGGGATTAATCCAGTTAATGGCTAAAATATAGGAAGCATATTTATTCCCTGGATAAATATAGTCTGATTAATGCAGCTGCAATCTATATGCAAATCACAAGACTAATATTAAGTCTTGAGTTACATTAATTTGGGAAACAACTTAACTGGGGTAAAATCTATTTGACTCGAAATCTATTTAACAGCTAAAGTTTGCTGAATTTGCTGAATCCTTATCCTGCAGAGACTTTAATACTGTCTAGAATATCCTTCTGACATCAAAGTTTGAAGAGAGCTGATATTACCTTAAGAGAGAGGAAAAGTTGAAATGAAAGAGGAGATATAAAAGTCTGCACTACTGTAATATAAAGTCATGCCCACTGTGCTGTGAGATATACTTAAGAAGAGCTGATGTATTTGGCACTGAATGCTGCTTTGAGTGGGAAAGTTTTGTTGCAAGTGCATGAAGTGAATAACGACTGAAACGCATCGTCAGGTCATAAATTCATGTTTCTGCTTCCCTGAAAGACCTTTTCTCATTCTGGCTGTGTAACTAGCTCATGTTGTAAACACAGGGTTTAGGTATAGGCTGGATACTTGCGCTTGTCAGTGTCCAAACCACAGATTAATCAGACAGTTGTCCTCCCCCAGGTAGTATTGGGTAGATGTTGGCTAGCACATCCAGTGGGTCAGAAAAGTGATGGTCCTCTGGTCTGCTACGGCCTGCAGGGTTGTGCTGCTGTAGTCTCCTGTCAGAACCTGGTGGTAAAGTTTATGTAAGTGACTTGGGGGTTCTTCTCATTACCTTTTTTTCATGTCTGCTCACTCCTTGGAAATACTTCTGGTATCATGAAGGATGTCTTAAGTCCATCCAACCACTGACAGAAGAAGGTCTGAGCGATGATGCAGGAAAGAATCCGTTGGTAGTCTGGAGTCTGTGCCGCCATCGTCAGAAACTGATTTCACCTCGGACATACTTGAGTTGTATCGTATTTGTAGCAGTTTTTTAAGTGCAATAACCAAACAGTTTGTACAGCTGAATGGACTGTATTAGTTTTAATCTTGGATCTTATACTGAGTAACTGCCAGCATTACTACATTTGCAATCACTCTACCAACAGTCTGTTGATGTGTCTGTGCTTGTTTTCACCAAGAGGGTGCTATTGTTGGTGTTACAATCTTCAATATCTTCGACTGAGAATCACAGGTAAGGGCTGATTAACATTTCATACCACTCAATTCATTGTAATTACAGTTCAGACTATATTATTTGAACTTGGCACTGCTAATATGCTGTTGGTATTGTTGAAATAGACTCTTATGCCTCAGAAGGTGTCCTGTATCAGGCACCAAGAAGTTAGGAGCCAATCCTTTACATCCTGGAAGTCACAAGTTGGAGCCACCACAGATTATGTTTGTTCAAGCACATCATCTAACACCTAAACACCAGCTTATCCCTCAGACCTCTCTTCTGAGGTACTCACCGTGGCTGTCCAAGAGCACCTAACTTTGCTGTTTTGGAGATGCACTGTCGCAGTCATCTGACCATTAAGATTTGATCCTTGTCAAAGATGCTCAGGTCTTTACACCTGCACATTTCTACCACATCCGACACACTGACTGTTGACTTACCTAATATTTTCTAATATATCCTTGAACATTTCCCTTTATTCCAACATTGTTATGTCAGCTGGTTCACTTGATCAAAGTCAGGTTGACTGACCTACAGTGGGTTAAACAACAGCCACTTTCGAACTTGAAAGGGAGAGCAAGAAGGTGTTAGCTGCATCTGGAAGTACCTCTAACAGCAGCTTTTTTATGTGCCTGCCCTGCCCCACATTTACAAGCAGGAAAATCAGCACACGCATCAGAAAATGGTTGGATTGGATGGGATGGAAAACAATGCTGAGGCTTTCACACAGCTGTGATCCACCTACACAGGTGGTATTTCTTCTTCCTCTCTCTAATTAGACTGCTTTTCAGGATTGTGTGGGCGTGAACAGACTTTGCTTAACTGGCAACTTGCCAGGGTGGCTCAGATTATACTTATATGATTCTTTGAAGAACATGGAGTGAGTTTAGGCTTAAACTAAGGCCTGGCATAGCTTCACCAAAACCTTAAACTGACTAGTGTCTAATCAGCGTGGGGAACAACTGTGCATGCAGAGCATATATTAGACAGTATGGTGCTCTGTGACAGAGTCCTGTATCAACTAATGAACTCCAGGTGCTGGTTTTTAATGAACTGCTGGAAAATCAGAGCAAACTTGATGTGTTCTTTCTGCAATTAAAAACAAATACAATAATATCACACTATGCTTTTTTTTTTTTGCTAAACTGAGATAGATTTTTCAAGTAACAAAAAAGACTAGAAAAATAGAAAAACTCTTCTATGGTGGCTTTCCATTTCTCCTGCAGTGCCCCACAGCCTGCTATGCAAACAATAAACAGCCGAGGTGTAATTCATATATAAAAAATATAACATTGCAACAGAGTAATGCAGGCTTCCTTTGAAGCCAATAATACTGTGTTATGAACTCACTCTTCCGGTTTCCTTGTAAAGGTTTACATGTGAGTTTTTGTGATATTTCCTGAGCCTCTGAAAAGCTTCAGACATCGTTGTCTCTGTCTGTGTTAGTCTCTGCTGATGAAAATCCTCATGCTGTTATTGTGAAAAGATCTTTAAGAAAGACTAAGAGGATGCTACAGCACTATATGTTGAATTTTAATGTGGGTAGTCTGCTAAAGTAACCAGCAGCTCACATTATGACCTAGTGCTCATTAGTTATTTAGCCTCTGAGACCACTGTGTGTGGATCAGATGCAGATGTCTCGGCTCACAGACTGTAACAGTATCATTTCAGGATGTAACACTGTGACAACATGTTGACAGAAAGTAACAACTTAAAATCTCTCAGCTTGAATTCTGTGCAGATCTGGATGTCAGAACTGTTTCGATCTCTTTGAGGTGTTTCCTTTTTGTTTTTTTTGTTCCAGATGTGACACCACTTGAATTCTGACTTTTCGTTGTCTATAACCTGTCTATGACTGTCAACTCAAACGCTAAATATCCTAAATACACGACCTCTGAGGTGTCTGTCTCAGCTGGTTGCTCCATCAGTGCTTGCTGACACCATTCTGGAGAAATCCCAATCTCTAGCAGCCTCCCTGAGACAGCTATGGCACTTACATTGGTATGTAGCCCTGTATTGCTCTTCAAGAATCAATAAAGGGCTTCAGGTTCGTAAATAAATACGTTACCTTTTTCTAGAAGTCTTGCGACCCCTAATGGTAACGAGGACTGTGGGGCTTTTCATGGGAAATCACACATACACACACACATCATGATCTAACAACCAGCGGCAGTTTATTAAACACTGCAGAAACACTCTTTTAAATGGTAAAGTGGGCCCACGTGTGCTTAATCATGGTAACAAAACAAAGAAAAAAGCCGGCAAATATCAAAGTCATCCGAGCAGGCCTGCATGTGAGGAGAGCGCAATGGCAGACGTATCAGTTTGTAGAAGACAAAATGGCGATTACCTGAATAGGCGTCCTGACTGTCAGTCAAAGTCAAAAAAGCAGCTGCAAGAGCAATATTACTCACTCCTCTCCAGCACGAGTGTACAGCGATATGGGTCCGACCTGATAAGATGATGGTCTCCTCTGCTCTGTGCAGAACACCGTCTTGACTGCTGGACCGATGCAGGCAAGTAGCTAGCTTGGAGCTAGCTTCTCGACGACGGCAGTCGCTGGCAGTTTTCTCCCCAAACGTCCTCCACGACCGGGTAGAGTCTCTCCGCCGCACCCAGAACCAACACCGTGTGCTGCTGGGCTCCCAAAAACAGGCTGCTCGGCTCACCCGACGTGCTGCAAGACACCTGCTACAACCCGGATCTTCTCCGCTCGTTGCCTCCGACACAGTCTCTCCCGTTCTCGCGCGGGAAAAAACCGCATGCTCCAGGCTTTTACCCTGCATCAGGAAGGTCTGTGCCACTTTCAGTGGCCAATCCCAGTCCGTAAAAGTCCACAAGAAGTTAGAATGTCCGCATTTCTCATGGTGCGTTCAAGGTGAACCGGGAAAACTATTATTCAAAATAACTGCATTCTAAGTAATGCACAGTACTGGATCTTAACGCCAACATCAGAACACACAAAGTACAGCAAACATACTAAGTCAAATGAACTGTTGTATGAAAAATAAACAAAGATACTAAATGGTCAAATGAACATTTATATAAAGAAATTGAATAAAAATAATAACCCAGGGGTTACATCCTCCCCCTCCTAAAGGTCTAGATGTCCTCATCAGACTAACTCTGCATTGCGAATATAACAGGTGAATTACCCATTAATAATTGTTACTCACATCTATGCTAGACAATTATTTGACAGTAGAAAGGAAACTATCCTCTACTAATGGTGATTCTCAGGCCACGATGCACAACTACAATGGTTCTATCAGTGGGCTGTCCAGGCTTATCATAACTCAGACGAATCACTGGTTTAACTTCCCTACGAGGAAGGTGGCTATCAACTTGTTCACTACTACCTTCAGACATACTCGAGGAGGGGAGCTCTCCCTCCTCCAGACCCATGTACACCACAGGGTCGTCCGGTAGTAACAGCTCATCTCCAGCTCCTGCCTCTTGTTGGACTTCCACCTCTACATCCCCGACCTCTATGGCCTGGGCGGGTTCTTGTGCCTCTACAGCGTGGCTATCTGAGAATGACTCAAGAACATCATCACAATGAGGAATCTCTTTACTGAAAGATTCTGCTAACAGATCAACGGCTTGGGCAATATGTTCCCGCTGATCAGAGGTTAAGCCTCCGAGAACCTCATCTTCGGACTCAGAGGTATCTAGGTTTTCTGGTTCTACCATCTGAGGGCTGTTATCAGTTGCCAACCGATTTTGCCTGGAGCGAGTCACTGGCCTCTGAGGCTTCACTGTTTCTGTTGAACTGTCAGGTAATCGTACCAAATGCCCTATTGGCAAGAGGTGGTCCCGGTGAAGTGTTTTCACGATGGGACGTCCCTTCTCCGGTCTCACTTTATAAACAGGCAGATTTGGCAGCTTATCAACTACCACATAAGGGCATATGTTCCATCTGTTGGAAAGTTTGTGCTTTCCGGAAAGCCCTGTGGCTCGAAGGAGTACTCTGTCTCCGTTCCCCAAAATCTGGTTCCTAACTTTAGCATCATAGTGCTTTTTGTTTTTATCATGAGATTTGTTAGCAGCTTCAGTAGCCAACTGGTAAGCCCTTTTTAAGTCCTTCTTCAACTTGTCTACATACTGTAAATACTGCACATCACCCTCCCCATCAGGAGAAGTCCCAAAACACATGTCAATGGGCAGTCGTGCTTCCCGGCCAAACATTAAGAAATAAGGCGAATAGCCAGTTGCATCATTCTGCGTACAGTTGTATGCATGAACGAGCAAACTGACGTGCTGACTCCACCTCTGTTTCTGGCTGGGGTCAAGGGTTCCCAACATAGCCAATAGTGTGCAATTAAACCGCTCAGGCTGGGGATCACCTTGGGGGTGATATGGAGTCGTCCTAGATTTTTTGATGCCGAGCATTCCCAGGAGCTCTTTTATCAGGCGACTCTCAAAATCACGCCCCTGGTCAGAGTGTATTCTGGCAGGCAGACCGTAGTGCACAAAAAAGTTCTCAACCAATACCTTGGCTACAGTCACTGCTCTCTGGTCCTTGGTGTGATATGCTTGAGCGTATCGCGTGAAATGGTCTGTTACCACTAAAATGTTGGCCACCCCTCTTGAATCTGGTTCAACAGATAGGAAATCAATGCACACCAAATCCATAGGACCACTACTGGTGATCTGTTGCAGAGGTGCAGCCCTGTGAGTGTTACATTTACGAGCAATGCACTTGCCACAGTTTCGAATGTAATCTGAAATGTCGACCACCATTCTCGGCCAATAAAATCTCTTCTTCACTAGTTCTATAATGCGCTCTATGCCCAAATGGCCGGAGTCATCATGCAGTGACCTCAAAACTCTCATGCGCAGTTCACGGGGAAGAACTAGCTGCAATACTTGTTCCCCTTCTGGTCGTGTCACTTTTCTGTGCAATAGGCCGCCTTTTAACAACAGCTTAGGTCTCTCTCTGTACAGCAACGCAAGGTCCGGGGCACTGCACCTATCTAGTGCTGGCCAGACCCCGGTTTTTACAGCTCGCTTGGCTTCACAGATACTTGTGTCAAAGTCTTGGGCTTGGTTTATCTCCTCCTGGCTCAATTGACCCAGATTACTGGCCTTCAGGTGTGACAGGCAGGAGTAAGCATTAGGAATGGCCTGAGGGGAAGCCCCCAACTGGTCAATGAAACGCATGGGAGCTTGTGGTGTTACTGAGGCCTGACACTGTCGGCACAGAGCTTTCACCCCTGCATGCGAGATGTTTTCCCATTCGTCACCAGCTTCCCAGGCATTTCTGGACAACCAATCGGCGTCCACGTTATCCCTTCCTGGTTTGTACTGGATGTCAAAATCATACGTGGTTAGAGCCGCTAACCACCGGTGGCCCGTAGCGTTTAGCTTTGCCGTGGTCAGGATATAGGTGAGCGGATTATTATCCGTCCTCACAGTGAATCTAGCCCCATACAAATAGTCATGGAACTTGTCCACTACGGCCCATTTTAGAGCCAAAAACTCCAACTGATGGATAGGATAGTTTTTCTCTGATGGACACAACTTCCGACTTGCAAAAGCCACTGGACGCAACCCTTCGGGGTACTCCTGATTGAGAACTGCACCCAGCCCGTCCATACTAGCATCCACATGCAGTATGTAGGGCTTTGCTGGATCGGCGAAAGCCAGGACAGGAGCATGGGTGAGACGATGAATGATGGCATGAAAAGCTTCAGTACAGGCTGGCGTCCAGCGCTCCCCAAAAGGAGCGGATGGCTGATGATATATGTCTCCCTTCCTGTTGTTGGACTTTCTTCCCTTCTGGACGGGGGGGTACCCCTTGGTCAGATCAGTCAGTGGGCGGACTATGGCCGAATAGTTCGCTATGAACCTCCTGTAGTAACCACAAAATCCTAGGAACGATTGTAAGGACTTCAACTCAGTAGGCGGCTCCCACCTGGCGACCGCTTTGATCTTATCTGGGTCAGTGGCAATGCCAGTTGCTGACACTATGTGTCCCACATATTTAACTTGTGGAAGACAAAACTGGCACTTGTCAACCGACAGCTTTAAACCACACTCCTCCAGGCGGTCCAGGACTTTGAACAGGCGCTCCTCATGCTCTTCCAGGGAGCAACCAAACACGATCAGGTCATCCAAGTAGACGAGACACTGTAGTAGGTTCATATCTCCCACAGCCCTTTCCATAAGTCTCTGGAAGGTGGCTGGGGCTCCAGTAATGCCTTGTGGCATACGCTCGAACTGATAAAAGCCTAATGGACAGATAAAGGCAGTTTTCTCTTTGTCTTCTTCCGCCATGGCTATCTGGTAATAACCACTCCGCAGGTCCAACACGGAAAACCAGCAGCTTCCTGCTAGACAGTCCAGGGCTTCGTCGATTCGTGGGAGCGTGTACTGGTCAGGTATGGTTCTTGCATTAAGGGTGCGGTAGTCTATGCACATCCTTATCTTTCCATTCTTTTTTCTAGCTATCACTATCGGAGAGGCATAAGGACTGCGGGATTCTTTGATCACGCCAGCCGCCAACAGTTCTTGTAAGTGACGGCGCACATCATCAATATCAGCTGGTGCCAGACGCCTTACCCTCTCACGAAAAGGGCTTGGATCTTTCAGTCTGATGTGATGCTCGACCCCTTTTGCTAGACCTACATCCCACTCGGCTAAGGAGAAAACTCCAGGCCGGGCTGCTAACTTTCGAGAAAGTCTCTCTTTCCAGCTTGCAGGAATGGGGGAGTCATCCAGATTGAAAATAGCAGGATCCAGCCGCTTAGTAGGCATCTCAGCCAGCCGTGGCTGAGTGACTATATCAGCCTTATGGATATGGGCTATAACGGTCCCTTTGGGAATCAGTTTTGGTTTGACCGACTCATTTTTCAACACTACTGCCAGTTTGTTACACTTCATCTCTGAAGCCATTAGAACACAGGGAGGCATTAACACTCCAGCGGGGAGCGCTCCCATAGAGGGCGTTTCCATCATGAGAATGCTGCCACCCAGTGCCTCTTGGCATGATACCTGACAACTAGCGGAGCGTTTGGATCCTGGAGGCAGGGTTAAAGGCCCGGGCCCTGACCACTTCACCACAGCGACAGGGTCATGTGCTGTTTGGGGCATATGCGCATGGTCTGAGCTACGCTGTGTTGCCCCTCCCCCTCCTGTAGGTAAGGCTCATGACTGAAACCTTGAGCATTGGTACCGATGATTACAGGCAGCTGGTCAGGACCATTAGCCTCGGGACAAACCAGGGCTAGGATAACTTTAGACTCACCATGCCCAATATCCTCTGGGAACTGAACCTCAGCTGCAACAAACCCCTTATAGGGGTAGCTTGTCTGACCAAGACCCCAAAGGTCTAGACTAGAAATAGGCTGGAGTGGAAGGTGGGACAGGTGTTGTGTATACCAGCCCTCAAAAATAATGGAGACAGTAGACCCACTGTCCATCAGTGCATCACATGGTTGGCCCTCTATTATTACTTTGCCAACTGTGGGTTTTCCTATCAGACCCTGTGGAATATGGGCAGACTCGCGTGGCCCAGTTGTGCTTCTAGTGACCCACCCACCTTGGTCCCCATGACTCGTAGCGCTACCAGAGGTTCCTCTTTGGTTTTTCTGGAGATGCTGCATAGTCTTAATGAGCTTACTGATAACTTTGGATGAGTTCTCAGGACCTGTGCACTTACTAGCCATATGCCCATCCTCCCCACATCTGTAACAGAAAATATCCTGCCCATCATTTGACCACCTCGCCCTGTCTCTGCTGGGGTTGTTTTTCCGTTTTGGCTGGAAACTCTTGGGATTTGCTTCCGGCCCCCCAGAAAAATTGTGGGGGGTGGGTCTTTGTCTCAACTGGTTCTGCAGGCTAATTACCTGCTCTTTTAAAGCCCATACCTCTGGACCCACCTTGGGGACTGGGGTTGGTGAAATATCTTGGCCCTGTTGATGAGCTACTTGCTCTTTTATAGTTAATTGGTGCACTTTAGCCTGTAATTCTTTAACCTGGTTTTTGAGACTGCTAATCTCAGAGGGTTTGGCAACAGGCTCTTCAGTGGCGCACACCTGTCGTACGCTTGTAGTCAGGCTCCGCCTAGCAAACTTCTGGTCTTCCTCAGTTCTAACCTCGCTTAATAGGGTCATAAAAGAGGGAGGGTTACTCAACCTCTCTTTTAAACGTAGCTGCAGCAGCATTAAGTCAGAATCAACTGCGCCTCGTAACAGTTGTTCTACTCTGGCCCTGTCCCTCCTACTAGAGGGAAGCCCACCTTTCTGGACTGCTTTTGTTAGGGCCTTCTCTAACCTCCTCAGAAAATCGGAGAGGCGCTCCCCCGGCTTTTGCTGCAGGGATCTAAAGGCAAAATACAGGTCCTCCCCTGATTCGGACGTTCCAAATACATTTTCCAGGGCCGCTAAATAATCTTCAGGATGTGCATCTGGATCATTGCTTCGTACCGCCTGTAAGATTTCCAAAGCCGGCCCTTTTAGACTTTCTACTATTCTCTTCCTTTTTTCTCGCCTAGAACAATCACACTCATCAATCATGAGCTGTGCTTGTTCCAACCAGTTTTCCAATGTCTCTTCTCCAGCAGGAGTCGGCAGTATTCCTGAGAAAATTCGCAATCTGCGGAAGGCATTATTCTCTTGGATATTGGGTCGTGCTGTCTTTTCTAACAGTTCACCTACGGCGCGTATAATGGTAACAGGGGATCCCTCGTTTAGTGCTGTAGAGTCCTTAGCCAGTAGGGGTTGAAGATCATTTAATGATTTCCCTTCATTCTGTAAAAGTTTGAGCAGCTTTTGTGTAAACTCATCAGATGAACTCAAAAACTCATTCGGAGCGCAGGGCACACGAGTGACAACTGACAACTTCCAGGGTGTTCCACCACTAAGGGGAAAAACTTCAGAGGGAACTCTATTTGGATCAATAACATTGCGACACTCACATAACCACGCTTCCTCATTTAACTGGGCAATAAACTTTTTGGCTCTGAGGAGCACACGCCCAAAATTTTTTACACTTTCAACAGTCTCTTCAACATCAGCGAACCCCAGTATCTGCAGGTACACCCAGTAAAACACAAGCATTTACAGGATTCACTCCTATTTCACTACACCATGACTCAAACGCTGACAATAACTGAGGTGTTAAAGAAAAAGCCATGTTTAATTCCAATGAAAAGTCACACAGTCATCCCAGCGGTGCCTCCATTTATGTAGCCCTGTATTGCTCTTCAAGAATCAATAAAGGGCTTCAGGTTCGTAAATAAATACGTTACCTTTTTCTAGAAGTCTTGCGACCCCTAATGGTAACGAGGACTGTGGGGCTTTTCATGGGAAATCACACATACACACACACATCATGATCTAACAACCAGCGGCAGTTTATTAAACACTGCAGAAACACTCATTTAAATGGTAAAGTGGGCCCACGTGTGCTTAATTATGTTAACAAAACAAAGAAAAAAGCTGGCAAATATCAAAGTCATCCGAGCAGGCCTGCATGTGAGGAGAGCGCAATGGCGGACGTATCAGTTTGTAGAAGACAAAATGGCGATTACCTGAATAGGCGTCCTGACTGTCAGTCAAAGTCAAAAAAGCAGCTGCAAGAGCAATATTACTCACTCCTCTCCAGCACGAGTGTACAGCGATATGGGTCCAACCTGATAAGATGATGGTCTCCTCTGCTCTGTGCAGAACACCGTCTTGACTGCTGGACCGATGCAGGCAAGTAGCTAGCTTGTAGCTAGCTTCTCGACGACGGCATTCGCTGGCAGTTTTCTCCCCAAACGTCCTCCACGACCGGGGTAGAGTCTCTCCGCCGCACCCAGAACCAACACCGTGTGCTGCTGGGCTCCCAAAAACAGGCTGCTCGGCTCACCCGACGTGCTGCAAGACACCTGCTACAACCCGGATCTTCTCCGCTCGTTGCCTCCGACACAGTCTCTCCCGTTCTCGCGCGGGAAAAACCGAGTGCTCCAGGCTTTTACCCTGCATCAGGAAGGTCTGTGCCACTTTCAGTGGCCAATCCCAGTCCGTAAAAGTCCACAAGAAGTTAGAATGTCCGCATTTCTCATGGTGCGTTCAAGGTGAACCGGGAAAACTATTATTCAAAATAACTGCATTCTAAGTAATGCACAGTACTGGATCTTAACGCCAACATCAGAACACACAAAGTACAGCAAACATACTAAGTCAAATGAACTGTTGTATGAAAAATAAACAAAGATACTAAATGGTCAAATGAACATTTATATAAAGAAATTGAATAAAAATAATAACCCAGGGGTTACAGGTACAGTAGAAAATAAGTACGTTTTCAAAATTTTGGCATTGACTTGGTGCTGAAATATTGGTTCTTGTGACATCCCTACTGACAATTACTGAGACATCCAGCCAACACAAAACAACATTAGTTTTCATTTGGGGTTGGAGACAAATTTAAGCCCAGCATTCACTTTAGTTTTAACTCTGATTTAAAAGTTAGCTATTTGGGTGGAAAACATCTGTCTCTTTCTCCAGCAGGTATTTCGTGCTGCTCATACAAAGTCTATCACATCGTTTTGGGTGGAAGACGCTGCCTGCAGAGGCTTGGAGCTAAAGCAATGTGCTAAAAGAAGCTAAAGGTTCAGTAGAGCTAGTGACATCTTTAACATTATATGTGGTCATTTGATACATTGTTGATATGAAACTATTGGTGGGTGAAGCTTTAAATCAAGAGACTATAAGTACATTAGGTGATATATGGTGACATGTTTGCTCGCACCATCATAGTTTGAATTCAGGAGTTACAGATTTGCATTCACAAAGAGAGTCAAAGTGAGTCTACACCAACTGGCTATGTCTCAAGTTTTATCTCAGTTTAATTTTGTCAGAAGGCATGACTTAATTCAGGCATCAACAATGCAAAACCTCCTGCACAAAAGCAGCAATTATGTGAGAGGCACAAAGGGGCTAATGAGTGGCCCAGCACAGACAATTACGTCCTGAGCAATCTGCTTGAAATGCATGATGGCCTCCCTGCATCTACTGTTTAAAGGTCACACCAAGCCCTCTTGTAGTTAATGTGAGCTATTTTAAAGCTTCACAGTGATTATATAAAGACGAGTGCAAGAACACACACACACACACACACAGAATGCAATTATAACTCATGCCTGTAGACATTTACGCTCACACATGCACATGCTGTTGGAATCATTTGGCCGATGGCTGTATAGTATTACTTCAGAATCTCATTAAAGCCAGGCTGTGTTGCTGCCATGCTGTATGTCATCTGGCTCAGCACAGGGCCAGATCACTGCTGCAGCAAAGAGTTAAAATATCATTTTTCACAGTTGCCGCAATAAAAGATAGAATACAGTCTCCACTGAGCCAAGCGGTCTGATTGCAGGGTAGCTCAGGCAGATTTGGAAAATAACATGTTCATTTATTTCCAAAGTACACTTAAGTCTGCTTTTTTGTCTGGATTATTCTTCAGGAAACAATTTTTGTATAATCAGCATAATCAGCATGAAGTCTGGTGTTGAATAGGAACTGTTTGCAAACCCCAGCAAACTGTCACACAGTTATTTTTCAGTGGAGAAATTGAGCAGAAAGGAGAGCAATGGATATGTTGAATCAGTTTAAGTGGAGAAGTTAATGCAAGCCCCAATCCCATTTACCCCATGCACTCTGGCTGCCCTACCTGTCCAGATAAAGGAGCCACAGAGATAAACTACAAACAAAGTGTAATTTGGCCTGTGTCCTGTTGTGAAAGTAGCAAAGCTGTCCTCGGGTTTTGTTTTCTGGTTCTTTTTATGTTGGTGATGCATCCTTTGCTGTGTTCTCTGCTGGTAATTTCATTTCTGTCTGTAAACTGTGAAAGCTACATTATTTATGCAGTCTCAATGATCGCATACTAGTTTAATTACAAGTTCAACTTAAACTCACCTAATGAAAATTTTCAGACACAAACCCAACTTTTGCAATATTTTCTAACATTTACGCCTGAACTTAGTTTCATTCCCTTCCTCTTAGAGATCCCTTTAGTGAAAATCAGGTTTTTACCTCACTAACATGTCAATATGGTGTTCCTCACATGCTGGCAAACACATCATGACTGAAATAAGCAGGCAGACACCAGAGCTCTCTTAGTAATACTTTTATATCTAGCAAAAAAGTGTATT
>CM045465.1:26763413-27261688 GCA_024666655.1 Dascyllus trimaculatus
CACCTATAAAAGGCTTGTGTGAAGTTTGTCCTGTGGCTTACGGCCACACCACCCTGGGCACGCCCGATCTCGTCTGATCTCGGAAGCCAAGCAGGGTTGGGCCTGGTTAGTACTTGGATGGGAGACCGCCTGGGAATACCAGGTGCTGTAAGCTTTTTCTGTCCTCATCCAACTGCAACTGCAACTGCAACTGTATGTGTGTGCAGCCCTGAAGCTGCACTCTGACAAGCAGGGCCGCACATTTGGACCCTTGCTTTCCCCACACAGCGCCACCTACAGTAAGGGATGATGGCTAAAGTGCCACTTACGCTCACTTTAAAGGATGATTCCACTCAAAATACAATCAGGAATACCATTTGAAAGCTTTACTCAGCACGTATGAAAGACAAAGGAGCACTTCATGTCCAAGCACCCATCATTTTCAAGCTTTATTCCGCCCAAATCAAATCCTGCATTGTAACTGTCAACTTAAATTCTTTTAGGCTTTGAAAGGTTTGCTCCACACAACAAACTACCTTGTTTAGTTGAACTTGGTGACTAAGACTTGTGGCCAGTCTGTATGTACACTTGATGAAAGGTGTTGAGTGAAACAAGTAGCATGAGCAACAACAGAGCAAATGTGGAGTTGTGTCACCTATAAAAGGCTTGTGTGAAGTTTGTCCTGTGGCTTACGGCCACACCACCCTGGGCACGCCCGATCTCGTCTGATCTCGGAAGCCAAGCAGGGTCGGGCCTGGTTAGTACTTGGATGGGAGACCGCCTGGGAATACCAGGTGCTGTAAGCTTTTTCTGTCCTCATCCAACTGCAACTGCAACTGTATGTGTGTGCAGCCCTGAAGCTGCACTCTGACAAGCGGGGCCGCACATTTGGACCCTTGCTTTCCCCACACAGCGCCACCTACAGTAAGGGATGATGGCTAAAGTGCCACTTACGCTCACTTTAAAGGATGATTCCACTCAAAATACAATCAGGAATACCATTTGAAAGCTTTACTCAGCACGTATGAAAGACAAAAGAGCACTTCATGTCCGAGCACTTCATGTCCGAGCACTTCATGTCCAAGCACCCATCATTTTCAAGCTTTATTCCGCCCAAATCAAATCCTGCTTTCTAAGTGTCAGATTAAGCTTTGAAAGGTTTGCTCCACACAACAAACTACCTTGTTTAGTTGAACTTGGTGACTAAGACTTGTGGCCAGTCTGTATGTACACTTGATGAAAGGTGTTGAGTGAAACAAGTAGCATGAGCAACAACAGAGCAAATGTGGAGTTGTGTCACCTATAAAAGGCTTGTGTGAAGTTTGTCCTGTGGCTTACGGCCACACCACCCTGGGCACGCCCGATCTCGTCTGATCTCGGAAGCCAAGCAGGGTCGGGCCTGGTTAGTACTTGGATGGGAGACCGCCTGGGAATACCAGGTGCTGTAAGCTTTTTCTGTCCTCATCCAACTGCAACTGCAACTGTATGTGTGTGCAGCCCTGAAGCTGCACTCTGACAAGCGGGGCCGCACATTTGGACCCTTGCTTTCCCCACACAGCGCCACCTACAGTAAGGGATGATGGCTAAAGTGCCACTTACGCTCACTTTAAAGGATGATTCCACTCAAAATACAATCAGGAATACCATTTGAAAGCTTTACTCAGCACGTATGAAAGACAAAGGAGCACTTCATGTCCAAGCACCCATCATTTTCAAGCTTTATTCCGCCCAAATCAAATCCTGCTTTCTAAGTGTCAGCTTAAGCTTTGAAAGGTTTGCTCCACACAACAAACTACCTTGTTTAGTTGAACTTGGTGACTAAGACTTGTGGCCAGTCTGTATGTACACTTGATGAAAGGTGTTGAGTGAAACAAGTAGCATGAGCAACAACAGAGCAAATGTGGAGTTGTGTCACCTATAAAAGGCTTGTGTGAAGTTTGTCCTGTGGCTTACGGCCACACCACCCTGGGCACGCCCGATCTCGTCTGATCTCGGAAGCCAAGCAGGGTCGGGCCTGGTTTGTACTTGGATGGGAGACCGCCTGGGAATACCAGGTGCTGTAAGCTTTTTCTGTCCTCATCCAACTGCAACTGCAACTGTATGTGTGTGCAGCCCTGAAGCTGCACTCTGACAAGCGGGGCCGCACATTTGGACCCTTGCTTTCCCCACACAGCGCCACCCACAGCAAGGGATGATGGCTAAAGTGCCACTTACGCTCACTTTAAAGGATGATTCCACTCAAAATACAATCAGGAATACCATTTGAAAGCTTTACTCAGCACGTATGAAAGACAAAGGAGCACTTCATGTCCGAGCACTTCATGTCCAAGCACCCATCATTTTCAAGCTTTATTCCGCCCAAATCAAATCCTGCTTTCTAAGTGTCAGCTTCAGCTTTGAAAGGTTTGCTCCACACAACAAACTACCTTGTTTAGTTCAACTTGGTGACTAAGACTTGTGGCCAGTCTGTATGTACACTTGATGAAAGGTGTTGAGTGAAACAAGTAGCATGAGCAACAACAGAGCAAATGTGGAGTTGTGTCACCTATAAAAGGCTTGTGTGAAGTTTGTCCTGTGGCTTATGGCCACACCACCCTGGGCACGCCCGATCTCGTCTGATCTCGGAAGCCAAGCAGGGTCGGGCCTGGTTAGTACTTGGATGGGAGACCGCCTGGGAATACCAGGTGCTGTAAGCTTTTTCTGTCCTCATCCAACTGCAACTGTATGTGTGTGCAGCCCTGAAGCTGCACTCTGACAAGCGGGGCCGCACATTTGGACCCTTGCTTTCCCCACACAGCGCCACCTACAGTAAGGGATGATGGCTAAAGTGCCACTTACGCTCACTTTAAAGGATGATTCCACTCAAAATACAATCAGGAATACCATTTGAAAGCTTTACTCAGCACGTATGAAAGACAAAGGGGCCACACCACCCTGGACACGCCCATTTGCTGAGTCTTTGGCAGTAGAATTGGTGGGTGAGATGCTGTGAGATTCACGAAATTCAACATGGCGGCCCCCAGCTGCTAGACTAGTGTTATACAAATCGCCGTTTTTTCCGACTTATTTATCGTATTAAACAGCCGAATTAAGCTTCCTGCTCAAGATCGTACACTGTATCTACCACAGTGGAGGACCTTGAGAACTTTATCGACGACTACTACGTCCGTAGCACAATGGAAGGCTCCAACCCCGCCACTTTCCCTGAGAATCCCAGCAAGAGGAAGAAAGCCGACTCCTCCACTGACACACAGGACCTGGAGTCTACTGATGTCCCGATTAGCGTGCTGGATTCGATAAACAAAAAGCTCGACATCCTCGGCATGCTCCATCAGGAGATCAAGGACCTGAAAGCTAGTCTGGAGTTCACTCACCAGCAGATAAACGATCTGCAGTGGGACAACGCCGAACTCCGCTCCACGCTGACAGCTGTCACTTCGGAGGTAAGTACACTTAAAAAAGAAAATAAATCCCTGAGAGAAACCGTCTTGGACATCCAGAGCAGAAGCATGAGGGATAATCTCATCTTTTCGGGCATTCCTGCGTCCACACCGGACAACCCTTAGTCCCTAGTGAAAAACTCCTTGACGTTGGCTCTTAAAATCCCTACGGAAACGGTGAACAACATCACTTTCCACCGCGTTCACCGGCTCGGACCCCGAGGAGGAAACCGTCATCGTCCCATCATTGCTAAGTTTGAGCACTTCCAGCAGAAAGTGCTCGTAAAAAGCAAGGGACGGGAGCTGAAAGGTACCTCGTTCGGAATGAATGACCAGTTTCCCAGGGAGATAAACGAGAGGCGCAAAGTATTATATCCGATCATGAAAGAGCACCGACAGAAAGGTAAGCGAACTGCATTGGTGGTGGACAAACTCTACATAGATGGCCAGCTGTTCCGGGAACCCTCCATAACCCCCTGGCTCTTCTAAAAGACATGGAAATATAACGGATAAGTTCTCACAAAATGGCTTTGATGATAAAATTTATCATTTATTAATTTAAAATAGAAAACTTATTTAAAAAAAAAAAAAAAAAAGAATCTCACAGGTGTAAATGTCTAAATGTTTCACTTCCCCACTCTACACTCCCCGTTCAGGATCCCCTTCCTCCTTTTATTAGTCTCTCTCCCCCTCTATGTACTTCTCACCTCACCCCTCTCCCCCTCTTACACACTCCCCACTCCCACCCACACCCAGTGTATCCCCAATGTTTGTTGTGCTTATGTGCTTTATAATGTGTTTGTTGTTAGTTTTGCATTTCTGGTTGTGCTTTTAAATGCTATATGTATAGATCATGACTTGCTGTATATATCTCTGACCAGCAACCACACATCTCTAACCCAACACTTCATACCTCACCATCCTGACATCCACAGCTCACAGACCGCAACATTTAACTTACAGACAGCAACAGAGAGCTCACAAAGACACACAAAAGCTAGATTACATTATCACATACTCAATGACAGAACACCTTCACTCACTATGTCCAAGTTAAATTTTGTTTCCTGGAATGTACATGGCATACGCTCACAGACAAAAAGAATTAAAATCATGGATTATGCTTCTAAACTAAAAGCAGATATTTTGCTCCTGCAAGAGACACATTTATTACAATCAGAAGAAAACTCTCTTACAGATACTAATTACAATATCATCTTTTCATCTTGTTATAACAGCAGACAAAGAGGAGTCTCCATCCTAGTCCATAAGAGAGTACCATTTACTTTAAACTCCACAGTAACAGATCCAGAAGGCAGGTACATCATTATCCAGGCAACAATTTTTTATAAATTATATACAATTGCCAATCTGTATGCTTCTAACAATGACGATCCAGCCTTCTTTCATACAGTTTTTTCTCATTTAGCAGACTTATCTGCTAACTCAACAACTATTATTGGTGGTGACTTCAACTTAGTACTGAATCCTTCAGTAGATCGATCAACTTGTCCAATACATACAAAACAATCACAATCAGTCAAAGTCATACAGGATTACATGAAAGATTTTCGATTGGATGATGTCTGGAGACTCAAAAACCCAACAAAGAGGGACTATACTTTCTTCTCTTCGGTGCACCAATCATTTTCAAGAATTGACTTTTTTCTCTCAAACAATTCTATTGCACATAAAGTTACCACTAGAATTCACCCAATCATAATCAGCGACCATGCACCAATATCCCTCAGCCTGCAAACCGATCCCAACCGTAAGCCTCCTCAGACTTGGCGTCTAAACATTTCTCTACTCAAAGATCCAGAATTTGATCAGATAATAAGGAGGGAGTGGGCAGACTTTCTAAAAAATAATGACTCTCCTGACTTATCTCCATCTTTACTTTGGGAAACTGGAAAGGCTGTAATCAGAGGTAAAATAATATCATACTCATCATACAAGAAAAAAAAGGAACAACAAATAGAGACAGATATTGAGAAAAAAATTAAACAACTTACAGAGGATTATGCAATAAAACCAAGTGATCAACTATGGTCTGAACTACAAAATGCAAAATTACACCTCAACAATATCCTGTCAAAAAAAAACAGAATTCTTACTACAACAACTAAGATATAATAATTTCGAACACAACAATAAATCAGGCAAATTTCTTGCAAATCAGCTTCAACGCAACAAAGAAAAATCCTTCATTACAGCAATCCAGGATCCCACTGGCAAATATACTCAATCACCTGAAGAAATTAATCAGATTTTTTACAGCTATTATCATAATTTATATTCAGCTGCAGTTAACCCAAACAAAGAAGATATTCACAATTTTCTTAACAACTTAAACTTGCCTAAACTAACAACTGAAAGCAGAGACACCTTAGATGCTCCATTGACTATCAATGACTTGCAGAGTGCATTAGACAGTATGCCAGCAGGCAAGGCACCTGGTCCTGATGGTTTCCCTGCTGAATTCTTTAAACATTTCTGGCCAATATTTGCACCTCTTTTCTTCAGGACAGTGACAGAGATAAAAGGTAATGGTTATATAAGTGCTCACATGAATACAGCTGCAATTAAATTATTATTGAAACCAGATAAAGATCCCACGCTTCCTTCTAGCTATCGACATCTGTCATTAATCAACACCGACGTCAAAATTATCGTGAAAGCACTTGCCTCCAGGTTGGAGAAAATTATCCCATCAATAATTTACAGTGATCAAACAGGATTTATCAAGGGCAGACAATCCACCAACAACGTCAGAAGACTTCTGAATCTGATCAGTTTGACGCAACGCTGTAACACAGAAGCGATTGTTGTATCGCTTGATGCAGAAAAAGCCTTTGACAAAGTCAACTGGTCCTTTCTCTTCACTGTTCTCCGCAAATTTGGCTTTGGAGAGCTCTTTATAATTCACCCAAGGCCACAGTCACCACCAATGGGATCACTTCACAAAGGTTCAGTTTGCAAAGGGGTACCAGACAGGGATGCCCACTCTCTCCCTTATTATTTGCGATATTTATTGAACCGTTGGCAACTGCAGTCCGTCAAAACACCGATATCAAAGGTATCTGCTCTCAGGCATCTGAACACAAAATTAATCTATATGCGGATGACATTTTACTTTATCTGCAAGAACCCAAAACATCATTAAAGGAAATATTCAACCTCATCACAACTTTCTCACATCTTTCAGATTACTCCATTAACTGGTCAAAATCAATTATTCTTCCATTAACAGAGAATTCATGGAATCCTGCAGTCCAAAACCTGGATTATTCCTTTCCCACTGGTAACATTAGATACTTGGGCATAAATATTTCCTCAAAACTCTCCGAACTAGTCCACCTGAATTTCACTCCACTTTTGGAGAAACTCTGTGGTGATCTGAGGCGTTGGAATAACCTTCCCATCTCCCTTTTGGGACGAATAGCTACTGTCAAAATGAAAATACTACCTCGAATCAACTATCTCTTTTCCATGATCCCATTTTAACCCACATCAAAATGGTTCCAATCATTAGATTCTGCTATTGGTAAATTCTATTCAAAAAACAAAAAATCTAAAATCAGCCTGACTACTCTCCAGAAAAGTAAATCTGAAGGTGGTCTGGAAGCCCCCAACTTCATCCATTACTACTTGGCCAACCAACTACAATATCTTACCAAATGGATACATCCACATGAAGAATACAACTCCTGGCTGGAACTAGAACAGTTAGACTGCAACCACATCAAACTGTCTGACCTTCCCTTTATCACCTCTACCCTTAAATACCATCCTTGCTTCAAGAATCCTTTGATTGCCTCCACCCTATCCGCTTGGTGGAAATCCCTGGAAATCACTGGCTCCCAGCTTCAACCCAGCATACTATCCCCAATCTGGCACAACCCAGACTTTGTAAACAATAAAATACCTCTCTATCTCAGCTCATGGGCAGAAAAAGGGATCACCCATCTCTATCACCTTCTCCAAGATAATATAATTATGACATATACAAACTTATTCCAAACATTCCAAATAAGCAATGGAAACTTTCTCCAGTATCTACAAGTAGAGAGGACAATTACAAGGGAAATTCCAGTGCTTCGGACCACTTTACAGCCACCTGATTTACAGCCACCGGAATTTGTCAAATGCATTGCAAAACTGTCCCCAAAAAATAAGAAAAACCTCTCAAGAATTTATAGTTTACTCTTAAAGACGGACTCTATACATTTGCCAATTTTAAAATGGGAAAAAGACCTATCAATATTCCTTGACCATGATTTCTGGACCCAGATCTGTAGTAACACATTCATGATGACAAAAATACCAACTTACAACTGATCCAGTTTAAGGTTCTCCACAGAACACATATAACGCAATATAAAATGTCCAAAATGGGTTTCTCGCACTCTGACATATGCACACAATGCACACAAAAGACGGCTGATACTTATTTTCATGCTCTTTGGCTATGCTCACCTGTCTATCAGTTTTGGGCAGCAGTCACACAGAAACTCTCCTCTATCTTGGACTGCAGGATCCCACAATCTCCAAACATTTGCTTAATTGGCGATCTTACGACAACAACCCTACCAGATTCTCAATTCCAACCCACGCTTGTAGCTCTCGCAATTGCCAAGAAAACTATTTTAGTTAATTGGAAAGATAAGAAAGCCCTCAACATCATCCATTGGCTGAACCTCCCCTCAGAACACATTTCACTTGAGCAAATCTCTGCTACCCGGAAAAACCAATTGGTATTCTTTACAGAAAAATGGGCTCCATTTATTAGATCTTTAAATATAAATCTCTAACCTTGTATTGCCTGTTAGCGTATGCCACACCTCTAATTAAACAAACAAAAAAAAAATGTGGTGATGCTCCAGAAAAAATGTATTCTGTCTGTGTCATTGGTCTGACCTTTATGTCATGTCTCCTCTACTATACTACAGTTTCTTAAAGCTCTCCTCCTCAAGGAATGTTGGCGCCATGGACTTCAAGGCCGTGTGGATGCACTAGTGGTGTCTTTTCCCTCTTGTCCCAGGGGCTGCTGCGCAGCTCTTCGGGGCCTGCTTGGTTCGGGCTCTCCCCCCTGGTGGTGGATGTATCCGGTGTCTCGCCTTTGGAGCTCCTAGGCTGCTGGATCTGTGCGCTCTCCCGGGTTCCCGGGGATGGTGATGGCTGGTCTCTTCTGGGGCGCTCTGGCTGGCCCTGGGGGCTTGGGGTGTGTTGGCCCCCCTACTGCTCCCCCGTCCCTTTTCCGCTCCCCTTCCCTCCTCCTCCCTCCTCTTCTGCCTTCCTGCTCCTCCTCTCCCCTCTCCCTCCCCTGGGGGGGCCTGGGGTCCTCTGCTGCCTGGGGGTCTGGCGTGGGGGCCGGGTGGTCTCTTCTGGGGGGGGGGGTTCTGGCTCCTGTGTGGGCGTGTGTGCTACCACCGGAGATGGAGAATCGCTGGCTGGGGCCCAGGGCCGGGCCTGTGCTGTCCTGGGGTGTGGCGGGGCGGGCATGTCATTGATGGTGCTGTGGGGTGCGCGTCCTGCGTCCCTGGCGCGCTGGCTTTTGGGGTGCGTGCGGACTCCCGTGGTCCGTGCTCCTGCTGGCGTGGCGCATTTTCCCCTCTGGGATGGGCTGCGGCACTCAGCTAGCCTGTGGCGGGTCTATGGCCGCCACTTAGGCGGTGGTTTGGCGCTGCGGCCCGCATAGCTCGCAGTGCTGGCGGGGCCCGTTGGTCTGTACGGGCTCTCCCTGCCCCTTGCCTCTCGACCCTGGGGGCCCTTTGCTCTGTTTCCCACGCTGCTCTGTCCCCATGGGCCGGACCCACACCAGACTGCCTCTTACTGTGCACCTCACACACTTCACTGTATATATATATATATATATTTTAGGCACATATAGGGTCACAACAGTTAGAGCCACTTGGACTGCAGAGATCGGGGACGGTGGGCTCGGTGATGGGGCGGATTGCAGTGCTCCACGGCATTGTGTCCGCCCCGTCTCCCTCCTGCTTGCCTCTCCTGCTTTCTAATTTTAATGCAGCACACACACTCACATCTTGGGTGGGGGTCTGCGGTGGTTCGGGACCTTGGTCAGGGTAGGCTGCAGAGTACCCAGCCTCTGCGGCCCTCTGGCCCTCCCCCTTCCATCTCTCCCGCCCCTCAAGCTTTTAATGCACCACATCACACACAGGGTTGCACTCAAACACGGTTTAGGGTTAGTTTTCCTCGTCAGGGACCGAGGAAAATCAGTAATAGGGAGGTAACGGTGACTTTACACATCCATGGCATGTCTGGTGGGGGCCCGGCCCCCTCTGGGTCTGGGTCGGTGGGAATGGACCCACATCTGGGTCACCATGGCTTGGGGTTCCCCGGGGTCTGGAGGTGACGGTCTAGGGGGGATCTCCTGCATGTCTGGTGGGTCCTCTGGTACTGTGGCTCTTGTTGGGTTGGGGGCTGGACTCACTTGCCTGGTGGTTGCCGTGGCTGTGGTGCTGGCTTGCAGTGGGTGGTGGCTCTGATCCGGTAGGGGTTTGGACGCGTTTTCGGGGTGAGGACCATGGGTTGCCGCGCTTCCCCGGGGCATGGTGCTGGGGATATGCGTGGCGCCTTCCTGTTAGTGGCGCTGACTCCCCGTCCGCTCGCGCTCTCTGGGCTTGCATCTGGGCCCGACCTTGGTTTTCCTCTGGCTGGCCCCCGGTCGTGGCCTGCTTGGGGTGGGGCCGGCGACCTTCCCTACGGTGGAGCGCTCGGTCCCTGTGTCTGGCTTCCCGGGCTGCGGTGGGCATCCTGCCTCCCCTGGGGTGGGGGTGTTGGGTGGGGGGTGAGTGGGGGGTGGTTGAGGGGTGGGGGTGGGGGACGGGTGGGGTGGTTGGGGGTGGGCGTTGGGTGGCGGGTGGGCCCCCATGCCCTGTGCCTCCCGGTCTTGTCCTTGGCGCGCTGGGGGTGTCGGTTGCTGCCTTCTCTTGGTCTCTGGGTCCGCGTGCTTGTCTGCAGCCCGGGCGGTCTTCTGGGCAGTTCCTCCTGGCGCTCCCCCTGCCCGGGGTGTGGGGGCACTTGGCCGATCTGGCCCTGCTGACTCGTGGTAGTCGCTCTGGGCTTCGGTGTCCATCACACCTGCATGTCTGTTCAGGGCTTACCAACTCCTGTCGAGTCCCCTTTCTGAGAGTTGATGGGACCCGCCTGATTGTGCGGAGTTATTCTCCAGACTTTGCACTAACCTCACGCCCTTTATACATTTCTCTCTCACTCCAGTCCCTTGGCGTCCTAACTCTGCATACTGTCAGGATTTCTGGTTTCCAATTCATTTCTGTGTTGACTATTTGTTCCCAGTTTTCAGATGTGGGATCGGTTGTTGGGAATGCACAGCACTCTTATAGGATTCAAATAGCACTGCCTGTCTGTACCCACCTTGTTTGTCTTGTCTTGTCCTGTCCTTCATTTGTTTCCCCCTCAATTCACTGAGGTGCTGCACTGCCCCCTCTGGCTCATGATAGAAAAATTCAATAAAGAATGATAGCTTAGTCCCAGGGGTGGCCGGTGATGGTCACACACATGCACTAAATATTAATATATTTTGCTGCAAGACTAAAATATGCATTGATCTCATTAAAGTTGACCCCCTTCTGTGGTGTTATACGTTGAGTATAAATGCAGACAAAAAAAAAAAAAAAAAAAAAAAAAAAAAAAAAAAAAAAAAGGCAGTAGAATTGTTTCGAGAGTGCTGGGAGAGGAGGAAAGAGAGGAGTACAGTGTTGTAGGAAGTTTTTGATTCAAAATTGGTGGTTTGGACTGAATTTTTTGTTAACTGGTCATTTTTTTACAATCCCCAACAGTGGATATCACTGTTTGGGGGTTCCATTTTTGAGTTTTTTGCACAGTCTACACATTGGAATGGGTGATGGTGGTGGAGGGAGAAAACACACAGCGGACAGACAACAGGGAAACGACAACGGAAAAGGATAAAACGACAACGAGCAAGGATGACGGACTAAAAAACAAAGGGGAGAAAAAGATCAAACTGAAGAGGATGACGAACAAGGAATGGCAGACGGCTATGGAAAAGGAAGATGGACAGGCAGCAGTGACAGAGGGAGAGAGACCGGGAGAAGAAGGAGACGGTGGATTGTAAGGTGAGAAAAAGAAGATGGATTATAATAACTCACCGACTTGTCAATTGGAGCTGGAGGGTGGAGAAGCAGTGACCGTAATGGAATTATTAAGAAGTGTACGGGAATTGTGCAGAGGGTTGTTGGCGTGCCGGCAACTTAGCATAAAGAAATCTGAGATAATGAGCAGCAGCGTGGGATTTAAAAGACTATTGGATGGACATAAAATAGGGAACACTAACGTGATGGCAAAGGAACTGAATAATGATGGACTGCTGGTGTTGTTTCTTGGCTTACCGGCTTACATAACTGATGGGGAAATCCTGGAGAAACTTGCAGGATGGGGAGTGGCCGCCATCTCACCAATAAAGCGGAGGATCTGGCCGGGTATGAACATTGCTGAGGGGACAAGGTTTGTCAAGGTTAAGTTTAAGGACTATGTGTAATCTCTACCGTACTCTGCCAGTTTTGAGACTGTACATCTGGGTGATTCATGATCGACAAGTGAGAGTATGTCGATTGTGTGTTCAGCCAGGGCACATCCGAAGGGAATGCCCTGAATTTAAATGTCATGCGTGTGGAGAGTAGGGCCACTATGCTAAAGAGTGTGACACAAGGACTAGAAAAAAGCATTGTGAGTTATGCCATAATCAAATAGAGAACTGCATTTGCAATCACAGTATTCATGATAATACAGAAGCAGAAATTTCAGAATTGGAGGATGACGAGATGCGTCTTGGTGAATCAGAGGAGAGTGGGGAAGAAGGGCTGGGCAGGGAGGGACTGTGTGCGGTACCTACCCAGTCGCTAAGATCTGAGAGTAGTGGGGTCCCAGATATGGCAGTCACTGAGGGTCCTGTGCTATGGAGCTCGGCGCGGGGAGAGGCGGTGGAGAAGCCGGCCGCTGAGGTGGTGGACAGCACCCCAAGTGTGGAGGTGAAGAGAGACGGGACCTTGGCAATAAGAAGGCCTGGAGCCCAGGATGACTGGCAAGAAGCCCCCCGAGCAAATCCATACATGACATCTGGAAGAACATACAACACAAATATAACCATATGCAAGCAGCGGAAACAGACTATAAAATAAGACATCAGAAAATATTCACCAGTGTCGTCCTGCATCAGGTCAACAAGGACAAGTTTGGGAGGGAGTGCTCGGTGTGTGGGGATGAGGCGGAAGACCTCGAGCACCTTTTCTGGGGCTGCAGGGATGTGGTTTGTTTCGTGGAAAGGGTCCGGAGTTTTATGGAAAAGTATCTCCTGTGGCAGTTTGCCACAGAGGGGGACTGGTGATGGCACTGGCTGTTTGGGAACCTTGAAAAAAACACAGTGAGAAATTGCAGCCTGATCAACATTGTGTTGTCAATAGCTCGACACTCAGTATGGCTGACGAGAAACTATGCTCTCTTTGAAAAAAAGAAAGTGGACAAATGGAAGCTGTATACAAATTTGTTAAAGGTACATATTAAAATTCTGATGTGCACTGAGGGTGGAAGGGATTTTGTGATGAAGAAGTCGGGAATGGTGAAGGAAGAAGGGGAAAGAAAGTGGATGTTCTTATTTTGAGGAAGGTGTATTAGTGTGTGCATATTGCTTGGTAATGAGTTTGCTGTTATTGTAGATGGTTTAAGGTTTTTGTTTTCCCTTTAGTGAGCTGGTTTCAAAGGTTTTGTTTTATTCTCAGGAAATTTCGTTTAAGAGAGCATTTTGGTTTTGATGGTTGTTTGATGTTGTTATTGGTGTGAGTAAGAGTTTTTCTTTTTTTAACAGACGGCTATGGAAAAGGATGATGGACAGGCAGCAGTGACAGAGGTAGAGAAACCAGGAAGAGAGTGAGAAGGAGACGGAGAAATGCAGCCCAAGGAAAAGAAGATGGACTATAAGAAGAACCTAACTTGTCAAGTGGAGCTGGAGGGAGAAGAAACGGTGAAGGTGATGGAGTTGTTGAAGAGTGTGCGGGAACTGTGCGGAGGTTTGGTGGCGTGTCGACAACTGGGACCCAGGAAATTTGAGATCACTATGAGCAGCAACGCAGGTTTAAAGAGACTTTTAGATGGACTGAAAATCGGGAGCACAACTGTGATGGCAAGAGAACTGAATAACGATGAACTGGTGGTGTCTTTTCTGGGTTTCCAGCCTATATCACGGATAATGAAATTCTGGAGAAGTTTGCAGGGTGGGGAGTGGCAGCAACTTCACCAATAAAAAGGAGGATGTGGCCAGGTACAAAAATCACAGATGGCACCAGGTTTGTAAAGGTGAAATTTAATGATTATGTACAATCACTCCCATACTCTGCAAGATTTGTGACAGCAACAGGTCCTGAATATATCAGAGTGATACATGACAGACAAGTCAGGGAGTGTAGATTATGTATTCAACTGGGTCATATCTTAAGAGAATGTCCTGAGTTTAAATGTCATGCATGTGGAGAGCAAGGGCACTATGCCAGGGAATGCTAGATTAGGACAAGGGAGAAAAGATGTGAGCTTTGTCATAACCAAAAAGAAAACTGCATTTGTAATCACAGCAGCAATGACAACAGTGAAGGGGAAATTTCAGAGTTAGAGGATGATGACATGTGTGTGGGTGAAATGGATGAGAGTGGGGGAGAGGGGCTGGACAACGAAAAATTGTGTGCAGTCCTTACCCAGTCGCTTGGAGTCGGGAGCAGCGGGGTCCCGGAGATGGTGGTCACTGGTGGTCCTGTGCGGCAGAGCTCAGAGCGGGGAAGGGCAGCAGAAGAGCCGGCTGTTGAAGGCACCCCATGTGTGGAGGTGATGGAAGATGGGAGCCTGGCAATGAGGAGGCCTGGAGCCTCGGAGGACCAGCAAGAGCCCCCCCTCACTGTCAAGTTCTTCAGGTGTTTCATCACAGCTTTGCCCAAACTTGAAAAGGCCTGTTCACCCACTTGAAGGACACAAAGGGACAACTCGGTCTTCTTTCTTTGTGCTTTATTGATGAGGTTGATTTGTTGAAGAATGGAATTATTGAGGATACAATGATGAGTTTAATAAGTTGATAACCTTAACATAAACAAAGAACCACACACATTAGTGTTACATAACATAAATGTTTTTCTTTAAATTATCAACTTCAATATTTCTATGAATATGAATCACATTAAACTTAAATTATATTAGTATACGCAATAATCAACTCAGACACTTCCCATTCATACCCTTACCAGTTGCGTCTTCAAAGTGGAACAGAAGCTGTGACTTGGATGTTGGCAGGAGTGAGAGGGACTGACCTCAGACCAAACATTTTAACCATGCT
The DNA here is from genome assembly GCA_024666655.1 of Dascyllus trimaculatus. NCBI lineage: Eukaryota > Metazoa > Chordata > Actinopteri > Pomacentridae > Dascyllus > Dascyllus trimaculatus. Next base: position 26,778,210 of record CM045465.1, read on the forward strand.
GTCCAAGTAGGTGCGCAGGTGTATGTTGTTCCTGTGAAAGCACTGGTGGAAATTTTAGTTCCACCTCACAGTGATTGCTATTTGATATTGACCCTTCAGGCCTGGAGTGTGCTTTACCTTTCAAATGGTCAGCTTTTCATGTTGTGCATTTTGACTTAACAAATAGGGTGCAGATGTGTTTGTTTGTCATCAGTATTGAGTATGAGCTCCAAAATATTTTAAACATGTCTTATTAAGTCAATCAAAAAATGACTACCAGTCATATTTGTACAAACCTAGTTATTAATTACAGAACTAAAACAGTTTCATTTGAGCACAGCATATTTAATGGTTAAACAAAACAGTTTGAATTAACACTCACTCAGGTAAGAGCAGGTGGTGGCCCTGCTACACGCGACCTATCCTCTGATTCTGAAATGGACCTTGTTGAGATATCGCAAATCAGGAAAAGACAAAATGAAAAGATAAATGATGACTGAGTTCAAAATCTTTTTTTTCCTCACCCTAATGCTAAAAATCATTTCTGTGAATGCTTGTGGTCTACGAAATGACTTGAAAATAGAAGGGGTGTTAGGGATGGGGAAAAACAAAATAATATGTGTTCAGGAAAAAAAAGTGGGATGGAGAGTTAGTTAAGAGAACTGAAAAATTATGGAAAGGGAAGGTTTATGTGTCAAATGGTAAACCTGTGGCAAGAGGAGTGACAGTACTCATGCCAGAAGAATTGGACAAAAGTGTTTTGGTAACACTTTATAATAACGATCATTTATAAGGCCTTTATAAGCTATTAGTAAATATTAGTTGATAGTTAACTAATACAAACTACTTATAAACATATGTAAATGATTATTAAATCATTTATATCTTACGTTACAAGACATTTATAAGCTATGAGTAGATCTTGAACTAATCATGAATAAACCATTTATATACATTAGTAAATGATTATTAAACCAGTTAAAACTAATGTTGTACAACATTTATATATGATTTATACATTATGAGAAACACTGCATTGGCATTGTTTGTACAATGTTTATTCATCATCAACAAATGCCATTTAATGTGGAGGAAAACAGTTTTTGATTGTCTTCAGGAAATATCCACTACCACAATTTGTTTATCCATGTTTAACAAATGATTTGTTAGACATTCATAAAAAAATCTATAAATCATTTGTGGATGTTATTGTTTCAAAAATGTTTAACAAACATTAATAGATATTTGTGAATGATGAATAGTTTTCACTTTAGATTAGGGGCCATAATAACATCTGCAAATGATTTATAGATTTTTTTTATGAATGTCTAAGAAATCATTTGTTAAACATGAAAATAGAATTTTCTTTGTATCTGTATTCATAAAAGCCAGATGGTTCATAAGAGGTGAGCAAAAGGTCCACAAATCATGAATAAACATGAACAAACAATGAATAGTTTTCACTTTAGATTAGGGGCCACAAAAACATCCACAAATGATTTATATAATTTTATGAACGTCTAACAAATCATTTGTTTAACATGAATAAACAAATGGTGGTAGTGGGTATTTCCTGAAATCATTCAAAAAGTGTTTTCCTCCATAACATTAGTTGATGATGAATAAATCATGTACAAACAATGTTGATGCAGTGTTTCTCATAATGTATAAATCATATATAAATGTTGTACACCTTAAGTTTTAACTGGTTTAATAATCATTTACAAATATATATAAATAGTTTATTCATATTAGTTCAAAATCTACTAATAGCTTATGTCTTGTAAGGTAAGTGAAAAATGATTTAATGATCATTCATAAATGATTTAATAATCATTTACAAATGTTTATAAGTGGTTTGTTCATGATTAGTTAACTATTAACTAATAGCTACTAATAGCTTATAAATGCCTTATAAATGATCGTTATTAGAAAGTGTTTACCAGTGTTTTTGTTTGGAAAGATGATGATGGGAGACAAATAATAGTGGATTTTGATTGGAATGGAGAAAGGATAAGGTTAATTAATGTACATTGTCCAAATATAGAAAATTTAAAAAAGGAGTTTATCAAAAATTTAAATTGCTGGTGTGAAAAGGAAGACAGAATGTGTGTAATTGGAGATTTTAATGTGTGTTTAACAAAAATAGATAAAGACAAAGGGAGTAAGTTTAAAAATGATACCAGCAGAAATGAGTTGCTTAAACTAATGGAGAAGAATAACTTAACAGATCTGTGGAGAGATCTAAATCCACACAAAAAAGTGTTTTCAAAGAAACAAACAGTAGAAGGGAAACTTAAGCAAAGTAGAATTGACTTATGTCTGTTATCCTCAAAACTCCTTGATAATCAAAAAAATACAATATAGAGAAAACAGTTGGTCGGACCACTCCTTCCTGGAGGTTGAGTTGGGGTTGTCTGGGGTGAACAGAAACGGGGTGTTTGGTGTCTAAATAACAGTCTGTTGGAGGACAATGATTATATAAACAAAGTTAAGAAATTTTTGATAAATGTGAAAGATGAAATGAACTATACTGATGATCTGTTGGAGTGGTGGGAGGAAGTAAAAGTAAGGTTAAAAAAAACTAAGCATAAATTTTAGCAACAAAAAAGGTGGAAAGAAAATAAGGAGGAACTTTTGTTAAAGGTGAAAATCCAAAAGGAACTTGAGCAAACAGAGAAACAGAATAAAGATGTGTCAACGTACCGAGGATTGAGAAAAGAACTAGAGGAGGTGGAAAAAAGAAAATGCAAGGAGCAATTTTAAGGAGCCAAGTTAAAAATGTAATGGAGGGACAAAGGTGTCCAGCTTTTTTCTTGGGGCTAGAAAAAAGAAAACAAGAAAAGTGTTTTTTAAAGGAACTTTGAAAAGAAAATGGAAATATTAATGAAACAGAAGGGATACTTGAGGAGGTGTGGAATTTTTATAATGACCTGTTTTCCAGTGAAGGGACTAAGGAGAGAGCTTTGAAAGAATCTCTAGGGGTCCTGGACAGGCAGCTGGACCCAGAGGAGGCTGAATGGTGTGACTCCCCTCTCACGCTGAGTGAAATAGATGCGGCCATTAGTGGCCTGGATAGGGGGGAAAGCCCTGGTTCTGATGGCTTAACAGCTGATTTTTATATCCATTTCAGAGATTTGCTGGCCCCAGTCTTGCTCACCCTCTACAACAGAATGGAAGAGCTAGGGTGCACCCCCAAAACCTTGACGCTCGGTTTGGTAAGTTTGGTTTACATGCAGAGAGGGGACAGGACCAGTCTTAAAAATTACAGACCAATTAGCTTGTTAAGCATGAGAAACATAAAAATCATGCAATTCGCAGACGACACAAATCTTTTTGTGAAAAATGCTGAACAGGTGGACAAAATATTAAAACATTTAGATACTTACAGCAAAGCCTCAGGTACAAAAATAAGCTGTGAAAAAACTCAAATAATGTTCTGTGGCGCAGTGGCTGGGCTGTCAAATGTGTGGGGTTTTCAGGAGGCAAGGGAGAGTGTCAAGGTTTTGGGAGTCTACGTAGGAATTGAGCCCGCGGCGGCGAGGGACAAATCCTGGGGGGAGCTACTAGCCAAGTGGCCCAACTCTCTTAGGGTTGTGGAAGATGCGTGGGCTGACCTTAAGAGGGAAGGTTGTTGTTTTCAACTACCTGATTCTTTCAAAGATGGAGCACGTCCTGGCAGTCCATGACCTCCCCAATGACATTCTGACTAAAATGAACAATAACAAGTGTTTTATGGAGAGGGAAAGGCAAACTCATTGCACAAAAAAGAATAATAAATGACCTCAAGAAACGTGGGTTAAAGTTAATAAACATATGGGCAAAAAAGCAAGAATTAATGACAAAAATAGTTACAAAATATTTGGATAAAAATAACATGGCTTTGTGGAAAGACTACTTTAAAGAAAAACTAAATTCAGGGGGAGAGCTGGGAGATCATCAACTATGTCAGACAAAGACAAAAGCGAGCTACAACTGCCTTGAAAGTTTCTATCGGGAGGTCATGGAGGCTTGGGGGTTGGCGAGTCCTCTGGTGGAGGTTCAGGTCAGCTCCAAAAAGCAAGCCTGTGAACAGCCGCTCTTCTGCAACCCTGAGGTGACTGATGGGGGCAAGCCCTTCCTCGGGGGTCCACTTGAAGCTGCGGGCCTCGTGAAGGTAGGACACCTGATGGGACAAGGGGGTGGGAGTGTGGACCAGGAGCATGTGTATAAAGTCTGTAAAAGTAAAAAAATCTCTTTCTGGAAATGGATGTTGAGAACAGGTGCTGTGCCATTGAGAGGGGAGTCCCATCCAGTTGGAAGGCCACCATTGCCAGTGGAGAGGGAGACTTGATGCAGGGTGACACCCCATTGTTTACCATGAAAGGTAATGGGGCAGGAGATCACGTCACAAGAACAAAGCAAAAATTCTGGTATAACACAGCTCGGGATAAAATAGTAAAAACACCAACAGCGGAACTTGCCTGGTCAAAAACCTTTACTGATAAACCAATACAGGACATCTGGAAAAACATACATCATAAATATAACTACATGCAAGGAACAGATACAGATGACAAATTACGCCACAGGAAAATATTACCGGTGTCATCCTGCATCAGATCCACAAGGACAAATTTGGGAGGGACTGTTCAGTCTGTGGGAGGGAGGCGGAAGACCTTGAGCACATGTTCTGGGGATGTGTTGGGGTTACCCCTTTTATTGAACAGGTCCATGATTTTGTGGAGAGGCATCTGTGAGTGGGACTGGTCGTAGGGAGGAACTGGAGGTGGCACTGGCTGTTTGGGACCCTTGGAAAGAGTAAAGAAAGGAATATAAACCTCATTAACATGGTATTATCAATAGCCAGACATGTGGTCTGGCTTGCAAGGAATTATGCACTCTTTGAAAAGAAGGAAGTGGACAAATGGAAACTGTTTAAAAACCTGTTGAAAGTACATATAAAAACCTTGATGTGTACTGAAGAGGGGAAAGATTTTGTGATGGTAAAATCAGAACTGGTGAGAGAGGAGGCGGGAAAGGAGTGGAGATTAATGTTTTGAAAGGGGTTTGTGAGGCTATGTGTTTTTTTCTTTTGTTTCTTTAATTTCTATTGGCCTGATTTTTGTGCTGTGCATGGTGTTTGTTTGGTTTGGGTTTTATGGGGAGGTTGGTTTTAGTGTGATTTTTTAGTTGGGGTTATGCTTTTGGTACTGTTAAATAGGTTTGTGAGTTTTTATGGCTTATGAAATTGTTGGTCATTTTGTTTTCGTTTAGTTTATTAGTTTGTTTATTTTTGTGTAAAAGTATGGGAGAAAAGAACTTGTAAATCATGTCAAATATTTTCAAAGTTTTGATAATGAAAGATTAAAAATAGAGACACGCTTGATCTCGGAAGCCAAGCAGGGTCGGGCCTGGTTAGCTATTGGAGTGAGCTGTAACACAATACTAATATTTAAAACTAGAATCCTCCACCTCTGATGAATCCATCTTCTCCATCAGCAGTTAAAACTCCAGCTGTTGATCGAACTGTCACCGGCATGCAATGAATCTTGGGATATTTGGGGCTATGAAGGATACATCGATGCATCCTTCAAATCCGTGGAAAAGAAGGACGCATTCGTCGGCTGCATTTGAAGGAGTCTTGAAGTTTTAATGAAATGGGACAGCCTTAGTCGCACCGCTGTGACGTATGCGGCCGAAAAATGCAGCCTAGAAGGATGCAGCCCCTGAATTGAGACACAGCTAACGTGTGCCAGTAACAGCCGGCCCTGAAGCTGCACTCTGACAAGTGGGGCCGCACATTTGGACCCTTGCTTTCCCCACACAGCGTCACCTACAGTAATGGATGATGGCTAAAGTGCCACTTACGCTTTTAAGGGATGATTCCACTCAAAATATAACCAGGAATACCATCTGAAAGCTTTACTGACCACAAATAAAAGACTAGAAAAGCACTCAGAGAGCGCATACCTCCGCCAAGGAGCTTCAGTCCACCCCCAACACTACCAGGCCCCGGTCCACAGTCCATTCCTCGTCCTCCCTCCTATTCCAACCCTGTCTCTGTCTCCAATATGTCCTATCATCATCCTTGTCTCCATACCAGTCCTTCCTGTCTCCTCTGTCAAGCCTCTCCCTCCTGTCAAATCCATCTGGTCCATCCCAATTCCATCTGTCTCCATCTCTATATCAATCATAATCATGTCCACACCACCCCCTGTTCCTCCTGTTTCCACATGTCTTGTGTTATGTGTGTCTCTTGTCTTGTGTCTGTGTTATACTGTGAGCTTTGTATGCATAAACAATGAGGAGTGGTGTGTATTACTTAATATGAGGATATGGATTGCAAATGCTTATGAACTGAAGGCCAAGAATGAACAGAGAAGCGGTGAATGAAACCAAAAAACGTCCAAACAAACCCCTTAATGAAATAAAATCCCCACAGTGCTGTCTCCACTTTTTAAAAAAAAATACTTTAACTTATTCAAAATTATATGAAGTCCCTGAAACTAAGAAATACCTGTGAAAGTGTTTTAAATAAACACACCCAATGAATTTTGAAACCCTATGACATGAAAATATTCTATGTTTTATTAAAGCCCTTTAAAAACCTTATTTTAAACCCATTAACATTAAGTTTAACCCTGGAAATCAAAGCCATCACATAACCTCCATGGCGGAGGTAAATATAGGTTGCTGACATCTCACCTCAAGTGTACCGAGGCTGACGTGTGTTCAGAAATCTCAAGTTTCAGCTTTCAAGTTCCCTCACAAAATTCTGATAAGGTCAAAGTATTCTTTAGCTAAAAGAAAGTTCCACTTACAGTGATGTAGATTTAGATGTGCAGTGATTTGTGCTTGGTTTAAAGGGAAAAGATACTTTGGATATTAATGTTAATGCATATGAATATCTATTTGAGGCTATTTGAGCTACTACAGCACAGAACTGCATACTAGGGCCATAGTAGGTTCTTTTTTAACAGAGGCTCTGGATGGGGGTAATATGTGGATGAATAAAAGAGATACTGTCTGATGTTAAAATGGGAAATTTACAAGAAAAATCTCACAAATTTATGAGAACACCTCAAACATAATTGATTTCAAGTTACATATTTGTGACATCAATCTAAGAAATTCTCTGAGATGAAAAGAGAAAGAAAAACAAAAAATAAACTCCGAAAAATAGCATCTCAACCATGATGAACATTTTATGTTACTATTGCATTTTATCTTGTGATCCTTCGTCTCTCTCTGCTACACTTGTCTTTTTATAACTGTGTATTAAAGTCAGGAGCAAATACAACTTGAACTTTTATGCAGCCGACTAGAGTTTATTCAGGAGTATTCTCATGTTTCTCACAATCCACCACAAGCACAGCCATGTAACGCTGCTTAGAGCAGGAGTGTAAATGGTAAAAAGTGACATGAGATGTACATGTAAAAACAAGAATTAAGTTCTGGATTAATGAAGTTTTGTCCTTCAAATGACAACAAATATCTGTAAAATACGAATATTTTGGTCCTAAATTTAAATATAGTAAATAGTAGTGTAATTATATGGTTAAACACTGTCAAAGAAAAAGTTACTATTTATACCAAAACTGATTTTTGATGTTATCATCATTCATGGCTTTGGCCTGGTTATTCAAAGTATAAAACTCTATGGTACACTGCTTACAGGTGAACAATGTACCATGACATGTACATATAAAATTCAGGAAAGGAATCCTCAAATAAGCTGTAAAACAAATTGTCCATCTGTCAGTTCCACCACATTAATGTGAATGAACACCTATGCTTCAGTGTTTTTCATGTGCTCGGCTGTTGAAACTTAAAAAGTTAAATCCAGGTTACAACAGAGCTGCTTAGGAAGCTCAGTCACTGGGTATGGGCTTTTATTTTGAAATTGAACCCATGAATAGAAGTTTGCTCATTATGTGTGTGAGAAAGAGACAGAAGTACTGTTTGTAAGCTCCTTCAAACAACAGCTTACTTTTTTCATAATTCAGTTCACTCATAATCAGAGATTATTTGATCTGCATGTCCAGTATTGCAGATTCTTAATCAATGACATGATAAGAAATAACAGGCAAGGCAAGGAAATTTTAAGCCTTTATCATTAAGACTTCCTCAAATATTGTCATTCAAACAGCTGGAATGAATGGGATTACACAGATGTCCATAAGAACGAACTTGGTGAATGTATGAGAGCATAAAAATTATAAATATATACTTTTTAAAATTTATAATTGTCTTTCATTTATTGTTTTTTTCTCCAAAATTCATTTGTATTTAATGTCCTTTATTTTCATTAACATCAATAAATTGATGCTTCTTTCTCTTTTTGTTTCATGTCTAAAATGCTAAAAAATAAAGTTAAAAAAATAAAAAATAAATTGATGCTTCAGAAGCTGCTGTTTGTAGGCGGAGTCTGTTTCAGAGGCTGCTGTTTGTGGGCGGAGTTTCCAACATCACAATGCTCCAGTCCTTTGATGCAGGATTCTAGAACTCTTTGATGTTACTGACATTGTGTCTGACATCACCACAGTCCTTAATACCAGGCTGAACAGTGAATTGTTACAACCGACCAGAGAGCAAACCAGTGAGAGAACCAGCAACTGAACGACCAACCGAACGACCAACCGAACGCCCAACCGAACGCCCAACCGAACGACCAACCCAACGCCCAACCGAACGACCAACCCAACGCCCAACCGAACACCGAACGCCCAACCGAACGCCCAACCCAACGACCAACCCAACGACCAACTGAACCGCCCAACTCAGAAAACCCCAAACTTCTTCTATTGCAGTTTTTACTTTGTCTTTTTAACACCTCTGTGATACTTTCCCCAGCACCATGGCTAACACCTACAACCAGAGACGCACTTACTGTGGACCAAACCGGCTCCATGACTACTCTGCCTCCCAGCAAGAATGCCACTACCTAAGAGAGCAGAACAAAAACATGAGCCTTCGCATCAAGGAGCTAATCGTCGACAACCAGCAGAAGTCCTACAAGGTGCTGAGCGCCAAAGCCAGAATTGGCCGGGTGGAGGAGCTTCTGCAGGCAAAAGAAAAGGAGCTACAAGATGAACGGCAGCAAAATGAGGCCAGAATCTTGGAGATCCAGCTCAGAGACACTGAGGAGAGCAAGGCAAAAGAACTGACAAAGACCATCACTGAGCCCGAAGACCAACAGGACTTCGACGTCTCCGTTGAGCACACAAACACATCTTCCATGAGCTGGGGAGATATTATGGATGATATTGATGAGCTGAAGGAGCAGCTTGAACTTAAAGAAAGAGAGATACTGAGACTCCAAAAGGAGAACCACAGTCTCTCCAGTGCTCCGAAAGCTGCCCACAACCTCCAGAGAGATGACCACAAATCTCTGGAGGCCAGCAAAGAGCTACAAGAACAGAGAAAGGCCCTCGATGAGGAAAGAAAAGAGGTGAACAAAGACAAAAAACAGCTCGAACAGAAGAACAGACAGCTTCAAGAGGAAAGACTCCTCCTGGAGAAATACAGAAAAGAAGTCCAGATGAGTCGTAAGCTGCGAGAGAAGAAGGACATAGAATTCCAAGAAAGAGAAATCTTTCTGGAAAAGCTGATTAAAGACATGCAGGAAAAGATGGACCAACTGCAAAAAGGACACACAAAAATGAAAGAAGAGAATAAAGGACTCCAGGACAGGAATAAAGAACTGGAGCAAGAACAGACAGAAACAAAGGCAGAGATTGAAAATCTGCAGAAAGAGAACCGAAACCTGAAGCAGCAGAAAACAGAAACAGACAACAGAAACAAAGAGCTGCAAGAACAGAAAAAGGTCCTCGACAAGGAAAGAAAAGAAGTGAGCAAAGACAAAAAAGAGCTCAACCACAAGGACAATGAGCTGCACAAGCTGAAGATCTTTCTGGACAAACAAGAAAAGGAAATCCAGACAAACCAGAAAGAACTGGAGCAAACGAGAAATGATCTGCACAAGGAGAAGCTGTTTGTTGAAGTGCAGAAAGAAGAGGTCCTGAAAAACCTGAAAGAGCTTGGACAGAAGGACAGAGAGCTTCAAGAGGAAAGAATCTTCCTGGAGAAGTACAAGGAAGAAGTCCAGATAAGTCGTAAGGTGCAAGAGGAGAGGGACAAAGAATCCCAAGAGAGAAAGATCTTTCTGGAGAAGCTGATAAAAGACATGCAGGAAACGATGGACCAACTGCAAAAAGGACAGATGGAAATGAAAGAAGAGAATAAAGGACTCCAGGACAGGAACAAAGAACTGGAGCAAGCAAAGACAGAAGTAGAGGCAGAGGCTGAAAATCTGCAGAGAGAGAACAGAGACCTGCAGCAGCAGAAAACAGAAACAGAGGACAGAAACAAAGAGCTGCAGGAAGACATGACGAAGCTGCAGAACCAGATCCAAGACCTGGACATGAAGCAGCAAGAACCCGAGCCAAAGAAGAAGAAGAAGAAGGTGGGCTGCTGGAGCTGGCTCTTCAGGAAGTCGTGAGTTGAAGGAGGCTCTTGAGCTTCCTGACTCACCCCTTTCTCACCCTCCACTCCCCCTTTCCTCCCCCCTCCTTTGACTTTTCCGTCCATCATCCCCTCTCTGCCTCTACCTCCCCCATCTGTCCTCCATCTCCCTCATCTCATCACCTCCTCAACCTCCCCCATCTCCTCATCACCCTCTCTACCTCACCCCTTACCTCTATCCACCCCCTTTTCTTCCATCCTCACCCCCTCTATAAAAATAAAAATCACAAAAAATGAAAAAAAAGAAAAAAAAAATCTTTCTCCATCTTCTGCATTTTACTTCTGACCTCAGTGTAACCGCCAGCATGGCTTTATATTGTTCAGTTTACTTTTATTTGTCAGTAATGTGTCATACTGGGATCTGATTGCTTTTCTACTTTTATGCATTTCTTATGTTAATTCTTGCACAAGAATTCAGTTCTGGATTAATAAAGTTTCATCGTTTAAATGACAAAAGATATTTGTAAAATAACAATGTTTTTGCTGAGTTTAATATAGTAAAAAAAAAAGAGTAATTACATGTTGTAAAAGAAAAACTTACTATTTATAACAAAACTGATTTTAATATGAACATCATTCATAGCTTTGGCCTGGTTAGTCACAGTGTAACACTCTATGGTACATTGCATACAGGTGAGTGATGCACCATGACATGTACATATATAAAAAGAATTTCAGAAATAATTCCTTGATAAATACAATAATAATAATAATAATAAATAAAAATAATAATAAAAATAAAACAATTAAATAAATAAAAAATAATGAACAATATATTTATATAGAATATAATTATTATAATAAAATAATAATAATCAACAATATAAGTAGATATAATTATTAATATATTATATAATTTTATTGTATAATATAAATATTATAATATAATAATTAAAAATAGAGTTATATATAATTTAATAAATTAATTAATAAAAAAGAATTCTTCCAGACTAGTAAAGTTTCATTCTTCAAATGACAACAAATATTTGTAAAACATTAATATTTTGCTCCTGATTTAAATATATTTTTTTAAAAAACAATGTAATTATAAGATAAAATGTTGCAAAAGAGCAGCTTAACTATTTATACCAAGACTAATTTTAATATGAACATCATTCATGGCTTTGGCCTGGTTATTCACAGTGTAAAACTCTATGATACATTACTTACAGGTGAGCAATGCACTATGAGATGTACATATAAAATTCATGAAAGGAATCCTCAGATAAGCTGTAAAACAAATTGTCCATCTGTCAATTCCACCTCATTAATGTGAATGAACAATCTGGCCCAAATGTCATATGTTGGACAAGAGTCTTGGTCTGAAGATGTCCACATTTTAAAATTTAGTCACAGTGATAGCGCCACCTACAGTACATTTGCACTGACCATTGCTCCAAACTTTGTGATATTATCCTTGAAATTGCTCAGCTAAGTCTTGACACCTTAACAATGCTATGAAGCATTTGAGTTTTCATAGAATGCCGTTGTCGTGGCAACACATCATTACCATGAAACTGGAAGTACTTCTCCTCATAGGAGGTAACTCCAACACACCTCAAATTTGTTAACAGATGTGTTAACAGGCACTGATTTACAGGAGCTGTTCACCGCTACACATCTCCTGATGGTCAGTTTAATGTAGAAAACCCTGCCCCTCACAAACAGCTGACAGGATCCACACAAGCCTTGTGGTTGAAAAGTGAACATGACTTCTGTCTACATACATTTCAATGACAGCAGACATTGTGCAGGTACAGCACAAAAAATCTAGAAAACAATAGTAACTTATTAATAATAATGAGTCATTCATTATTTTGCAACAGTAAACAACCAGAGGGCAAGATCAATAATGAACACAAGACATGTTTGGAGGAATATTGAAACACTCTGTCTGCATCATATTAGTGTTTGCTTGGGTCAAAACATTTGATTATTTCATTAGGATCTAAAAAAATGACACCTGCTCCCTCTCCTGCTCTAAAATAATAAGGCAAATAATTGTTGTAATGAAAATCTAAGTATAGGACGAGATGTGCTGCACTGAGAAGTCAGTCATTCAGTCAGTCATTCAGTCAGTCAGTCAGTCAGTCAGTCAGTGTACACACTGAAGATTCCAGGGTTGAAAAAGACATTTTAAAAAACTCCAGAATATTGTACATTGATACATATTCCGCACTAACATTTCATTATGACAGAGACCAGGAACATTTAGTTGTTGCTGTTTGAAGCCTAATATGGGATAAAACAAATGAGTTTTTGTAGTGAATACTGCTCTAACATGTCAGACAAAGGGTGGAGATTCTGTGTAACATAACGTGTCTGATTTCACTCTCTAGAACTGTCTAATATTATAGAAATCTTAGCTGCCATATGATAATCTGTAAGCCCTCTTTCAAAGTTTAGTCTCTGCTCCGTCATTGTTTTCTTCATTAAGGTCAAATTTTTGTTATGTCTACATCGACTAGGGCACGCGTGATATAAAACTGGACATCCACCCATGTTCACAGGGGTCCACACTGACTGTCAGCATGCAGGTCAAAATTTTGACCCCATGGATTTTCCACACTATGAACGCATTGACTGTGCTCTACTAGGATGTCACAGCCATTAAAAACAAAGATAAAGACTTTATCCTAAGCATGCATCATTGTTAAGTATGTCCTTAATGTTTAATATATACACTTGTGTTGTTTGTTGTCCAGAGGTTTGCTACCATGAAGAAATATCACAGTTTTCTATACATGTTTACACCATTTGTTGCTCTTCCAGGAACCGTACGAAAGAAGCACACTGTGTTTGATGTCATTTTAATTACTTGAAAATAAGGACTTCAAATCTGTCATTGTGATAGCTGTTTACAAAACAGATCTATACGATGAAGAAAACAGTTCAAAGTCAGTTCTAAAGACCTTCAGCCTCTGACCTCTCCTGGACAGTGAGGCTCAAGACACCCCTGGAGGTAAACACATCCATGATTGGTCAGATGCTGATGGAATTTTCTGCCTCAAAATGTCTGTATTTAAGAAGTCACTGGGATGCATTGCTGGGTTGTCTTTGTTAACTATTGGGCTTTGTCATTTAACCCCAATTAGTTACACTTACGCAGAAAAAGCATGCAAACCGACTGCCTTGAAAAAAACAAGTAAAGTGGAATCTCAGTTGTTTGTTGTACCCACAGATACTTATTCAGTGTCGTGCACTTAGACTTCTGTTACAGTCATTTAAATGTAGAGTACTTCATATTTTACTTTACATGTACTTTTGACTTAATACAGACAACTCAGTATTACTATTTCACACAACTAAGTTATTTCTAGTAACATTTACTATGTGTGTATTCTAGATAAAAGGTTTATTTAAGTCAGCCTTACTAAGGTGAAAGTTAATGCAGCTTAAGTTTTCTTGCTTGTATGTTCTTGAACACCAATCCAATTTACTGGTTGAGACCATGCAAACCGATTGCCTTAAAAAGACAAACTAAGTGTTACTCACAGAACAAAAGTGCCCTAATCATCCATTATACATGAATAAAAAACATGGTTCCATTCTTCCAAACACAGAATAAATAAAAACAATGAAAGAATTCAAACTTCAATTACATCTTTTATTTTTCTTCTTTCAACTACTATATTTAAAACATGTTAAGAGACCTAAAAAGGAGGTCGATCTCGTCTGATCTCGGAAGCCAAGCAGGGTCAGGCCTGGTTAGTACTTGGATGGGAGACCGCCTGGGAATACCAGGTGCTGTAAGCTTTTTCTGTCCTCATCCAACTGCAACTGCAACTGTAGCTGTGTCCCAATTCAGGGGCTGAATCCTTCAAAGGACCCAGCCTACCCGTCCTTCGAAGGACCCAACCTTCGAAGGACGGGTAGGCTGCATGAGTGTTTGTTAAATGAGATGGTCTAGCCCACGATGAACTTCCTGCTTGCGTCATAACGTCTCGTAGCGCCGCTCTTTGTTGCCTAGCAACCCTGACAAACAAATTTTCATCCCGACGATCAGGATAAGGCGACGGTGTAATTTTACCTAATTTTTGACTAGATTTGATCCCGAAATTGTGTGGTTTTTTTATATGTTTTATATCCTTGAAGACTGGAGAGTCTTGTACTGTACGATGGTACGGGACTAAACTGTCTGAGAAACAAGAAGCGTCCACAGCTTGTTTAAATCTGTTTACATCCACTGATATGAACTTCGAATATTATAAATCTCCACAGTCTCTGGGCTGAGTGTTTCTGATGAGGATCACTAAATACATGCTGTCTGAACAGAAACCAAATATAATTTATGTTAAACATGTTATCAGATAACTTGGTGGAGCTAAACTAAGAACAGTGAGGAGAGTCATGTTTTCACTGGTCTACAGAGAATCACCACCAATAGAAGCTCCAGCAGGATTTAGTAACCTAGTAACCATTTTACTTCTTCTTCATATAGTAATTTAAATAAGGAATCAATATGTGAATATTTATGAATGAATAAGTCGTTTTCGTGGTGGCCACAGTCAGAAAAAATCGCCACAGTCTCGGTAAAATAAAGCTTAAACACTGAAGCTGTACAACTGGAAAGTAACACTTTAAACTGCAGCGGCTCACATCAATAACATAACTTGATCGTTTTTTAAAACAAATTTTAATGTGTTCAACACTTGTACTATTAGAGTGAACTGTAACATAATACTAATATTTAAAACTACAATCCTCCATCCATCTTCTCTGTCAGCCGTCAGCAGTTAAAACTTCAGCTGTTGATCGAACTGTCAGCGGTGCAATGAATCTTGGGATATTTGGGGCTACGAAGGATACATCGATGCATCCTTCAAATTCGAGGAAAATGAGGACGCATTTGTCGGCCGCATTTGAAGGAGTCTTCGAGTTTTTACAAAATGGGACAGCCTTAGTCGCACCGCTGTGACGTATGCGGCCGAAAAATGCAGCCTAGAAGGATGCAGCCCCTGAATTGAGACACAGCTTGTATGTGTGTGCAGCCCTGAAGCTGCACTCTGACAAGCGGGGCCACACATTTGGACCCTTGCTTTCCCCACACAGCGCCACCTTCAGTCAGGGATGATGGCTAAAGTGCCACTTACGCTCACTTTAAAGGATGATTCCACTCAAAATACAATCAGGAATACCATTTGAAACCTTTACTCAGCACGTATGAAAGACAAAGGAGCACTTCATGTCCAAGCACCCATCATTTTCAAGCTTTATTCCGCCCAAATCAAATCCTGCTTTCTAAGTGTCAACTTAAGTTTTTTTAGGCTTTGAAAGGTTTGCTCCACACAACAAACTACCTTGTTTAGTTGAACTTGGTGACTAAGACTTGTGGCCAGTCTGTATGTACACTAGATGAAAGGTGTTGAGTGAAACAAGTAGCATGAGCAACAACAGAGCAAATGTGGAGTTGTGTCACCTATAAAAGGCTTGTGTGAAGTTTGTCCTGTGGCTTACGGCCACACCACCCTGGGCACGCCCGATCTCGTCTGATCTCGGAAGCCAAGCAGGGTCGGGCCTGGTTAGTACTTGGATGGGAGACCGCCTGGGAATACCAGGTGCTGTAAGCTTTTTCTGTCCTCATCCAACTGCAACTGCAACTGTATGTGTGTGCAGCCCTGAAGCTGCACTCTGACAAGCGGGGCCGCACATTTGGACCCTTGCTTTCCCCACACAGCGCCACCTACAGTAATGGATGATGGCTAAAGTGCCACTTACACTCATTGACATATATATGTAGACGCCGCGTTGACTGCCGCTGCCAATTGGAGCCGACGTGCCTACGCGGCGGCCATCTTGGTACAGTGCCACACGCCCCTACAGTGCATTACGTCTATAGAAGAATGACATGTCTGCACTATAAAAGTGATCATAAATCGATCAGTTGTCAACATATATTGTTTGTTACAAACGTCAGACATGGAGGACGGACAGGCAGACATACACAGAACAAAAGCATCCAAGCATCCTGTGTCATAGCTAAATATGTGACGTTTTTAACAAACCAAACCGTTTGGAAATCGGTCGGAAATTCAGTGAATAATTCTATTTTAAGATTGTGGAGTACCTCTTACCTCCATAGACTTACATTCACTCCCGCCTCTGCTAGCCCTGTACCAAGATGGCGGATCTTTAGGCACGTCCCTCCACAGTCAATATGGCGTCTACGTATATATGTCTATGCTTACGCTCACTTTAAAGGATGATTCCACTCAAAATACAACCAGGAATACCATTTGAAAGCTTTACTCAGCACGTATGAAAGACAAAGGAGCACTTCATGTCCAAGCACCCATCATTTTCAAGCTTTATTCCGCCCAAATCATATCCTTCTTTTTAACTATCAACTTAAGCTTTGAAAGCTTTGAAAGGTTTGCTCCACATGTAGCAGCATTAATGTTGCATTTCTGGATGCTGTGTGGCCTCACTTGATGCTGTGCATCTGGTGGCCAATCACAGAAGAGGGACTGAGTATTTAAGGTGTGGCCCCTCCCCTGTTTCTTTATCTGTTCCAGCTGCGTCACTTCCTTGCGACAGGTGTGTCTGCTCCTCTGTCTCTCTGATAGGGCTTCTCTGTTGGTATGCTTACAGCGCCTGCTTTGTTTCTATCATAGAGCGCCTGGTGGCTTCAGTTGGTGCACTAGTTAAGTTTTTGTGTGTGCGTGCGTCACCCGCTCCTGGCTGCATTGCGGTAGGTGTCCTCTCTCTCGTGTTGCTTTATGTTGTATGCTATCCTTGGCTAACCCTCCTGTGGTCGCAGGAAACATAATGAGCTGCCTGGGTTCTCGCCCTCCCTCCTCAAGTGTGTGTGTGTGCGTGCCGTGACTGACAGGTACGTGCAAATTTAAATATAGTAACCGCTGTCTGCTAGCACTTTTAGCATAGCAATGCTAACGTTTTCAGCAGGTCTGGTTCCTCGTGCATGATACTGACGTCGGCAAAGTGGGACCGCTGCTGCTTTGTCTCCGTCCAGCTGTTTGGTCTCCAGCTGCTTTGTCTCCATGTGGTCGCTTTGTTTTCGTGATGCTCTGCTTCCTGTCACTTTGTCTCCACTGTGCTTCACTACTGATTCAGTGTGGACCTGTTTTTGTGTGCAGGGTTTTAATCATTGTTTACACATTGGTGCAGTTAATGTATCAATGAACGTTGTTTTAACTGTATGAGTGAGGAACGATATTGTTTTGATTTAGATTATTTTGTTAATTGATTTATTGTTTATTTGGCCTTTCTTTGGGGCTGTTAGTGTTTTGTATGAGTTGTAGAGTTTAACTTAAACCTTTCCTTTTTAGTCCATTTTGTTTCATTGATATATTGTGTTGTATTTCTTGCTCTTTTCTTCCCAGTAATTTGTTGTTTCCTTTTTTCAGTTGCTGACGGCCGGTGGTGGTGGTGCTGGTGTCCGGGTGGTGGCTTCCCCCTCCTTCTGTGTGCCTTTGGTGATAAAGGAAAAATAATTCCCTGGGTGAAATTCCCAGGGTGGCGTTGTCGGACATCTGACTTAATTTTGAACTTGTATCACGTGTATGGTGTACATACACAGGTGTAGGAGGGATCTTCTCGCGCCCCACCACACACACAACAAACTACCTTGTTTAGTTGAACTTGGTGACTAAGACTTGTGGCCAGTCTGTATGGAGAGGAGGACTGTGAGGAGCACAGGGACGTAGAGAGGTTTTTTTTGAGTCAGAAAAAATAAGAGAGAGCTGATAAAGAATAAGGAACGGCAGATGACCATGGCAGAGGATGACGGACAGGGAGTGAGAGAGGAGGGAGAGAGACCAGTGACGGAGGAGTACGGACCAGAGGAGGGAGGAATGCAGGAGAAGTCGGAGTACAACAAGAAGCTGACATGTCAGATCAAGCTGCAAGGAGAAGAGAGAGTGACGGTGATGGAGCTGATGAGGAGCATGAGAGAACTGTGTGGGGGCCTGATGGTGTGCCGGCAGCTGGGGCCAAAGAAGTTTGAGATCACAATGAGCAGCGCTGGAGGACTGAGGCGGCTGCTGGATGGATTGAAGATTGGCAGCACGGTTGTTATGGCAAAAGAGTTAAGTAATGACGAGCTAATAGTCTCATTTCTGGGGCTACCAGCATATATCACGGACGATGAAATACTGGAGAAGCTTACAGGTTGGGGAGTGACAGCTGTATCTGAGATAAAGAGAAGGATGTGGCCTGGTATGAGTATTGCAGATGGAACAAGGTATGTAAAAGTCAAATTTACAGATTATGTATATACGGACAATGAAATTCTGGAGAAGCTTGCAGGGTGGGGAGTGGCAGCAACTTCACCAATAAAAAGGAGGATGTGGCCAGGTACAAACATTGCAGATGGCACCAGGCTTGTAAAGGTTAAATTTAATGATTATGTACAATCACTCCCATACTCTGTAAGATTTGTGACAGCGACAGGACCTGAATATATCAGAGTGATACATGACAGACAAGTCAGGGAGTGTAGATTATGTATTCAGCCAGGCCATATCTTAAGAGAATGTCCTGAGTTTAAATGTCATGCATGTGGGGAGCAAGGACACTATGCCAGGGAATGCCAGATTAGGACAAGGGAGAAAAGATGTGAGCTTTGTCATAACCAAAAAGAAAACTGCATTTGTAATCACAGCAGCAATGACAATAGTGAAGGGGAAATTTCAGGTTTTGAGGATGATGACATGTGTGTGGGTGAAATGGAGGAGAGTGGGGGAGAGGGGCTGGACAACGGAAAATTGTGTGCAGTCCTTACCCAGTCGCTTGGAGTCGGGAGCAGCGGGGTCCCGGAGATGGCGGTCACTGGTCGTCCTGTGCGGCAGATCTCAGAGCAGGGAAGGGCAGCAGAAGAGCCGGCTGTTGAAGGCACCCCATGTGTGGAGGTGATGGAAGATGGGAGCCTAGCAATGAGGAGGCCTGGAGGACCAGCAAGAGCCCCCCCTCCCTCAGGTAAGAGCAGGTGGTGGCCCTGCTACATGCGACCCATCCTCTGATTCTGAAATGGACCTTGTTGAGATATCGCAAATCAGGAGAAGACTAAATGAAAATTGGCAACAGAAGAGAAACAAGAAATCTAAAAGTAAGAAAGGTAAATGATGACTGAGCTCAAAATCTTTTTTTCCCTCATCCTAATGCTAAACATCATTTCTGTGAATGCTTGTGGTCTACGAAATGACTTGAAAATAGAAGGGGTGTTGGGGATGGGGAAAAACAAAATAATATGTGTTCAGGAAACAAAGTGGGATAGAGAGTTAGTTAAGAGAATTGAAAAATTATGGAAAGGGAAGGTTTATGTGTCAAATGGTAAACCTGGGGCAAGAGGAGTGACAGTACTCATGCCAGAAGAATTGGACAAAAGTGTTGTTTTTGTCCGGAAAGATGATGATGGGAGACAAATAATAGTGGATTTTGACTGGAATGGAGAAAGGATAAGGTTAATTAATGTACATTGTCCAAATATAGAAAATGAAAGAAAGGAGTCAATAAAAAATTTAAATGGTTGGTGTAAAAAGGAAGACAGAATGTGTGTAATTTTAATGATTTATGAGATTTATGATTGATGAGATTTTAATGTGTGTTTAACAAAACTGTTTTTTGTGTAGAAGTATGTGAGAAAAGAACTTGTAAATCATGTTAAATAATTTTCACGTTTTGATAATAAAAGATTTTAAAAAACTGCACTCTGACAAGTGGGGCTGCACAGTTGGATCCTTGCTTTCCCCACTCAGCACCACTTACAGTAATGGATGATGGCTAAAGTGCCACTTATGCTGATTTTAAAGGATGATTCCATCAAACTTGCTCTAGAACCAAAAGCACAGCACAAAATAAAAGACTGCCCTAATCATTTTCAAAACAAGGGAGCAAAACATCAGCACTCACTCTTGACACATTTAAGCCAACAACAGATTTTGTAGACTTTGTAGCTTTGGTGGGAGCTTTTTCTGTCCCAAACCAAGCATCACTCAATGGATGAAATTGAAATTTTTTTCATTAACTGTAGTAGTGTTGGAGTACAGGAGATCGGTCTCGAGACCACTTTTTGAACATCTCGGTCTTGTCTCGGCCTCGACCGCATTTTTACTCGGTCTTGTCTCGGTCTCGGGCACAGAGGACTCGGGATTTTACTGCAGACCAGCTGAGACCATGGCTGCAAGCACAGCGCTGAACTGCCTCTCAACTGTCTCATTTGTTTAGGAACAGCTTTGTTGTGATTGAATGCAAAACTCCCCACTTTGAATGTAACCAATAACTTCACTGATTTTTAACGTGGATTATTTTTACGGGCTGTGGCCTTTGACCCCACCCCGCCCCTCTTCACAAGTACTCCACTACAGTGCGGGAGACGGAAGACTGGGAAAGGTGGCAGGAGATCATAGGAGGGAAGGCAGGCAGGCTGGAGACAGGATGGGATCAGCAGAGAAACGGGGTTGAAATGTCTATGATCTGGCGGTGAGTGACTGAATGAACTGGGCTTTTATTGAGGGAGGTGATTAGTTGCAGGTGAGCAGTTCCTTGCAGCTGCCTCCAATTCAAGCAATTAAGAGAGTGCAGGCACGGCTGGGCAGACAGAGGGAGTGAGGGAGAAAGTGAAGGAAAGCAGGAGCTGAGTGAGAGAGAGGGAGGAAAGAGGGAGAAAGAAAAGAGAGAGACAGGCAGGGCCAAAGCAGGGATCATGACAGGCGGGACACAGGAAAGATATCAAACAGCCAACTTTACAATCTTTTACACAGAAAGTTCAGGTCTACAGTCTACATTCACCAAGGCAGCAAGCCATCACTGAAGCCATTGTCAAAGATTTAATAGTTGGATGTAGTCTGCCGCTTTCATTTGTGGAAAATCTACATTTTAAACACTTTCTTGAGATTGTGGATTGCAAATATAAACCAGTCTCCAGAAGGACAGTTTGTGAGAAATGGATACCAGTGTTGGTAAAGAAAGTCAAGGAAACTGTTTTGCAGAAGCTGGATACACAGTCGTCTGTGTCATTAAAAACTGATCTCTGGTCTGATTGCAGGCTACGCTCCTTCCTTGGAGTGACTGCTCATGTGTGCTGCGAATCAAAAGACTCGTATGCACTTGAATCCTACCTGCTGGACTGTAGGCGTTTTACAGGCAGACATAGTGGGGAGCGAACCACTATGCGAATCACAGAGGAATCTGGCATCCGTCAGAAGATAAGTTATATAATTATGGACAATGCTGCCAATATGAAATGCGCTTTCAAAGTTCACATGCCACAACAGCAGTCTGATGACAGAAAGAGTGAGGAGGAGAATCTAGATGATGAGCACTTGTGGGAAGACATGACTTCAGTGGAAGACACAGAATTACCCTAGTCATCAGGTGAACATCTTTCCTGCTTTGCTCGCTCTCTGCAGTTCGTTGTGAATGATGGAATGAAGGAAGTTAGGGCTGTCTCTCACACCATAGCCAAAACATTGCAATTCACTACTCTGTTACATAGCAGCTCACAGTTCAAAGACAAGTTTGAGGCCGTGTTTGACACTAGTAAGACTGTTCCAGCAGCAAACAACACTCGCTGGAAGAGCACTTTCAAACAAGTACAGTCCCTCACAGCTCTGGACCACAAAGCCCTGACTGAAATGTGCAGCAAGGACGATGAGCATGTAACATTTAGTCCCCGTGAGTGGAACCAGCTGAAGGAGCTCTGCACAGTTCTTGCACCATTCTCCGAAGCAACACATCTAACTGAAGGAGAGAAATCTGTTCCAATAAGCATGGTGGTTCCAACTGTTTTGGATTTAAATACACACCTTCTCAAGATGGAAGAAACCCAAATGCAGTGCCAGCCTTTAGTAAAGGCTCTCTGGCAGTCTCTGATGAAAAGATTCTCTGGAATCTTTACAAAAACAAACATGGTGAAAGACAGTGAAAGAGAGGAACCTTTTGACCATAAAGTGTACTTTTTGGCTACCATGTTGGATCCACAGTTTGGCCTAAGTTGGGTGGATCTGGACGTTACCACTGGAGGAAATGCAACATCAGTGAAGAAGGCAAGAGATGAACTGAAGAAGTCACTGACAGGTTGGTATACATTTTTTTACTGTTAAGAAATATCTTGCAATTTAAAAACCCTAACATAGTCTGAAAGTGAAATTCATGGTGTTTTAACTATACACATGTTTTGTCATAAAAACATTATAAAATAGTTGATCACCTGAACCTGACATGTTCTTCATATTTAACCTGCAAGAACAATACCTTAATGTTTTTGTGTGTATTTGTTTATGTGTTTCAGACACTTTGACCACAGAAGTGAAGAACATAATGAACAGTGAAGAAAATGCAACAGAATCAGGAGCCATGAATGTTCATCCACCCAGTGATTCACCACCAGCCAAATGTCCACGCCTTCTGTCCCGCTACAAGGCTCACAAGAAACGCAACTCCACCCAGGATTCAAGTATTGTAACACAGATTGGAAAATACTTTGAAGCCATCCAGCACTCTGACAATGACAATGCACTTGTTTTTTGGGCAAAAAACAGAGACAGGTTTCCTCAGCTGCACAAATTGGCACCAAAGGTGCTGACAATCCCTGCCTCTTCGGCAGCAGTGGAGAGGGTTTTTAGCAGAGGGGGCATTATAATGAGACTCCATCATGCACGTTTAGGTCACAAAATGTTGCAGTCTCTCAAGCTTCTAAGATGCAAACAAACTCTACTTCCAGCTCACTTCCCATGATGTAATTTTTTAGCCATGTTGTTTGTGGTGTTTAGACATGACCCTTTCATGTGGCTATCCTTGGTGGTGAGCTTTGAAAAACAAAATATTTTGCAGTTTCTCAGGGAAACACCTGTAGTTTGACATGTTTTTTCAGATATTTGTCTTTTTTTTAAACAATAGTGGTTCTCAAGTTGTTACATGGCTTGCTGTTGGTTTAAACTTAACAAAAAAATACAATGTTGTTTTGAAAACAAGACAAAATGAAGACATAGCTATTAAATATTTGTTTGATATATTCCATATTGAATGTTCGTTTGTAGTTGCAGACAAGAGTATTACAGGCAACCTTGAACTTGACTAAAAAACTACATTAAATAAGTGTTGAATAAAATGGTTAAGTTAAATTTGATATGGTCTCGGTCTTAACTCAGTCTCAACCCCTCAAAGTCTTGGCCTTGTCTTGGTCTCAATACACTGTGGTCTCGGCCATGTCTTGGTCTCGGTTTAGGTGGTCTCGACTACAACACTAAACTGTAGATGGTCCAAGGACACAGCATATCAGAGGCCAAACAAGATGCAAAGCGCCTGTGGAAGGCTCTGCAGATCATCAATAACAATATGTCCCTCAACAATAACATCGTGGGTTTAGGTTGAGATCATTTGGCGTGCAAGGCACATCAACATCACGGATGGTTAGTACCCCAACAGATACCTGGGTTCAGGACTGGTCACCATCAGAAGCCTTTTAAAAAACAAACCAAAACAACATTACACCAGGGACACACTGATAGACAGGAATAAGTGTATTTACATTTAAACCTCAGATGTGGTGTCAATTTTATTCTCATAAAAGTGTAGCATAGTAAACACTCGTCACAACAGACTGCTCCACTGTTGGATGTAACTTCTTAAAATGAATAACAAAGCAAATTATAGGTTGCTGACATCTCACCTCAAGTGTACCGAGGCTGACGTGTGTTCAGAAATCTCAAGTTCCAGATTTCAAGTTCCCTCACAAAATTCTGATAAGGTCAAAGTATTCTTGAGCTAAAAGAAAGTTCCACTTACAGTGATGTAGATTTAGATGTGCAGTGATTTGTGCTTGGTTTAAAGGGAAAAGATACTTTGGATATTAATGTTAATGCATATGAATATCTATTTGAGGCTATTCATATGCATACTATGGCATACTAGGGCCATAGTAGGTTCTTTTTAAACAGAGGCTCTGGATAGGGGTAATATGTGGATGAATAAAAGAGATACTGTCTGATGTTAAAATGGGAAATTTACAAGAAAAATCTCACAAATTTATGAGAACACCTCAAACATAATTGATTTCAAGTTACATATTTGTGACATCGATCTAAGAAATTCTCTGAGATGAAAAGAGAAAGAAAAGCAAAAAATAAACTAAATAAAAATAGCATCTCAACCATGATGAACATTTTATGTTACTATTGCATTTTATCTTGTGATCCTTCATCTCTCTCTGCTACACTTGTCTTTTTATAACTGTGTATTAAAGTCAAAAGTAAAGTAAAAAATCAGCTGTTGAAACTTTAAAAAAAGTTCAATCCAGGTTACAATAGAGCTGCTCACTAAGCTCAGTCACTGGGTATGGGCTTTTATTTTGAAATTGAACCCATGAATAGAAGTTTGCTCATTATGTGTGTGAGAAAGAGACAGAAGTACTGTTTGTAAGCTCCTTCAAACAACTGCTTACTTTTTTCATAATTCAGTTCACTCATAATCAGAGATTATTGATCTGCATGTCCAGTATTGCAGATTCTTAATCAATGACATGATAAGAAATAACAGACAAGGCAAGGAAATTTTAGGCCTTTATTATTAATACTTCCTCAAATATTGTCATTCAAACAGCTGGAATGAATGGGATTACACAGATGTTCCTAAGAAAGAACTTGGTGAATGTATGAGAGCGTACAAATTGTAAATATATACTTTTTGAAATTAATAATTGTCTTTATTGTTTTCTTTCCAAAATTCATTTGTATTTAATGTCCTTTATTTCCATTAAAATCAATAAATTGATGCTTCTTTCTCTTTTTGTTTCATGTCTAAAATGCTAAAAAATAAAGTTAAAAAAATAAAAAATAAATTGATGCTTCAGAAGCTGCTGTTTGTAGGCGGAGTCTGTTTCAGAGGCTGCTGTTTGTGGGCGGAGTTTCCAACATCACAATGCTCCAGTCCTTTGATGCAGGATTCTAGAACTCTTTGATGTTACTGACATTGTGTCTGACATCACCAGAGTCCTAAATACCAGGCTGAACAGTGAATTGTTACAACCGACCAGAGAGCAAACCAGTGAGAGAACCAGCAACTGAACCAGCGACCGAACGACCAACCGAACACCGAACAACCAACCGAACGACCAACCGAACGCCCAACCGAACGACCAACCGAACGACCAACCGAACGACCAACCAAACGCCCAACCGAACGACCAACCGAATGACCAACCGAACGTCCAACTGAACGACCAACTGAGCCGCCCAACTCACAAACCCCAAACTTCTTCTATTGCAGTTTTTACTTTGTCTTTTTAACACCTCTGTGATACTTTCCCCAGCACCATGGCTAACACCTACAACCAGAGACGCACTTACTGTGGACCAAACCGGCTCCATGACTACTCTGCCTCGCAGCAAGAATGCCACTACCTAAGGGAGCAGAACAAAAACATGAGCCTTTGCATCAAGGAGCTAATCGCCGACAACCAGCAGAAGTCCTACAAGGTGCTGAGCGCCAAAGCCAGAATTGGCCGGCTGGAGGAGCTTCTGCAGGCAAAAGAAAAGGAGCTACAAGATGAACGGCAGCAAAATGAGGCCAGAATCTTGGAGATCCAGCTCAGAGACACTGAGGAGAGCAAGGCCAAAGAACCGACGGAGACCATCACTGAGCCCGAAGACCAACAGGACTTCGACATCTCCGTTGAGCACACAAACACATCTTCCATGAGTTGGGGAGATATTATGGATGATATTGATGAGCTGAAGGAGCAGCTTGAACTTAAAGAAAGAGAGATACTGAGACTCCAAAAGGAGAACCACAGTCTCTCCAGTGCTCCGAAAGCTGCCCACAACCTCCAGAGAGATGACCACAAATCTCTGGAGGCCAGCAAAGAGCTACAAGAACAGAGAAAGGTCCTCCAAGAGGAGAGAAAGGAGGTGAACAAAGACAAAAAACAGCTGGAACAGAAGAACAAAGAGCTTCAAGAGGAAAGACTCTTCCTGGAGAAATACAGAAAAGAAGTCCAGATGAGTCGTAAGCTGCGAGAGAAGAAGGACATAGAATTCCAAAAAAGAGAAATCTTTCTGGAAAAGCTGATAAAAGACATGCAGGAAAAGATGGACCAACTGCAAAAAGGACACACAAAAATGAAAGAAGAGAATAAAGGACTCCAGGACAGGAATAAAGAACTGGAGCAAGAACAGACAGAAACAAATGCAGAGATTGAAAATCTGCAGAAAGAGAACCGAAACCTGAAGCAGCAGAAA
Organism: Dascyllus trimaculatus; assembly: GCA_024666655.1. Taxonomy (NCBI): domain Eukaryota; kingdom Metazoa; phylum Chordata; class Actinopteri; family Pomacentridae; genus Dascyllus; species Dascyllus trimaculatus. Next base: position 26,804,891 of record CM045465.1, read on the forward strand.
ACAGAAACAGACAACAGAAACAAAGAGCTGCAAGAACAGAAAAAGGTCCTCAACAAGGAAAGAAAAGAAGTGAGCAGAGACAAGAAAGAGCTCAACCACAAGGACAACGAGCTGCACAAGCTGAAGATCTTTCTGGACAAACAGGAAAAGGAAATCCAGACAAACCAGAAAGAACTGGAGCAAACGAGAAATGATCTGCACAAGGAGAAGCTGTTTGTTGAAGAGCAGAAAGAAGAGGTCCTGAAAAACCTGAAAGAGCTTGGACAGAAGGACAGAGAGCTTCAAGAGGAAAGAATCTTCCTGGAGAAGTACAAGGAAGAAGTCCAGATAAGTCGTAAGGTGCAAGAGGAGAGGGACAAAGAATCCCAAGAGAGAAAGATCTTTCTGGAGAAGCTGATGAAAGACATGCTGGAAACGATGGACCAACTGCAAAAAGGACAGATGGAAATGAAAGAAAAGAATAAAGGACTCCAGGACAGGAACAAAGAACTGGAGCAAGCAAAGACAGAAGTAGGGGCAGAGATTGAAAATCTGCAGAGAGAGAACAGAGACCTGCAGCAGCAGAAAACAGAAACAGAGGACAGAAACAAAGAGCTGCAGGAAGACATGACGAAGCTGCAGAACCAGATCCAAGACCTGGACATGAAGCAGCAAGAACCCGAGCCAAAGAAGAAGAAGAAGAAGGTGGGCTGCTGGAGCTGGCTCTTCAGGAAGTCGTGAGTTGAAGGAGGCTCTTGAGCTTCCTGACTCACCCCTTTCGCACCCTCCACTCCCCCTTTCTTCCCCCCTCCTTTGACTCTCCGTCCATCATCCCCTCTCTGCCTCTACTTCCCCCATCTGTCCTCCATCTCCCTCATCTCATCACCTCCTCAACCTCTCCCCATCTCCTCACCACCCTCTCTACCTCACCCCTTACCTCTATCCACCCCCTTTTCTTCCATCCTCACCCCCTCTATAAAAATAAAAATCACAAAAAATGAAAAAAAAGGAAAAAAAAAATCTTTCTCCATCTTCTGCATTTTACTTCTGACCTCAGTGTAACCGCCAGCACGGCTTTATATTGTTCAGTTTACTTTTATTTGTCAGTAATGTGTCATACTGGGATCTGATTGCTTTTCTACTTTTATGCATTTCTTATGTTAAGTCTTGCACAAGAATTCAGTTCTGGATTAGTAAAGTTTCATCCTTCAAATGACAACAAATATTTGTAAAATAACAATATTTTTGCTGAGTGAAATATAGTTTTAAAAAAAGTGTAATTATATGGTTAAACGCTGTAAAACAAAAACTTACTATTCATAACAAAAGTGATTTTAATATGAACATCATTCATAGCTTTGGCCTGGTTAGTCACAGTGTAACACTCTATGGTACATTGCTTACAGGTGAGTGATGCACCATGAGATTTCAGAAATAATTCCTTAATAAATAATCTTCATAAATAAATAAAATTAAATAAAAAATAATAAATAAAAATAAAAAAATCAAACAAATGAAAATAATTAACAATACAATTATATATAATATAATTATTATAATACATAGTAATTAACAGTGGTATTAGATATAATTTAATAACTAACTTAATAAAAATAATTCCTTCCGGATTAGTAAAGTTTTGTCCTTAAAATGACAACAAAGACAACAAATTATTGATAACTGAGTAATGGTAACTAACTTTACGTAAGTCAGGGCAGCTATTTGGTTTTACAGTGCATCACTAATTTTGAACTGTCTTTTTTCAGTGTAATCATGCAAACTTTCTCTTTGTAACTATGAGCTTTGACTATTTTTATTGACGCACACTTTTTAATACAACCAGGGCAAAAGTGCCATCCCAACTCTGTGTTCCAACCAACTTGTCCAGCAGATCTTCACTGCTGCAGTCCTCTGTCTCCCTCTCCTTCTCCTGACGTCACACGCTGGTCCTGCAGCTACTCCTCTTATGAGCATTTGATGGCTCATAAGAGGAAGTACTGTTCAGTTTAACAGTAGCGCAATTATGAGAAGTGATAAAATTTTGATCAGTTGACATTTATGTGATGTTGCAATACATTGTATTTATCACCAAAGCAAGTTTGCAATGCTTTTCCCTATACATTAAAGCACGCAACAAAAACCACACTGCATACATAAATATAATGCATAAATATAGGTAATTAGGGATTTTAGGAGCGTAGTTTTGTCAACTTGGGAAACCCACTGACATTCTACATTCTACCCCTGAGTATCTGCAGACTGACTGTGTAACAATCTGCTGCATTCATAAATCAGAAACTGCATACATGCAGACAGGCTCTAAATTTGTTGAAAGCCACTTGCACTGCACCAGTTTCACTTTGTCTTCCTGAAAGCCAGGCCCTGTGGGAGTTTAGGAGACCCCCCACCTTGCAGGACCCAGGGGAGTATACTTCAAAAAACACAATGATTCATGTGCACACGCATGCGTCTGTGTGTTTGTGTGTTTCTGTCTTGCCAAGTTCATTCTGAGAACAAAAGTTCTCTACAACCAGGCGAAAAACAAAAGGGCGAGCAACAAAACCCAAAGTGCAACTCCTGCCCTCGTCTCCCAGGCTGATAGCTGCTGCGGCCAAACAATTACAGACAATCAGGCCGAGCAGCCAAGCTGAACCAGGCCAGATGATGACTGAGAGAGAAAGACACACACGGAGAAAGAGAGAACACGATGCCTCACAGCTCTCTGCACGAAGATTACAGCAAGCAGAGTGAAGTACACTTTAAAAGAAGATTAGACTGCATTTTGGTGCTACGTTGTGGTAAATAGGATTACTTGCTTCCTTTCCAATAGTAAGAGGAGAAGATTGATATCAATGTCATGTCTTTGTGCTGGAGTCAGGATGTGGTTAGCCTAGCTTAGCATGGAAAGTGGATGCAGTGGAAACAGCTAGTCTGGCTCTGTCCAAAATACAAACACAAGGGGCCCGGAGGGGGTTCTGTTTCCATTGAGGTGTAGGATCCAACAGCTTTGACCACGATGTAGACTCACATTGCACCAAAACAACGACAAATAGTAGTTACAGGATGTAACTTAAGTTCAGTGAGCACACAGGAAATAGAACAGTGGAGGGTTATGTTAGAAATTGTGATGCTGCTACTCAATGAGGACATCAAGTGGGCAGAAAAATGCCTCTTGTTCTGTTCTCTAAATTTAACTAATCAATGCTGAGACTCCCACAGCAGCTTTTCAGGGCTGCTCAGAAGCACTATGGAGTAGGTACTTTTTTCCTCCCACAAAAACAGTCGAGAGATTCCACAGTGGCAATTCTTGCAGTCAAAACACGCACGTCTTGTTGAAAACTACTCAATAATCAGCACAGATGTCATAAAAGCAGAATATTTGACCAAGTTACATTCTTTTGTAAAACAAACTGAGGATCTGACCTGTTTACCTCCCATCCATCTATCAAGGCTATCTGCTCTGTCAGAGTGACTAAAGAAGGTGGCTTTTGGGGAAACCCAATGACAATATGGAAGGAAATCCTGTGTGACATCAGATATTCAGAAAAGGCTACATTATATGTACTCTAATGCTGCAGCTAGTCGAGAGTTGTTAGCTCTAATGCTACAAATTTATGGATTTCTTTAACAGAAATTGTAAAAATATTATGTATGAATACTACATTCAATAGTAAAGATGGATATAGTGAAGGGGAGTGTCCCCTGTTGCCAGTAGAGAGAAAATGTTGCTTCACCTCTGACTGTGCATGGCTTTCTGGAGTCATGTTGATCTGGTTGGACCACTGCGCCTAAATAGCTTTTATTGCTACGTCTGGAAACACTGTAAAGAAATGCTGGGTGGGTGAATAAAATGATGTATGTCAGGCAGTAGTTCCAGGACTTAACTCCCCCTAAAATCACAAACTGTCATTTACTTTGGTCTTGGTATGAATTTAAGGAATGATCCAACAATGACATGTAGTGACAGTGTTGGAATTGTAAGTTTTGTTGAACAGAGTCAGGCTTGCAGGTTGTCACTACTTCCAGTCTTTATGCTAAGCTGGGCTAAATCACAACTCTGATCAGATCAGACCAGATCTCATTTTGTTGAACTACTTCTCTAAAGATAGATTTTGATGGGATAGAATAATAATACATAGTACTTCAAGTGGTTCAAATACTTCAATAATATAAGCCCAACCTCCTACAATATGGACCTGGACCTCTGGCTTTTTGAGGCCTTGGTAGCTGGTGCACCTGTGCAGTTGACCACTGTGTAAATCAGCTTTGGAAACCAATCATAGGTGTTATTTTTGTAGTGTTGATGTGATGTGAATGACTTTAGTGCGATGAACAGAGCTGCTTGGTATAGCTGTAGAATGGAGACTTGCCTGGTGTGGAGGTGAACAGAAGCCAAAGCCTGCACTTGGACCCTTCTCAACAGTTCCAGTCTTCTGTTCAAAGCAACAGTCAGCTGATCACAACTTTCCACTAGTATTTCTAAAGTGATCCACTAAATGCTGCCTTAAAGACTAAGCTGTAATGTTCATTTTCCATTTCCTGCACTCTTCAGCAAAGCAGTGGGAACGGTGCCACCACATTACAGATACTGTTAATTATTCCCCCTGCTGTCACTGTGCATGCACTCACACTGGAAAGCCTGATGCAGTTCATTTTTCCAGTTTGTCAGCTTATTGGCTCTGAGCTGTTCTTTTTGTTTTCTCACTGCTTTTCTGCCTGCAGACAGAGAGATGAGATGGTGGAGAGTTATTAGGGTTCGGATGCCCTTCGCTTTCTGCCTGTCTGCCTGCCACCAGCTGTGACTCCACATGTCACACACGGTGACTGACAGTTCAGGGTCCATTACTAACATTACTGTCCAACAGCTTTCAGTATTGCGGTTTTCCAGAAGGCAGCCAAAACAGGCCACACAGCAGTGAGTTAGGGTATGTCCCATGTTTGTTGCCTCTATTGCCATCTTGTGCATGTATAGTGAAGCTGTGTTCAATAATTTATTGTCTGCATTATCATTTGATTATTTGCTGCCGATTAACGTTTGCTGAAACTCCTTTCTCTTGGAAGTTAGAGGACTTGGTCAAAAAATTATTCAAGTTCTCTCCATAGATTGCCACACAAAATATCAACCCTCTGAACCTCACAACCCTTGGGTGTGTCTGATAGGCATGTTATCTGTAAAACTGCCAAACTGACACCATTTATTAGCCTGAAACTGCAAAAACAGGGAGAACTGCTAAGTTTCAACTTTGCAGTGGTCCTTAAACAAATCATGTGTAAGATGCAGTTCTGTTGGAAAAAATGAACCGAATCTGAGCTTAAAATTGTGATAGTTCATTAAAATCACTTTATTCTACATCTGTCAATTAAAAACTGCCAAAACTAAACCCTTTGCACAAGATCCTGTAAGAACCAAACATCCTGTGCCCCTCAGCACAAACAAAAAGCCATGTTTCTGTCAGCTGCAACCAACAGTCCAATTGCAAAAATTCAAAGAACATATATAAACTGTTGGCTGTGTTTATACAGAGCAGAGAGGAGATGGCAAGGGAGACTGAGAGCAAAACATACAGGATAACTTAAATAAACTACATGCTAAAAACAGTATACAGAGGAGCAAGACACCAAGTCATTGGACAGTACATTCAGCATGGTGGAATATGCAAACAACTAAATATCTATAATATGCAGAGCCACCATTTTTTTCAATGTTGGTAACATCTGTGGGCACTTGGAAACATGTTGTACATGTCGTTTCAAGTAATCTTTTAGTACTGTAGTGGGCAGTCAGCAAATTTATAGTTGGCAGTAGCACATTGCATTTATTCAGTTAACATACTTTACTACAATAACGCTCTTTATGTACAATCTCAGGTGTGCATTTTCTATCAGTACGCTCAGCTTCTTCTGCAGACACACCCATGCACATATGTGTTTGTATGGCTACCTTTTTGAGGACATTAACTGCTATAAAGCAGTCCCTAGCCCTTAACCTTAATCTCAACCATCACATCCAAGTGGCTAATTCACTTGGATGTGATGGTTAAGTGTGTGTGTGTGTGTGTGCACACACATGTGGGATGGGGACCGACTTTGTGACTTTGTCTAGGAGTTTCGTGCTGTTCTTCATGTCCATCAGACCTTCATCAAGTCTGGAATCAACCTGCTGCAAGACCAAAAAAAAAAACCAGGCTGTCTGAAGTGTTGGTAAGCAAATCAACATTGTTCTACCAGAGAACTGTGGACGAGGCCTTACAGAGTCCAAATGGACACCTGGACCTGTTCCTGCACTTCCTCCTGGGTCTGTCACTACCGACCAATCAGAATCTGCTATGATGCCTGCTGATACAGACAGGAAGCAGCTCACAGACCAATCAGGAGACAGTTGAGTTAATTGAGAAGAAGATCAGTGAGAACGTGCCTGCAGAGAGAAGTATCAATCTGTTCCACTGTCTGAATGAACTGAAGGATGTTTCTCCAGTGGAGGAGATCCAATGGTACCTGAGTTCATGAGATGTCTCCTGCTCAGTGGTCAGCTCTGGGCTTCATCTTACTGTCTTCAGAAGAAGATCTGGACGCTGGAGGCTGCTGCCAGTAGTCAAAACCTCCAACAAAGCCACGTTGTTGCCTTGTTTGATTCTGTACATGATAATCGAAACATTATGTTTATGTTCATTGTTATTTTTTTCTCAGGCTGAGTGACTGTACCCTCTCAGAGAGAAGTTCTGTTCTCAGTTCTCAGCTCTCAGTCCTCCAGTCTGAAACATCTGGTCAGGAGCCAGCATCAGTGAAGGCTGGCTGTGGGCAGGATCGGGCAGCAAGTGTGTTGCCGATGCAGGGGGTTCAGGCAGCAGTAGCTCAGAGAAGGCAGGTAGGAGACAGGGCGGGGATTGGCAGGAATCCAGGGCATGAATGTCTATGGTCTGGCAGTGTGTGAATGAATAAACCAGGTTTTTATTGCACATTGTGATTGTGAGCAGGTGAGCTGCTGCCAGTGAGATAGGCAGGCGATGAGGTGGGAATCATGACATGCACGTCATCTACCTACCTCCCTACCTGCATCACTTACACAGTCATTTTCCCTCCCTACCTCACCCACCCACCTCTCCTCCTTCCTCCTTAAGTGTTTATTGGTTATAAATCAGGTTTGTGGGTCAAAGCTAAACTCAGTGTGACTGATAATGTCTCCATAATGTGTCCATTCATAACGTATATGTACACATGACAGCTAATCTTTCTATTAAACATACAACTACCACAGTCACACACACACACACACACATTTTTGTCAAAAGATTAAAAATCTGTTGCCGTCTAGCATTGGTCTCCAGGCAGTGCTGTGAAATATCAGGATTAATGAGACAAGTTAATCACCTCCAGTAGAACGTGAAATCACGTCCCTGACAACAGCTGCATTTCAAAAGGGATGTTTTTTGTAGTGCCAGAACAGGCTCACTGTGCCCGTGGCAGCTGCTGCACAACGGAGACCAAAACTGCAGATATCTAACACAGTGCCTCCCGACAGGTGAAATCCCGGCTACTCTGAAATGTCAAGCTTTGCTGCTCACTCTTTCTTGTGGTTTAATGACAGTGTATTTCAGTTTATCTGGGGCTCTGAAAAGGCTTCACAAGTGTAAAGGTTGTAGCTGTCTGAAAGAGACATGTAATCCTTTACAGATAGAACATGAAAATCAAAGGGCTCGCTCTAACCCTCTGAGACACGGATACATTCAATGATGAGCTCGCTGTTTCACCAACACTCTGTTTCACAAACTTCCACGTGTCACTTAGGAGCTTTGTACAAATCTGTCTTATAGTTCTCCTCTGAAGTAGAGGCATGCCAAAAGGACCACATGCTGGGTGTCTTGCAATATTCAGGACATAACCTACAAATAACAGTTTGTCTTTTCTATCTCAGTTGTTTCCTGTATTTATGTATTTAAGTATTTATGTTGATCTAGTCTAGTTTCCAAACAGAATATAACTCCACTATATTTCAGCTGTTATAGCCACAGATTTTAGCTTTTAAACCATTTATCTATTTCCTTTTGCCAACTATTTTCACTGATTATAAATCCCTTTAAGCAAATGTGTTTCAGCATTTTTAACTTTGATAATTTATTTTACATTGTCCATTTATCACTTTTTCCCATTCACGCTTTTTCTAAATAACTTTTAGCTTAGTGTCTCATTTATCTGTTGTGTTTTGTCCACTATTCCAGACATTCATTCATTAGTTTAGGTTTTTTGGCAGGACTTTTAATTAACTTTTTCCACTGTTTGTAAATTGCTTTTGGCTGGTTTTAGGCATTTTGTCATTGTATTCTTTTATTCTACTTTAAAAAGTTTTTTTTTTTTTCTATTTTAACTTTGTCACCTCAGTTTTTCTAATTTTACCATCCTTAACACTTTGGAAATATTGTCATCCTACTATTCATGCCAATAAAGCATTAATTTGAATTGAACTGAATTGAACTGAACTGAACTAGGTGCCTTGTAGCATTACGTGAGAACTCACGTAACATGAGCATCAAATTTGTCGAGCCAGTTATTCTATTACATCTCACTTTGTTTCCTGACTCAAATGTTTGCCACTTTCTGGATCTCCAGCCGCGGTAGTAAACAGAGAGGTGAAGGCTACACAATGGGAGCTACGTACTATACATGTTATCAGTCAAGCAGCCACAAAAATATTGTTAGCCTAATAGCATAATTGGCCAAGTCATATTTGAATGTTTTCGGAAAACAAGAAAAAACACGATTGGTGTTTTTTATTACCTCCGCCAAAGAGGTTATGTGATGGCCAGGGTTTGTTTGTTTGTTTGTGTTCAAAATAACTTGAAAACTCATGGATGGATTTGGATGAAATTTTCAGGAAATGTGTGAAATGGTAAAAGGAACAAATGATGATATTTTGGGACTGATCCGGATCACCATCTGGATCCAGGAATGTTTTTTAATGTAAGTGTAACCAAGTGGACAATTAAATGCGGTTTACTCTAAAAGCCACCAGAGGGCACTCTTGTTTTTGGGGTAACCCCCTGTGACCACATGACATTTTGGGTCTCCTCGCGACAAACAGTGACAATGACGGAGTTCTCTTTCCTTCCTGAGCGACATACGCACGGTTGGGCCGGCATTCTTATCTCCGGTTGTCTAAGAAGCTGGGAGGCTGTTAGGAGCTGCCGCGCTAGAGGCCGCGCCTGTTCATTAGGTCGGATGGGGTGCAGGCTGCATTGTCGGTACGACATTTGAACTGTATGTTATTACATTTGTATCTGTAACGTTCCATACAAAATATGTGAATTGGGAGATTGTGTTGGGGGTGAACTGAAGCTTCTTGATGGAGGTTTGCGCTCTCTGAGTGCTTTTCTAGTTGATATTATAACTGTAAGTTCAACCAGATGTGTGAACGAGTTTGCAAACAAAAAAAACACAACATCGGTTGCATAACAAATAAAAGTGACTTAGGCAGAATATACCATGGCTTAGGCAATGTTTCTCTTACATATAAATACAAACATAACATAACCAATGTTGTATTATTTTCCTAAACATAACTAAGTTGTGTTACTGGTCTAACCTTAACGAAAGTTCCAATTGTTGGCAATTTGGCAGGAAAGAGTGGGACCCAGTGGAATGGTTCTTCAGGGATGCTGAGTCGCTGAGACAGGTCCTCCCAGGCAAACTCAAAATCCAATTTGGACCAGATTCAACCATCTGCCAAGTACTGGAGAGTCCAAAGTCCATGGATTGTGGGGTCGCCAACTTTTCTACCTGGTCGAATGTTGGTGACACAGGCCCCAGAAAACTTCATAAAGTCATTGTGGTATATCAGGGTCACCTTGTGTGGAGATAGATGCAAATGTACAGTCTCAAAGATAACAATGTGATCACGTGGAGTGTGAATATCTTTGATGGTACGCCATTCAATAAGGCTATGCATGGAGTCACACTCCAGCCCTGCAACCAGAAACTTTTGTTCTATTATGACACCATACTTCATGGCTACATCTAGGTACGCGTTTGTGATGGTAGAACACCGACTTTTATAGCCGCAGCCATCACTCCAGACTATGACTTTTTCAATGTTTCAGTTGGCTCCTAGGACCAACTCAAAGTGTTTGCATTGTAGATGGACAAAAACCTCACTGCTGATGGAGCCCTCATGCTCCTTCCAGGCATAACAATACCCATCTTTGTTACCCAGGTTGAAGCAAGTAAAGTTGTGCATCTGTAATTTAGTTTTATAATACATTGTGCTTGCTTTTCTCTTGGGGCACAGAAGAATGCACTGAAGGTCCATTGTTCACACTGAGAGTTTGTCACTGGATTCCTGTTTATCCTCAGCTTTTTCAGCTTGAGCTTGAGTCTTTAATTTCATGTGAGCAGTAAGGGTATCCTGATCTAAATTTCCTACCTTGGCGCCGATACATCTCACTGGTCTTTTTTTTGGTACGAATACAGAGTATTTTTCTCACTGAACGCTTTCCAGAAATATGTCTCACTCACAAAACATGCTCCACTTTTACCAGCAGCTTTTTGGTATTCCTTGTGAAGGTCACTTTTAATGCGTTGAACTGTTCCAGGCTTCAGAAACTTCATATCCTGACAGGAGGGAAACTGACTGCAATAATGGGATGGAACGGTAGGTAGCCCAGTGAGCCATTCTTTCAGGAAGGTCTGGTCAGCATCTGGTATGGGCATATGGGGACAAGTCTTACTGATCTTGGGTTTGGGCAGATCAGTTTTGGTTTTCATGTCCACAGTTAACCATGATCCAATGGATCTGGCAGCGATGCCAAGGGTTGAACAGACAAGAATCTTACACACAGGTAGTTTACTTCTATCTGCCAGCTGCAGGTGGTATGATAGGAATGTTTTTCTACCTGATGCAACACCACCTTCCTTCTGCTTTACAGGCACATTTTCTACTAAAGTCTGGATATAGAGCTTGCGTGTCTCCCAGGAGTGCATGAACCAGAAATTGTTGAAGATATCCATTCTCTCTTCTTCACTCAGTAGTTCACAACTTCATTTCTTCAACCTTAAGCAGTGCTGTGATGTATAGTGTGGGCCCATGGTCTTTGGCTGTCTCTCCTGTCCCTTTGCATTCTTGTAACTCTCCCCCTTCAGGCGTTTCTCTTTTATCACCTGTCACTTCCACATATGTGACCTTGGATGCTTATGACGTTTCACAGCTGAAGCTTCAAGCTCCTGTTTCTTGTTCACTATGTTTAGCCCTGTCTACATCACTATCATTAGCTCATCTTTCTCAGGTCTGTAGTCCTCATCCAAGACAGAGTCATCATGGCCACTTTCTGACCATGAATCAGGATCAGAATCAGCTCTGGAGGCTTTATCGGGCGTTTCTTCTTCAATCTGTTGCCTGCTGTCTATGTCATTTTCTTCTTTCTCAGGTCTACTGTCATCTACTGTCAAATTGGTATCAAGTTCGTTTCCTGACTCTGAAGCAGAATTATTCCATTTCTTTTGTAAGCGTATGTAAGCGATGGAGTGGGGTGCCAAATAAGATCTCACCTAGGGCACCACATTGGGTAGGACTGGCTCTGTTTCGAAGGGAATATTTTATAACCCATGATGTGGTGAGCACCCAGTTAAAAGGAGTGACAAAGTCCACGTTAGGGTCCGGAATACCAGGGGTCCCATGACGGATGAGACCATCAGCCACAGAATTAAGTTTTGTTTTCTGCCACTGTTTACTTATGCATTTTTTGCTTACAAATAAATAATCCTAAAATCAATTCTGTTATTATTAAGTAGCCAGTGTAGGGATGCTAGTACGGGTGTAATGCCTTCATTTTTTTTTATCAGTTGAAAGTCTTCCAGCAGCTGCAGACGAGTCAGAGGGGAATGGCTAATGCCCAGGTAAAATGAATTACAGTAATCTAGTTGGAAATTAATGCAGACGTTTCAGTTTTCATATGAATTTAATTGTTGCAATGTACCTCAGATTGGCTGCCAAAAGGCCTAAGTTTCTGGTGATGGTCATTATTTTGCTGGGAGGAAAACACCATTACTTCTGTCTTATTGTCATCTAGTTGAGGACAGCTTTTCGCCATCCAGGACTTTACCTCCTGGAGGCAGAACAAGACAATGGTAAAAAGACAAAAATACAAAAAAACGTACCCATACAAGCAAATACTGAGAATAGGTGTTCACAAAAAGACTATTTGGACTATTTGGTGTTTTTTTTTAAATAAAAAAGAAATGACCTGGACATTGTGCCACCCTAGTGTGAGTAATGCTCTCAGTCTGGTCCCTGTAAACATTGTCCAGTACCTGGTTACATGTAGTAGATGCTGCCAGTCAAATGCTGCGAAAAACAGTACCAGTGTTGCATCACATCTAAATCAGACAGACAGCAGCTGGTACAAGACAAAGAACCGGCATTAATTTTCCAGCTGATGTCTCCTTACCTAACTCACAAACATATCCACCTCCTGCCCTGTGCTGCAGCTTGTTAAATACACTCAAAGCAAACATTTTACTTCCAAAGTGCACTGCTAATGTCAGCTTGCAGACGAAATAGCTCATTAGCTGCTCAGCTGCTGCACATTAAACAGCATGTAACATAGCAGCAAATGTCACCAAAGTCAGTTAGATGCTGCTGTGCTCCTTAAGCTTCATCCCACCAACAACACACAGTCTTTAGATGACATATAGCTACAGCAAAGGCTGATGTATTTTGTGAGTGGTCAGCTGCTGTCTGTTAAACACTGTGGCACACACTTCCATCCTTTCTCCCTCATATATTTCCAAGAATACCTTTTTTCTTTCATCATAGAGATCATTGACAATCCGTTGAAAACAGTAATATTTTCCATTGCATGGGAGACTTCCTAGATTTCAGCTGCACTTTTTAGTTAGCTAGTGTATTTTTATTTTTTTTTTATTTTGTAGGGACAGGACATAATTAAAAGTAATTGCAACACAGCTAGTTAGCATCTAATATGCACCTGTTGTCCCTGTGCAGGCACAGAAAAAGAGAACACATAGATCAAGAAATGCACTTCATAAAGCAATACAAAACTTCAAAGTCCATTAGTGTAAGATAATAAATGAAATCAATAAATAAAAGGTCATCATTGGTGGTGACAATTTTGACTCATAACTAATAATAATAATGCAGTTATGAAGACCTTTGATTTTCTATCTAATACTGGAAGATGTATTCATAGAACAACTACACAGGTTTGAGTGTAGTCAGCCTCCTTGTGACCAGGTTGTAATACAATAAGACAGGAGGGAAAAGGCAGATGGGATGACTGATGTCTGATGTTTTTAAATTATTCAAATTAAATTTAACATTGCTGGTGACCCTACTAAATTGTTTTTTGAAAGACAGGTTTGTGCCAACTACATTTCCTACATCTGTATAATGTGTCACAGGTTTGATGACCTTCCCATTAAATAAAATGTTAGGGTTAACAGAGTTATTGTAAAATCTATGCAAACTGTTTTGCTTATATTAAGTGTCAAGCAAAAATTAGTTAACCAGTCCGACACCTTGGACATTGCAGCGGTCAGTTTGGCTGCAACATGTTCTTTAAATGGTGCATGAGTAAATATTACAGTATCATCGGCATATGTATGGATAATGACATCTGGGCACACTTAAGGAAGGTAAGTAAAACCAGTCTTCAAATACTGTACAGCTAACAAATGGGGAACACTTATCACCCACTCTTGTACATTGTTTCCTTTCAGGAAAAGGAGAATTCCATCCAGGGCAGGGCTTTGACGGATACATTGAATTTAGACAACTTTAGACAGCTAAAATATTATGACTGATTGTGTCAAAAGCCTTCTTAAAGTCTCAAAACACAGCTTCAACAACACCACCTTTATCAAGGTTACTTCGGACTCGTTCAACCAGAGAACCGTTTCTGTGGAATGATGCTTTCGGAAACCAAACTGCAGTGGGTGCAAAGTAAATCCCCTGTTTTTTAAGTGAGACACCAGCTGATCACAGACGACCTCTGCAGCAATTTTAGAGGCTACAGATAGGACATTAATGGGCCTGTAATTTGATGGGCTACTTCTGTCACCTGATGATAAAACAGGGGTCACCACTTCAGTCTTCCAAGAAGAAGGAAAATTTGAAGTCGTTGTTAATAGATTCATCAAATAAGTCAAGGGTTTACAAAGGGTTGATGAAAACTTTTTCTAAAAATGGTATCAATATCGAAAGCATCCTTTCCTTTCCTCTCAAGCAATCAAGTGCTTTTAATACTGTTGATTCTTATCACACGAGTATGAACAGAAGTAGGACCCAAGGATACACAACAATTAACTCTGTCACTACTAATGCGACTGGCTGTTTGGCAGCTCTAGGTAGAGGATGTGGACTGTGTCTACAAGTGTCCACTACCGTACACACAATCTTTAACAAACACAAAGAAACAACCTTAGGAATTTCGCTAAAGTTGACTAACAAGTAAAATAAAGTGAGGAGCTTTGGATAATTACTAAATGTAACCGATTCATGTGTAAAATGAGTGCTGTCACATGAGAACTACATGCTTTCTACTCAAAAGCTGCAGGCTTCACAGCGTCGTGCACAACTTGCCATGAATAGAAAGTACCTCACCCCCTCCACTTGTTTACCAGAAGAGGTTCGACGAAATTACAGATATAGTCCCGTTATGCTATCCACAAAAAAGACTAATTATTAAAAAAAAGTCTGGCAATAAAAGGGAAATGATGCTCGTGGTGAAGTGAGAAAGAGCAATTCAGTAATCTCACAGCCTGCGGCAGAAAACTGCTTCGAAGTCTGGTGGTACAGCAGGGGATACTTCTGCGTCTCTGGCCAGATGGCAGCAGGGTGAACAGGCTGGGGCTGGGTGCTGTGTTTTCTCTGAGTATCCTTTGGGCTCTGAACAGACACCCCATCTCAGTAACATCAGTGATGCTCAGTCGATGGGTACCAGTGATGTTCAGGCTTCCTCTTGTCCTTGGCCATGCACATCTCATACCAGGCTGGGATGTTTCCAGTTAGGATGCTCTCCTATACTGCTCTGCAAATGGTAACAAGAGCTTGGCATGGAGATTTAGCATTCCTAGATTTCCTTAAGAAGTACAAAAAATTATTTTGGACAGCCTCGACCTTGATGTTAACTTCGAGTGTGGTGAAAAAATGCCATATAGTAGTTACTGGATGTAGCTTTAGTTCTATGAGCATGTCGTAACCAGAACAACATTGTATTATTACGTCAGCCTACATAATGATTTCAAGGTGATGTTGGAAAAAAATAAAACTGCTACTCATTAAATGCATTGAGGGGGCAGAAAAAAACAGCACATTGTCCTCTAACCAAGTTTAATCAGCATCAAGCACAGCAGTGTTTCAGGGTCACTCAGATTTACATACCCTGGATTAGTTGCTCTTTTCTTGTTCTTGTGGTTCTACAGTGGAGGTTCCTGGCCAGGTGAGAGCACACAAGCCAGCAAGTTCCTGCAATGAAAAATGGCCTGCTGACCGTACATAAAAGATGGATATAGCCACTGCAATGTCACCTACTCGTTTGTGTATTACTGTTTTGAAGCATCAAGTTTAGAATTTGGCTGTTGCCATCTTGGTCTTTTCAACCCTGGTGTAATCATAGAGTCTAAGAACACAACAAGTGAGGGATGAATCTGACTGAGAGCTGCAGGACACTGATATGGTAGCAACATGTCAATCAAAAGGTAGTCACCTTAAAGCATGCCCTGCTTTAATGTCCATTTGAAGTCTTTTTTTAGAAACTTTATTTGTCCCCAGGGGGCAATTCAGTTTTCGCATATTCCAGTTGGGGTCAGAGCGCAGGGTCAGCCACAGTGCAGTGACCCTGGAGTAGGAAGGGTTAAGGGCCTTGCTCAGGGGTCCAACAGTGGCCACCGTGGGGGCTCGATCCACTGACCTTCTGATTGGCAGCCCAGTGCTTAGCCTGTTGCGTCACCACCCTAAACTTTAACTAATGATTGAAGCATAGCAAAATTTTTGCAAGGTAACACTTCAAGAAGAATTATATTCATTCCCTCCTAGACAACGATGCAAGTGGACTTCTTTTTGCAACCACAGGAGTCTCCTTACTGGACACTAGAATGAAGGCATGTTAAAGGCACTTCTTCACCGGCTTTATTTTTCAGACCCAGAGGCCACGTCCATTTTAAAAAAAAATAAACAGTCTATGAATACTATTCATATAAATCTGAAATGAAAGTATGGTTGTGTTAACCATTTTTAATTGGTAACTACATGCCTAGAATTTGCAAATTGTTGTATATTAAACTGATTCAGGTTTATTTGTTATTGCTTGCAGGAGTCAAAGTTTACCTTTTTTGCCAAGTCTCCAGTAGTCCTGGAGACTTGGCAGTGACACCAGTGATGTGTAGAAGATGAGACCAAAACACTTGTATAAAACGTCAACTCCTACATCAGTCCAGCTGTATTTCTTCCCCAGTCCTTTGTTTTTGCTGCATTCTGATTTGTGTTGTTGCAGATTGTCCTGACTGTATCAGCAGCAAAAAACAGCAGAAAAAGATCTTTTGGACTGTGAGGGGAAAAAGTATCAATCTGGACTCCTGGTGTCCTCCGTGGCTGAAACCTGCTTATGTCTGGGGCAGAGTCAGCGTCCTCTCCTGTCTTCCAGGGCTCAGAGCTGGGCTCTGCGGCCTGAGCCTGCCGAGATCTGGATTGGGTGGGGGTGGAGCGTTGGGTTCCTCCGCGGAGCCCTCCGACTTGCGCGATGTGAGCACGTCGGCTGCTCTTCCTCCTCTCTTTCCTCCTCTCTTTCCTCTTCTAAAAGAAAAGACGTGTCATCTTCTTCATCGTCGTAGAGTTCCTCACTCTCTCCCTCAGTTTCTGTGGCCACGTCTTCCTCAGCCTCTTCCAGTTCTTGGAAGAGCTCCATGGTGCGCGCGACATTCAGGTTGCGCCTCATTTTTACGCACAAAACAAAAACACTACACTACACTAAAAACTAACACACTACACTACACTCGAACAATCTAATTCAAACGCGCTAATTTTCTCAAATGGATAAACAATACTTCCGCGACTGCCGTGCGTCCTTCTACAGCTCTCCAAAACTTTCCACTCTGGTCTGCCCAGCAACGCTCAGCAACGCTCAGCAACGCTAGGCAACCATGTCGCTCTTTGATTGGCTGACGTGCTGCTCTTCTGACCAATAGGAGAGGAGTGTTTTTGTGTTGTTTTTCGTGCCCACTCTTTGGGCACACCGCACAGAGTCATTTGTTTTCCCATTTCATCCTGCACCAAACGCGCACCAAATGTTCGAAAAAATATGGCATTTATTATTTACCATAACTCCGGTTTTATTTGGCCTATCAATATAATTCAAAAAGTGGTAGATAGTTTGAAGTCCACACTTTCGACAAAACTTGAAACAGAGACTCAGGGACGCTCCGTCTGGCTGTGACGTCAAGGACAAGCCCGCGCATCATTTTAACGCAACGGCGCGTCATTTTCATCCATCGACCTGTAAGGGTTAAATTTTGAGACAACATTTAGAAATGTCTGTATGTGTTACGAACGGTGCAGAGACTCAGGCGCAGGCAAAGAAACACGGCACACAGATATACAAATTACAATGTTTATTTAACAACAACGGAAAACAGAAAATCACTGCACAGCAGGAAACCAAACTAATAAACCAAAACCGAAACTAAAAGCGAGCAGATGCTGAAAACTAACTAAAAGTAACAACATAAAGCGAGCTGCAAAAGGCGAGCTGAGAAACAAAAAGGTAACAGAAAGCGAGCTACAAAAACCAACGAGCTGATATAACAAAAAGCGAGCTACGAAAACCTATGAGCTGATAGCAACCAAGACACTGGGAAACTGAGCCAGACGGGCTAACGCTAATGCTAATGCTAATGCTACTGAACCTGAACGGAGAGGGGGGCACGGCGGAGCAGGTGAGCGGAGCAGGTGGGAGCGAGGGCAGGCAGGCAGGCAGGCAGGCTGGGTGGTGAGCTGAGGTCCGGGAGTGGGGGTGGCGATCCACGACTGGAATCCTGGCGGTGGCTGGGTTACTGGCGGAGTGGAGGCAGTGGCTGAGCTGAACCGGAGGAGGCACACGTGGATGGCAGACGGGGAACCAACTGGAAGCGGAGAGGGAATAGCGTTAGCAATAGCGAGGGTGCAGAGCAAACGGAGCAGACAGAACGAGAGCAGAGGTTGGCAACTGACTGAGGCAAAACGACGGTCTGGCATCGAGGAGCATGTGGAGCGTGGTTATAACCGGGAGAGTGAGGGCTGATCATCCAATCCCACGCGTGCCTCCTCCACTGATTAGAATTGGCTGCACCTGCCGTGCTCCTCGCTGCCCACACCTTGCTCACGCCCACCTGCAAGAGAGAGAGGGAAAGGGGAAGAGGGAAAAGGGGAAAGGAGACTGCCACTCAGGCAGCAGAGGTGGAGGGCGTGACAGTACCCCCCCCTCTACGTGCACCTCCAGGTGCACGAATCCTCCGGTCAGGTCTCCTCTGGTTGAATTCCCGGATTAGGGCAGGGTCCAGGATCTGGCGTCTGGGTACCCAGGAGCGTTCCTCTGGACCGTATCCCTCCCAGTCCACAAGGTATTGGAGACCACGTCCCCGACGACGAACATCCAGCAGGCGGCGCACGGTGTACGCTGGGGCATTGTCCACCATCCTGGGTGGTGGAGGGGGACGGACAGGGGGGGCCAGAGCGCTCTCCTTCACTGGTTTAATTTGGGAGACATGAAACGTGGGGTGGATCCTCATGGAGGAGGGCAACTTCAGGCGGACCGCACTGGGATTAATGATGCGCTCAATAACAAAAGGCCCCACGAACCGGGGCGCCATCTTCTTCGACTCCACCCGGAGAGGTAGGTCCTTAGCCCGGAGCCAAACCCTTTGGCCCGGGGAGTAGACAGGGGCAGGAGAACGGTGACGGTTGGCTTGCCCCTCCATTCTCTCCGAAGCCCTTAACAGGGAGGCCCTCGAGCGCCTCCAGACCCGTTCACACCTCCTGAGAAAGGCCTGGAGAGACGGGGTGGAGATCTCCCGTTCTTGGGAGGGGAACATGGGCGGCTGGTATCCCAAGGAACACTGAAACGGAGACAGCCCGGTAGAAGCATTAGATAAGGAATTGTGCGCATACTCGACCCATGGGAGGAGGCTGCTCCAGGCGGAAGGGTTCTCCGAGGTCATACATCGCAGGAAGGTCTCCAGAGATTGGTTAGTTCGCTCCGTCTGACCATTGGACTGCGGGTGAAACCCAGAGGTTAAACTGACTGTAGCCCCCAACGCAGAGCAGAAATTTTTCCAAACCTCCGACGTGAATTGTGGTCCCCGGTCGGACACTATGTCGGCCGGTATCCCATGGAGTCGGAAAACGTGGTTCACCAGATGATCGGCCGTCTCTCTGGCCGAGGGCAACTTTTCTAAGGGGACAAAATGGGCGGCTTTGGAGAACCGGTCGACAATGGTTAGGATGGCAGTTTTACCTTGGGATGGGGGAAGCCCAGTGACAAAATCCACCGCGATGTGGGACCAGGGTCGATGAGGGATAGGCAGCGGTTGAAGGAGTCCCGAACTCGGCCGATTGGAGGTCTTGTTGGTGGCACAGACGGAACATGCGGCCACGAACTCCTTAGCATCCCTCTCCAGAGTAGGCCACCAGAATTTCTGCCGCAGGACCTCCACGGTGCGTGCAGTCCCAGGATGGCAGGTCAACCGTGAAGAGTGCGCCCAACTCAGGACCTGAGAGCGAACCGGATCAGGAACAAACAAGCGGTTAGTAGGACCGTTACCTGGGTCGGGGTGCCGTTCTTGGGCCCGGCGCACCACGGACTCGATCTCCCAGGTGAGAGAAGCCACCACACAAGTTCCAGGCAAAATGGGTTCAGGTTCGCCGGGGGTCTCCTGGGAGGAAAACTGGCGGGACAATGCGTCAGGCTTGACGTTTCTGGACCCAGGCCGATACGTGATGGTGAAACTGAAGCGGCCGAAGAAAAGCGTCCAGCGGGCCTGCCGGGCGTTCAGTCGTTTGGCCGATCGGATGTACTCCAGGTTCCGGTGTCGGTCCAAACGATGAACGGCTGCTCCGCCCCTTCCAGCCAGTGACGCCATTCCTCCAGAGCTAGCTTCACCGCTAGCAGTTCTCGATTGCCTACGTCGTAATTCCTCTCGGCAGGGGACAGCCGCAGAGAGAAAAAGGCACAGGGGTGCAACTTGTTGTCGGCGGGGGAACGTTGAGACAGCACCGCCCCCACCCCAATGTCCGAAGCATCCACCTCCACAACGAACTGCAAGTGGGGATCAGGTTGCGTCAGGATGGGTGCGGAGGTGAAGCGTTGTTTCAGGGAGGGGAAGGCCTGGTCTGCCTCAGGAGTCCAGGAGAAAGTCCGCTTGACCGAAGTGAGGGAGGTGAGCGGGGCTGCCACCTTGCTGTAGTCCCGGATGAAACGACGGTAGAAGTTGGCGAAGCCAAGGAAACGCTGCAGCTGCTTCCGATTCTCCGGAATGGGCCAGTCCCTGACAGCAGACAGCTTCAGAGGGTCCATTCTCACCTCCCCTGCTGAGATTATGTAACCCAAGAAGGAAACGGTAGGTACTCCGAACTCACATTTCTCGGCCTTCACGAAGAGTCGGTTCTGCAGCAGCCTCTCGAGGACCTGGCGGACATGGCGGGTGTGTTCCTGGGCGTCTCTCGAGTAGATGAGGATGTCATCTAGGTAAACGAATACGAACCGGTTGATCATGTCCCGGAGCACATCGTTGATGAGGTTTTGGAAGACGGCGTGTGCATTCGTGAGTCCAAAGGGCATGACCAGGTACTCGAAGTGCCCCAGCGGCGTGTTGAATGCCGTCTTCCACTCGTCCCCCTCGCGGATGCGGATGAGGTGGTAGGCGTTGCGAAGGTCCAGCTTGGTGAAAACGGATGCTCCGTGCAGGGAGGTGAAGGCGGAGTTGATGAGTGGCAAGGGGTAAGTGTTTTTGATGGTGATGTCGTTGAGACCACGGAAGTCGATGCACGGCCGAAGGGTCTTGTCCTTCTTGTCCACGAAGAAGAATCCTGCCCCCACAGGCGACGAAGACGGGCGGATGATGCCAGCAGCGAGGGAGTCCCGGATGTAGGTCTCCATGGCCGCTTGTTCCGGCTTGGAGAGGTTATACAACCGACTGGTAGGTAAGGTGGCTCCGGGAACGAGCTCAATAGCACAGTCGTAGGGACGATGAGGGGGCAAAGACAAGGCTTTCTCCTTGCTGAACACCGGAGCGAGGTCATGGTACTCGGGAGGGACGGAGTCCAACTTCACCGGGGCGTCCGGAACAGGGCTGGTGGCGTCAGCAGGGGTCAGGGCTGAGTGCAGACAGGTCTCATGGCACCGGGGATCCCAGGATATCACTTCCTCTTTCCTCCAGTCGATGTGGGGGTTGTGCGCCCGAAGCCAGGAATAACCCAGGACCATGGGGGGCCTGGAGTGATCTATAACGAAAAAGGTCGTCTTCTCCCGATGATTGCCGGCCAAAAACAACGTGACAGGAACAGTTCTCTGCTGTACCTTGGCTAGGTGGAGTCCATTCAAGGCTCGGACCTCCAGGGGGGGCTCCAGGGACTCCAAAGGAATGCACATCTGACGGGCGAGCTGAAGGTCCAGGAAGTTCTCCTCGGCACCAGAGTCGATGAAGGCTTGTACAGGAACAGACTGGGATTGCCAGCAGAGGGAGGCGGCTAACTGCAGCCGATTTGGGGAAGACGACGATAGATGGCTCACCTGTATCTCCCCAGTTACTGGTGAGCCCGTCCTTTTACTGTGCGCTGGGGGCAAGCAGAGAGGTAGTGACCAGCCTTCCCGCAGTATAAACAGGTGTCGGCGTCCCGCCTATGTTGTCTCTCTTGGGCGGACAGCTGGTTGCGTCCAAGTTGCATGGGCTCAAGATCAGGAACGGCTCGGAAAGGAGGTGGAGAATTCTGTCGAGTCGGAGGAAGGGCCCGTGGAGACTCCGAGCGGAGGGTCTTTTCCCTCCGTCGCTCACGGATCCGGTTGTCGATCCGGATGGCTAGATCGATGAGTTGATCCAGGTCGCTCACGTCGTCACGGGTAGCCAATTCATCCTTCAGGCCGTCCTGCAGTGCTGCGTAGAAGGCCCCTCGCAGAGCGGCGTCGTTCCATCCACTCCCTGCCGCGGTAGTACGAAACTCGATGGAGAAGTCCGCCACGCTCCGGTTCCCTTGACGCATGGACAGAAGACGGTGACTGGCATCCCTTCCTTGCACCGGGTGGTTGAACACTTTCTTCATCTCGGTGGTGAAGGCGATGTAGGAGCCGCAGATCGCCTCCTGGCGTTCCCACACCGCAGTACCCCACTCTCTCGCTCGGCCCGACAAAAGGCTAACCAGGAAAGCCACCCTGGCCCTATCTGAGGCGTAAGAGTGAGGCTGTAAGTCGAAGACTAATGAAACCTGAGTCAAAAACGACTGGCAGGAACCGATGTCACCGTTATAGCGTTCGGGGACGGGCACATGCGGTTCACGAGCTGGCTGGCTGACAGCAAGACTAGCGTTAGCCGAATTGCTGCTAACGGGTGCAGCCACAGACGTAGCTGTAATAGGTGCCGAGTGGGCAGCTAGCGTGCTAATTCTCCCCGTGAGCTGGGAGACCTGACTTATCAGCGCGTGGTTGCTCTCTACAAGACTCTGTAGCAAAGAGTCATGCTGCCCTATCACCGCGCCTTGATGAGCTATGGCTTGCTGCAGGTCTATTTCACTAAGGGCAGGCCTAGTGCCGGTCTCGTTGCCTGCTGAGCTCATGGTGGCCAGACCGTACTGTTACGAACGGTGCAGAGACTCAGGCGCAGGCAAAGAAACACGGCACACAGATATACAAATTACAATGTTTATTTAATAACAACGGAAAACAGAAAATCACTGCACAGCAGGCAACCAAACTAATAAACAAAAACCGAAACTAAAAGCGAGCAGATGCTGAAAACTAACTAAAAGTAACAACATAAAGCGAGCTGCAAAAGGCGAGCTGAGAAACAAAAAGGTAACAGAAAGCGAGCTACAAAAACCAACGAGCTGATATAACAAAAAGCGAGCTACGAAAACCTATGAGCTGATAGCAACCAAGACACTGGGAAACTGAGCCAGACGGGCTAACGCTAATGCTAATGCTAATGCTACTGAACCTGAACGGAGAGGGGGGCACGGCGGAGCAGGTGAGCGGAGCAGGTGGGAGCGAGCAGGCAGGCAGGCAGGCAGGCTGGGTGGTGAGCTGAGGTCCGGGAGTGGGGGTGGCGATCCACGACTGGAATCCTGGCGGTGGCTGGGTTACTGGCGGAGTGGAGGCAGTGGCTGAGCTGAACCGGAGGAGGCACACGTGGATGGCAGACGGGGAACCAACTGGAAGCGGAGAGGGAATAGCGTTAGCAATAGCGAGGGTGCAGAGCAAACGGAGCAGACAGAACGAGAGCAGAGGTTGGCAACTGACTGAGGCAAAACGACGGTCTGGCATCGAGGAGCATGTGGAGCGTGGTTATAACCGGGAGAGTGAGGGCTGATCATCCAATCCCACGCGTGCCTCCTCCACTGATTAGAATTGGCTGCACCTGCCGTGCTCCTCGCTGCCCACACCTTGCTCACGCCCACCTGCAAGAGAGAGAGGGAAAGGGGAAGAGGGAAAAGGGGAAAGGAGACTGCCACTCAGGCAGCAGAGGTGGAGGGCGTGACAGTATGTGACATTTATGACTAAATAAATATTGAATCTTTCATTTCAAATCTCAATAACCTGGCCATGACCACAGGTTTTAGAGAGGACAGTGCAACATCAGCAGATAAATAAAACAATAAATAGCAGGTGACAAGGCTCTAAAACAGAGAACGTTACAAAACAGAATCAAGAAACCCAACGCCAGAGTCTCTAACAGCCTTAAATTCAGCCTGGAATACCAAGTTCTTTGATTTAATTTCCCTCTGACTGGAGGGAAAACATGAAAGCATCTCTGTCTGTACTCTGGGGACAGGCAGCACATGTGTGTCATGTGACCCGAGGTTATGATTGGAAGTTAAACACTGTGAAATAAGTTTTCACAGATATGAGGGGCGATCATCTAGAAGGGCGATATAAATAAAAATATACCAATGACTCATGCAACGCAAGCCTGGGGCATAGCACAGGGAGGAGTTTACAGTTTTAAATGAGAGAATAAATCATAAATGAAAATAATAATAAATCATAAAAAAGACAAAAACAAAAGTGGAATTTCTTTGTGGCAACAATATTTTTTCAAGTGCCCATGGATGTCATGTTGGGGGCAACTGATATTTGGGGTACAGAGATGAGAAATAATAGGGTCTCCACATGCTACACATATTTAACTATCACTATTACTTTACTACATTTTTACAACCTGTGCAAACTCTGCGTTCTCCACACTCCAGAAGGATATTTTACCATGCTGAATATGTCCTACAACAACTTACTGAAAACTCACTCTTCTGTATTCTTCTGTATTTTCTGGATGGAGTATGTTTTATTTTAGTTTCAGTATGTCTTCTCCGCGCTCTGTTAGAAACAGTCTGCAGTTCAACCGTCACTAAAGTCACCAAATCTGTGACATGTGACCGCTGAACCCATCTGAGTCAGTCAGTTACAGTGAGGAGCGTGTTTTTTTTACAGGATTTGGTGCAAATAATTTATTTTTGGCAAACTGCCGAATGAGACATGTATAATAAAGAATTTTAAAAACACACACACACACACACACACACACACACACACACACACACACACAAATCCCATCAGCTCCATAATTGTGATGCTAAGACTGGGGTCTATGGCTGAGGGAAACTTTGGAGAATTTTGAATATAAACACACTCTTGCTTGCCATTTCACCAAGACTAATACAAGTATAATATGACAGCTGTGCTGAACTATACTGAGAGGTGTTTGATTTATTTAATCAAACCTCAAAAGCTCACATGTTGAGACAAAAATGAAGTCATTAGTTCAGAAAGGTTTCTCCCTTAAGTCTCAAGTATGACTCCTGCTGCTAATTGTCCTCCTCCTGTCTCACCAATTTTTCATAGTGAATTTTAGGAGAAAAACAGGAGAAACATCAGACAACATCGAAACTAAAACTAGGCTGGTTCACTCAAAGAGGTGGACAGGGTTGTTCTATAGTAGGCTAGATGAGGCACTCATAGCGTTGTAGGAACGCAGTAACACAAAGCATTTTACAGTGCATTTTGTCGTTTTACCAGAACATGCAATGTAGATGAGTGAGCTGGGGTGCTGTGGAGGAGGACGGGGGGGTGGGGGGTGGGGGGAGGACATGTTAAAACGGAGGATGTGAAATCTGAAGACATGGGAAAAAGTGAGTCGACGAACATACATACTATTCCCCAATGTCTCAGACTGTTCTAAATGTTTTAGTGTTTTGCATCGCCTTGCATTCCCATTTCCATACAATAAAGGATTAGGTGCCCTCCATTTAGCCCATCTCTTCCTCTTTCCATCATTTCCCTGTAGATTCAGTAAGTGTAGCAATGGGCTTATGCTAGCACACTCTGGCTGTGACTGAGACATCAGTTCATAAGTGCAGACACCGGGCTTCCTCTCCCGAGAAAAAAATTATCACTGCAAAAAAATATGATCCCAGGCAGCATCAAAACCTCAGCAATGCATCAAAGCTTTGCAGACATAGCTGGTGTGTGTGTGAGAGAGAGATAAAGCTGAGCAGCATGTTACATCATGCACATAAATAGAGACACACTCCTCCTGACCTCTCTGAACCAACTGAATGAAGCAGATCTTCAGCTCTGAAAACTGAATAAACAGGGTAAGACTGGAGCTGGGTTTTGTTTGCATGTTTGTATGTGAGACGCAAGGAAAGGAGTGCCACGTTTCTTCAGCAGCATGAAACAAAGAAGGGTTGTGTGTATTTGTGTGTGAGACAGCAGCTAATAACGCTGTATCCTTGTCTTGGCGGCGGAGGCGAGAGGCCGCTGCAGGCGAGCTGCCGTTCTCCCTGTTCTTTTCAAAGTCGCTTGTTTTAGGCTCATTAGCTTAAAAAGCTAATCCTAGTGGAGTCGGGGGAAGTTTCCATAACAAAGAAAACATTCTATAAAAAAAGGTATAATGAACTGACGAGCCAAATTCCCTCAATGCCCTCATTAAAAATATCATCAGGCGATGTGTGAGTGCAGACAATGCAGCCTTGGAACTGGTGGAGGAGGCTTCCATTGTTCCTCCATATGTCTGTCACTCTACATTAAAGCTCATGTTGTCATATCAGAGGATGCATCAGATGACATGCTGGTGCCCAGAAGAGCTGCATGAAAACATACAAGTCCAGTGGTTTGAACATCGTGATCAGAGTTTGATCAGTGGTGTGACTTTCCAAACTTCTTTACCCGAAACCAGGTTCAAGGCACCACAACGGTAGAGAAGAGAGGAGGCTCTTCTATTCTCTTATCCCCGTTTGAACAGACACAAATGAGATTTGTATATATATATATATATATATAGATACAGAGAGACAGAGAGAGAGATAGATAGATAGAGAGAGAGAGAGAGAGAGAGACGACAGTCTTAAACACCACTCCAGTGGGATGTTCATGTTGCTTTAATCCTGCTGGGCAACTGTTTGCTATAATTTCTTACTTAGTAAAGAATTTGCCCTGGCCAGTATGCATAAAACCACCCACCATAAACGTTTGGTCTAAACGGTCAAACATTTTAAAACTGAACCACTGTCTTTTCTGATCTTTTTTTTACTAGGAGACCAGAAAAAGGTTGGTTGCTGCATCTGTCTTAAGCCTTGATTATCCTCTGGTGTGAGCCAGACGAGCACATAGGCAGCTGAGGAACCCCATGGACATGTAGTTATTGTTGAACAATACTTTTCTAGTCCACTAGAGTCTGCTTGAAAGACTTGTTGCATACATGCGCAGTAAGTTGTACCACGTGTACACACTAATGCTGAGCATGTGTAGCTGCCTGCCTGTGAACATTTGTGGAGGGGTCTGTATGGATTTGGGGGATGATGAAATTTACATCACACGGAAACTTGTGTATTTGCAGTATATGACTGGTCTTACCAATTCTTGACTACAGTAACTTCTTGTACAAAAATGTACAAGCATATGGGGCCTCCTACAAGAACCAGTTGTGTGAACAGATTTATTCATATGTGGCCAGCCTGAGCATCACTGTGCTTCAGTTCTGTTCCATCAAACTCGGTAGAGTTGCAGCTGCAGCTAAGAATTTTCAACAGGTTCAATAATTTCAGTGACACTGACACATTGTTAGAGGTCTGTTTACCTATTCAGACATTAAAAATGACAAGAGATGTTCAGAGGTCACAATTCCAAAAGAGAACTGCTGATTAATGCATAACATCATGTCTTCGATTAAATTTATTCCTTTCTTCTTTCTCTCTTGGCAACCATCAGCGTCAAGTATTTGTAAAATATGAAAAATACAACTGTTTTAAAACAAAGAACAAAAAAGGCCTTAAACTCTCTCTCACAGTTGAAGTGGAAATCTCTCTTGTATTTTAAACTTGCACATAGCCCATGGCCTGTGTGGTTGGCAAATCGGTGTGTGATTGGGTAGTTCTTGTAACCTGTCCCTTCATCTAAGCAGTTTCCATTCTTTGTTGTTGGATTTACACCATAAAGACTCAACTGACTGCAAGGAGTTTCCATCATGTTTCCATCATATATATATTTACACACACACACACACATATATATATATATATGGTACCAAGCTTGACTTGAATGGGGGATGATATGGTTCATGGTCAGTATCAGTGGGGCTCCATGAACCCTTTTATTTTTATTTTACCTACTTTCATGTAAGTATGGTTGATTCTTCATAGAATGCATCATAGGTTGTTTGAATAGAACTGAACTTTTCTTTCTTCTTTTCTACTCGATGGCTGTGTTCTATCACTAACCATTCAGGTATTGACTTGCTCTAAGCTTTGACCTAATGATAATAATAATGCTTTGGTTTTATATAGCACTTTTCTAGACACTCAAAGACGCTTTACATTGTACATTATTCATTCACTCCATACTCCATGGTGCTAAGCTACGTATGTAGTCACAGCTGTCCTGGGGTAGACTGATGGAGGCCAGGCTGCCAGTCTGCTCCATCTGCCCCTCCGACCACCACCAACCACTCACTCTCACACTGCATCCACCCAGGCTTCCTGGTGTTCCCTCACGGTCTCCCATCCAGGTACTGACCAGGCCCAACCTCACTTAGCTTCCGAAATCTGACAGGATCGGGCATCCACAAGGCGGTATGGTATAATGAACGTAAGGAACCATTTTGAATAATCAAATAATCAGCAAAGACCAAGATTTGAATAGTCATGTTGACCTACCTGGATATATGAACACAACTGTCAACAACATAAACCCTGCCTGTAGTTTCCTAGCATGTTTACTGCTCACCGTTTCTGACATTGCCATTGTATTGGTGCACAATGAATTTGTTTATTTTCCACTTGAGTTCCGGTGTATTTACCTTGCAAAATCAATGACAAATAACTTTGAAACTTTGTATGTGTGTGACTGGGGATGGGAGCTGGCAATCACTGGGGATGAAGTAGAGTAATAAAATAATTCTTTTGCACTAATCTAGTGGAACAATCTGTCTATGTATCTATCTATTTATTTATTTAACAAGGACATTGCACAATAAATGTGTTGCACAGACCAGAGATAGCTACAAGCTAATTTACATCTGTAGTCCCTGGGCAGAGGCAGTGACAACAGGTTTACACAGTGAGCAGATCATTCTTAAGTAAGTCCATATACAGAAATACACATAAAACATCCCAGAAGCACCAGCAGAAAGATCAACTCAGCAACAGTCCAAATCCATTGCAGCAACGCAATTATTTATACATTTACTCATTTACAAACATTGACAGTTATCAATATCTTTAGTGATTACAAGTCTGACTATCTTTCAACCATTTCTTAAGGTTAAATTTAAACTGTTGCAGAGAGTTACACTCTTGAACAGTTAATGGCAAAGAGTTCCACATCCCTGCAGCTTTGACTGAGAAGCAGTTCTGTCCAAATGAGGAGGATCTACAGTTCCCATAACAGTCTCCTCTGGAGGAGGCCGAGTTGTTCTGACTCCTGCTTCATCACATGATTTCACAAACACTTTCAGGGGCTGTGGTGTCAGATTATGAAGACATTTATACGCTAATTGTGCAATTGCACAAAATATCCTAATAAAATTTCAGCATCTTTTCATTGAAACCATCTGAGAGGAAACTGTACCTTAGCACCTTCTGCTCTGTAGACTTTAGAAGATCTAGCCAGGGACATGAGATGCTTGACTGCAGTCCTTCAAGATGAAGCTGCCTGGTACTACAATGACTGAAGTGGATGCAGCTTTGTTCTACTTCATTTCCTTTGCATCAAATCTTCAATAGCATCAGTACCACTGACTCGCTGCTCAGGCTGCTACTGCATCTCTGATTCACAATGTGGAAGATTTTGAAAGTAAAAGTATACATTTTTGCTGGAGTTCTTCAGATCTCCCTCTGGCCAGGTGATGGGGATTCAGGGATTTATTGTTCTTTTCTAAACTCTCCTAAATGTCTTATCCATAGAGCCCAACCTTGTTTATGTTGGCCTCACAGTTTTGCAGCTGTTGCCCACCAAATGTGGGTCTGGTTTTCAGGTAGAAATCTTAAAGACTTGGCCTTGGGCTTTGAAGGGATAAAAGAAAGCATGGGTTTCATGCTGCTGGAAAAAAACTTCATAACTTTGGTCTGAATAATAAGTCAGCAAAAACAAAGCTCTGACAACTCTTTATCAAACAAAGGTAATGTGATATCTGGGTTTCAGAGTGAGTGTTCTTGTTAACTAATGCTAGAATCCACACCAGTACTGGCCTCGGCTACAAGTTGAAAGTAGGGTATAGGAAGACTGAACCATAGCTGTATATTGACTACAACTGAGTGTTTTAATACACAATTGGATTTACTCTGCTAGTTGAATTAAACTGTGTTTGCTCATATTGGAATAAAATAATAGGAAAGGCACTTACTGTTGCTGGCTGCACTCCATCTGGCTGTACTGGTGTAGCACTTGTTACTTAGTGGCATACCAGACAAACCCTCCTAAATGAAGTGCAAATGCATGTGAGGTTTAGTAAAGAATCAAACAGCAGGCAGTGAATTGCTGTGGTGAACTTTAATTTATTCTGCTGACAGACTGTAAATGTTGGCAGAGATACCACAGCACCTTTTTGATTTGGACTTATTATTTATTGGTCTGTCGGTGCCACTGTTGTTTGTTGCCATAAATAGTGAAGTAGAAACCATAGCACAAACACTCATTGTGTGTTCCAGGTTTTAAATGCACACCTTCAGCTGCTTCGAGTTTCCTCCTACATAGAGTGTACCCTTGATAAGTAATACTTGCAAACAGTAATGCAATTGCTGCTTCTTTTTATTTTCACAGATGTAATGGATTACTGATTGAATTGTAAAGCATACTGGAATTTGGTATTAAAGGTTACCACAAGTAAACAGTAAGCTCAGCACACCAGAGGCCTGCACTATGAAGTAAGATTTGGGCTTATTGAGGTAACTTTAAGTTTAAATCTGGGTTTTCAGGACTTTGATAGTGATTCATTTCATACCATTGTACATCTCAGTGGAAAGTTATGCTGCTCACGATAACAGATCAATGTGTACTAAAACGGCACCTACTGACTTATCAGTTCTCTTAGAAAATAGAATCAGGATTTCAGGAAGATCCCACGGAGCTCAGTGTGAAGATACTGAGAGGTGAAGGTCAGTTTTTAGAACTGCAAGCAATTTCAAAGCCTTTTAGTTGTTCTATAGGTGCTTGTAAAGCAATACAATCTTAAATCCCAAACTGATAGTGTTGTTGACATTACATGGCTTGCAACAAGCTAGTTTTATTGATTTTTAAATATATTTTCTTTATTCTGCTCTGTTTCCCAAACCATTTAACACCACCAGGGTGGCAGCTGAAAGAAAAGGGCTGAAACAGATTTACAAGCCATAACAGTTAGATGAAATGTGACATTACCAAATTCATCCTTCTGCAGTCATTTGGTTTTGTGAAGCCAGATAATCGAAAGGGTCGAAATTGAAATTGCTTCCAAGTACAGGTCCCAGATAGTGGGAAGTAGGGTTGGGCATTGGGACTTGGTTCCATTTTAGAACTGGTTTCAAAGGCCCAATTCCAGAGGAAACCTGAGGAAAGTTTTGATTCTACTTATCACTTCTAAAAAAACTTCACTTGCACGAGTTTATACACTTCGTCAGAATTGTCAAACATTAAGACCAAGAATCGACAAGCAGAATCTGAATTTGAATCAGAATCTTTAAAATACAAACAATACCCTGGTGGAGAATGATTATACTAACTTTCCACATGAGTAAAGTAGAGCCTAGAGATAGATACTGGGATATGTTATGAGCATACATAAACAAGCCATAACATTATGACCACCTCTACTAATACCTTGTTCCACACTTCCACCTCACTAAGACATGGAGTCAGCTGGACCTCTGAAAGTGTCCTGTGGTATCTGATGAGACATTTACAGCAAATACTTCATTCCTTGTAAGATGCAAGTTGGAGCCACCATAGATCAGACTTGTTCCAGCACATGTGCTGATATGCAGCATTGTTACGAGGCAGTCGGTGTTATTCGCTTCATCCGTCAGTGGTCATAATGTTTTGACACATCAGTGTATATAAATTATGGACAATCACACAGAAGGCAATTCATGGTTGTTTCTTTAATACATACTAGAACCCTAAAGTGAATAAAATCTTCCTTCAGACAGAGAGTTCAGTGATGAATCAAGGGCACTCAAGAGTTTATATGGTTTGAGTCGTAACAGCAGCTTCTTGTAACTGGACTCTGCAGGTTAATTGACTGTGGAACACAATCTCATTTAGAGCTGCTCTCAAATAGGGAGAGCTTTAGTGTACAGATCAATATGAACACCTATAGATGTAATTAGATGGTGGAATGTGTAAGTGTGTGTGGTGAACCGTGTCTCTGGGCCAAGATAGAGTTGACATATAGAGTATGAGTGCATGAATAAAGCAATGAGAAGATGTATTAAGATGATTTTGTTTTTGTATTGCCAGTTACCTAAAAGAAAGCACTGCCTACATAGATGCACAAAATGCTTTCTACCATCGGGAAGATAAACATACTGATGAATTAGGCTTTAAACAACAATGGCACAATGATCCATCCATCCATCTATTATCTATACACCCCTTAATCCTCTGTAGCGGAGGGGCTGGAGCCTATCCCAGTCGACTCGGGTGAAGGCAGGGGACACCCTGGACAGGATGCCAGGGGCATGGTACAATGAAACAATCGTAATCAGAAAAATAGTAGAAAAAAGCTGGGATTGAGTTTACATTTACTCTGCAAGAGGACAATAACAAACATCCAGCCAGAGTCATCCAGAGCAATATTTAGCCACAAGAAGAACAAGAAGCCCCGCAAAAAAAGGTCTAACCCCCACAGAGTTTTGCTTTGAACATCATCGAGCCGCTCTGGGATTATGAGACAGAGGACACTGACACAGGCTGCCCGACACTGTAATGTCTGCATCTGATTTTTCAGAATGCAAGTCAGCTACATTTGATACCTCTCTGAAACACTGAAATGTCCATTATTTGCATTATTATTATTTGGGGCAGTGGTGGTGCAACAGGTTAAGCCTTGGGACACTGATTGGAAGGTCAGAGGATAGATCCCCCGCTGCCACCACTGTGGGCCCCTGAGCAAAGCACTCAACCCCCGACTGCTTCCCAGGTGCCGCACCATGGCAGCCCACTGCTCCCAACTAGGCTGGGTCAAAATGCAAAGAGGAATTTCTCCAAGGGGATTAATAAAGGATTAATTAATTAATTACATTTGTTTGGACATAGTCTTTACTTGTTTATTGGCAACTGCATGGATTTTCTTAAGCTATAGAGATGGCAATAATATATTGAATGGATTGATGGATGCAGAGGTATGAAGGACTCAAAAGATAAATTTGACTGATGCTACTAGCTTTACATATTTTTTTAATCTTGACTATTGGATGGATTGCTGTGATGACACTGATAGCCTGAGAAAATGTGTTCTACTGACTGTGGTAATGCTCGAGCGGTTTGGTTTTGATGCCTATATGGAAATATCAGCTGGATGGACTGCAATGATCATCCTGCAGGATGAATAGTAATAATTCTGGTGATGTTTCAACATCATCAAGACAAAATTTGGTTAATGACCAAAGACTTCTGATGATATTCCAGTGGGACCAATTTGCAAACATTAGCAGACCAAACAACATTTGTTAAATGTCTGCATGTTAACATCGCCTTTGAGCATGGTAGCATGTTGGTGTGTGTTAACAGACTATTAGGTTGTGCCCAAAATCAACCTTCATTCTGTATGTAGTAAATTTAGCTGAATCTGAACTAAATGTGCACATTCACCATGTATATAGTGCAAAAAAAGTCTGCAGTCAAAAGGAAAAAATGACTGTCCCCACTGTCAGCCATGATGATGGTTAGTGTCTGAAATCTGAATTTACTGCTCACTATTGACTAAATTATTGCATGTGTGTTAGAATGTAAGGAGCGAATAAGTGAACATGAAAGTCATTTCAGACACAGCCTTTGTCTTTTTTAATGTTTTAGGCATTAAAACATCTCTCCTCTGTCTGGAGCTGAAATATTTAAAATTCGGTCTGGTCTGAACTTTACTAATTGCCACTTAAGCTGTTGAACACATCAGTAAGTGATGGACAGAAACTTTAGAGCTCAGCCCTTTAAAGCAGTTAATAATGATCCTTTTGAACATGAGCTGAGACTGAATTGCTCCTGTTTTCAGCAGGAAGCGAAGTTTGACTGCAGCTCGTTAATTCTGCTTTGTTTGCTGTGGCACATTGGCCATTAAATTCATCTGATTCTTTTCCTGTCTCTCTCTCATTCTGCTGAATGACTAACTGGAACATGACAGGTATGACTCACTACTCTGAAGCGTGCAGCGAGGAGAGAGTCTGACACACACTTACACAGCTGCAGCATGACGTTGAGAACACATTGCTTCATAATCTGCCTCTACAGCTGGAATTACACACTGCTTCCAAAACCCTTCCTATGAGCTCTTTATATGAGAAAGTGAGTGTAACTTCCGGTGCTGAGGCGGGCTGTTATTATTCTGCTACATTCCACAGATATGATTGCTTCCCCTCTTGAGGACATGCAGAGTCTCTGCATTCATGCGACCTGTTATTGTGGCTCTCTTATCATCAGTAATTTAGTCAGAGGAGTCGGTAATTCTCACGGTGTCAATGGAGAGCAGTGTGTGCAATGGTGGGACTCTTTCTTCATCTGTTGAAACCTCTTGACTCTCCCACCTCTTTCTCTCCATCACTTCCTGCCTTTTAGTGCACAGCAGGCTTTAGTCTACCCCACAGGTGTCAAACTCCGGTCCTCGAGGGCCACTACCCTACATGTTTTAGATGTTTCCCTCTTCCAACACACCTGATTCAAATGATCAGCTCATCATCAAGCTCTGCAGAAGCCTGATAACCATCCTGATCATTTAATCGGGTGTGTCTGAAGAGGGAAACATCTAAAACATGCTGGATAGGGGCCCTCAAGGACCAGAGTTTGACACCCCTGATCTACCCCCTTTCTTTTGTAAAGTTGCCTCTTCTCTGCATACTCCTTTTGCTTTTTCTTTGTTTATTGTCTAAAATCTGCCACAACTTTGGACTGCTGCTGTGTAGAGACAAGCATTACACTGCTGCTCTTTCTTTAAAAACTAAACCTTAGGCCACTCAGAAATATATGACCCTGTTGGTCCTTCTCTGTCTCTTAGCCTGCCTGAACCTGCCACTGGTCTCGACCAGTCTCCTGCCTGCCTTTCCCCCAGCTTGCCTATCCTGTGAGATTAGTTTTGTCCTGTGAGTATTCCCATTTTGGTTATCTGGCTTAGTTTATTCATACCTGTTTTCACTTAGTCCTGTTTTGTTTGTTAGAGTTATTTCGCGGTTTTCGTAGTTTCGTCCTTTTTCTGTATTAGATCTGTTTTTTCCCCTCTGTTTAATTTCCTTTTTCAGTATGGGTTTCAGTTTAAGTCTGTTATTTTCCATGTTGTTAGTGTAGTTTAGTGATTACATTCAGTTCCTCTCAGTCATCTCCATTGTTCATCATTTGAATGTTCTTAGGTTTGTAGTTTAGCTCATTCTTTGTATTTGGTTTGGCTTGCTGCTATCTTCCCCTTCAGCTTAGATTCCTTGTTCTGTTGTCCTAAGTCCTGTCCTTATAAAATAAATCATTTGCTTGAAAACTCCGCCCCTCTCTGTCCACTCTTGTGTCTGCGTCTGGTTTCAAACCTCAGCCCCCGTAACATTCAGCCATAATGACTGAACAATATGCATCCCTGCCAAATCGAAATCCAGATTATAAAAGCAATAGCTTGTTCTAGATGCATTTTTTCCATTGAATGTGAGGTCAATACAGCATGGTCCGTTTCATTCCAATTAATCCATAATGCCATTATGGTAGATGTATTTAATTCTTTTTTCTTGCAGGGACAATGTACATGTACTGTACCAGACAGAACTAAAAGCTTATTTTCCTCTGTCGTTCTTGGGTGGAGGTCATTAGTGATGTGTAGGTTACAGAGATAAAAGATATTGACAACAAAATGAGTTTAGAGATTTGACCTGCGATGGACCCAGATGGTGCTTGAAAGAAAAGAGAAGAAGAGGAGGAGGCGAAGATGGGGAGGAAGTGTGTGAAGAGGGAGCTGGAATGTGGGGCTGAGAGAACGAGATAAGCAGTGCTAGACGGGTTAGCCAGATACAAGTCGACCTGCTGGATAATCAGAGGTCCTGCACCTGACTCTAAGTTAACAGCTTAACTGCATTTCACTAACAAGGACCATGCCACAATAAAGCGAGTTTAAAGATTTAATGAGGACAGGTAGTGTTGGATGGTGTGGAAGAATATGGGATGTAAGGATGACTGTGGATGTGTGATTGGCTGATCTGGGATGCCATGATGTTGGTGTCAATTTTCACCTGAACCTGTGATGGCCCCCTAAGTGATTGCTGGCTTGACAGAGGTCATTGACATTGTTGTGAGTATAAGGACGATATGTCAGATGAGCGGCCAAGAGCTTGAATTGTTTGGTCTGAGATATCCATTCTGGGTGCTGTTGATGCTGCTCCTGGAATGAACTTTGTATTTGCGTGGCCAAAAAGTTTAAGCTATTTTGATAGGGTACAGCTCATGGAGTGCAGATGAGGAGGAAGTGGACTGAAGGTCGAGAGAGCTGATACCCTCTGCTGCTGTAAGGATGGAGGAGGCATAAGGGAGGGAGGAGGAAAGGATGAAGGAGAGATGGGGCAAGAGATGATGGCTGAGCAGGGCTTGAGGAGGAG
This sequence comes from Dascyllus trimaculatus, assembly GCA_024666655.1. Lineage (NCBI taxonomy): Eukaryota > Metazoa > Chordata > Actinopteri > Pomacentridae > Dascyllus > Dascyllus trimaculatus. Next base: position 26,841,360 of record CM045465.1, read on the forward strand.
GGTGTAGAGAAGGGATGAAGAAGGAGATAGAGGAGGGATAATGAGATGATGGAGGAGGAATGAAGAGATGAAGGCAGTATGAAGAAGAGATGGAGGTGGGAAGATAAAGAGATGATGGAGGGAAGAAGGAGGGATTCAGGCAGGATAGAATGGAAAAAGCTAGCACGAATTCTGTCACAGGGGGGAATGAACTGGTTTGCTGCATTAGTCCATTAGGACAACAGCCTTGCCCCCAACAGAAGGGCCTAGTGATGCTGGCTGTGACTCTGAAGGAGGCAGCGGCACTGTGATGTGAGGCCACTCAGGTGAGGATGCTGGAAGTGCGGGAGGCTCAGAGGTTGTTGTATCTGGAGTAGACGCTGAATACAGCAGAAACCGCTTTCTCTTGTTGTTGGAGCAGCTGATGGGAATGCTTTGTGTCCTCTGAGCACTCTGCAGATGAGCCACAGCTCAGGCCCTTATTGAAGCTTCTTGTAGAGGTCTGAAGTGGTGGAAGGCTGTCAGGAGTTGAAGTGATGGAGGTCGCTAAAAGTGCTTGAGCCGACTGTCACTTCTGTATGTCGCTGTGTGCAGGAATGGCCGTTCCAAGGCCTTGACGACAGAGGAGAGGAACCCAAGACTGTACTGGAGTTGGAGAGATTACATTTGGTGTGCTTGGACATCTGGGAACGCAGCTTTGGAAAGAGGCTTGACTCAATCTCAGCAAACACCATTGAACTGATGATATTGAACGTAGTCTATCAAATGAGAGGTAGAAGAAATGAAGCACAATTTAATTCTAGTAGTACCAGACAGCCTCAATGAATATGCTACAACCATATATTAATAAAGCACAAGCTTCAGAAAATGGTTGTGCTTTGTATATATGTGGTCCTGGTACAGCAACCTCCACATCTGAGAGGCATAAACTATGTCCAGCAACCTGAGGAGCCATTAACAACAAACACTCTATGCAGTTATAGCACAACAGTACTTTTCACCTCTTGACTTGCAAACAATTTAGTTGTGGCTTCTTGAGGGAATGTAATTATCAGAGTAATTCCTGAAGGACAAGGACATACAATCATATACACTCCATTTCCAACTTCACTTTGATCTGCATCATCATTACTACAAAGTTAGCATCAGCACTGCAAACTTGCTTTGATATAATGAAACCTCTGCAGGTCATGTCCTCTCTAGTCTTCACTCCCTAGCAGGATGCATCCTTCTACATCCACTGAAGCTTGTTCAAACATGAGACACAATTCTGGAGAAGTAATGTCCTCATCAAAGGGCACCTAAACTTACAGTCTGAGCCTCATCCACCAGATGATGTGACATCTCCTCAGACCTCAGGAATTCTTTGGATGGCAAATAAGAAATCCTCACCTGAGCACCAAATTGCCATTACTTCTTTGATTTACAGCTTTAAACAACAAGCCTTCTTTTGGAGAAATTTATCAGTACATATATTTATATTCATATCACACTTCACGGTTGTAGCAGTCTGCAAGCAAAGTGGACTACTATGTAAATTGCTTTTGGAAATTTAATTAATTTAATTTTTGTAAGGAAACTGGAGCAACTAAGGTTGTTTTATTACCTTATCTAGCTGAAAGTCCCTCTTCAGTCGTTAATTAAACCCCTATAAACTTGTGTGTGTATGTAAGCTTCTTTTTTTAGAGGGTTTTCCATTAAAATAATAACCCTCTTGCCTCATAGTGGCTAAGATATAAGTCTACACCGTTGCCTTTTCTAGAAAACACAAATCTATGTAACCCCTGCCCCATGACAGCTCCAGTACATCAGCTCACATATGATTTTACTCAAACATTGTAAAGCTACTCCACACCACACAACATGAAAAGTTGTAATACTGGAGTAATTCAGTCATATCCTGTATACATCTAGGAGAGAAAAAACTATACAGAAAGTCTCACCCTCCAAGTAAATGGGACAGAAATACTTAGTTATGGCGTTTACTGCTTGTTGCATTCATGAAGTGTCTTCTAGCAATATATAATTACAGTATGAACATGCAAACAAGGTAAAGCTTGGTTTTGAAAATCAGTTATGTTAAAGTTATGTGCAGCATACATTATCATATAGAGAATACACTTATATATACTAAACCCTCCTATTATCCTTGGGGTCACTTTGACCCCATTCAATGTTTATCATTCAAAATCTGATGGTGGCTCTAGAGGGCAGGTCAAGGTTTCATTATCAAGGAATTATTTACGTATTCAACAAATAAACACAGTGTCTGACACAAAAACTTGGTCAACAGTTTTTTGGAAATCATTTTCTCAAGGCAAATATTCCTTGGGGTCAAAATTGACCCCAAGGGTAAAATGTGTGAGCAATGTCTGATGATTATAGGAGGGTTAAACAAAACAGATTCTGTGACCAAACTGAGTCTGCCATGTAGTTTCTTCTGTATAGGGATCAGCTATAATTTCTTGCCAGAATCCTGCTAACAGGTTAGTCTGGCCTTATATCAAATGACACTGAGCAAAACTACATTTAGTCTGGCTGTGAGGCTCAAAACTAGAGGCTGTATTTACATGACCAGCATTAGACCTGCTTCAAAGAGCTATTAAAATCTATAAAAAGTCTGATTAGGCTATACTGACAATGAATTTGAGCCTTGAGCAGAAGCAAAAAAAACAAACAAAAAACAAAATGAATGCTTGCAAAATAGGTGGGCACTGGAAACTCGGTGACAGTGACTCCTTGCAGGACTAGTGGTGAGTTGCTGTCACTGTGGAGCTAAATGTCCATAGCTAAGCTCGGCTATGACAGCTTCCTTAACTTTGGTCTCTCCAGCTCTCAAATGTAAAATCTGAACTACTGTATATGACTTGACCAGGGAGTCATGCTGTTTTAAATTTTCATGTGTCCAAGCCTTTAGACTCTAAGTTTTATGGGTAAGTAACAGTAAAATAAGATGAAATATCCTTTATCAGTCCCACAGTCAAGGAATTTGCAGTGTTACAGCAGCAAAGGGCATAGTGCAAAAATGTAAGGACATCAATTGATAACAACAATAACAAAACAAACACCAAAAAACAGAATATATATTAGTACTGTTGATAATGTACAGATTCTTTCACTTTAGGCCACCTAACGTGTAAAATACTGATATTACACATGGTTATTCTATATGTAGGAAAACACTGATGCTGCACGGAGGGATTTTACAGACTCTTCTTAATATGTTGCACATTTTTGCATATGTAGAAAATATGACATTAAACAGAGACTATTTAAATGGGAAACATACCTTGGACAGTCTGCTATCTTGAATAACAAGCAGCTTTTATGCATGACATGCCAAAAGATGGAGAGCCTCTGTGTTCTTCTCGGAGGAGAATCTTGCTTCAGCAGCACCGCTCGTTTGCTTTAAGCTCTAAACATGCTTACCTCTCAGTGCCAGCGCCATGTCAGGAACATCCTGTTACACATCTCCACTCAAAAGAAGCTGAAAGAGAACTGTGACGCTGTAACCTCAGACTTGGTACCCTGCAGGAAAAACCAGCCTAGAAGGTCAAAGGTTTAACATTAAGTCACGGCTGTTATAATGGAATACTGATGCCAGAATCTGCACACACACAGCACATTTTGAAATATCTTACAGAATGCCCCATTGCTTCTGCTATTTCTGTATGTAGTCCTCTTTCCTATTTCTTGCAGTAAGTATGTTGGATGCTATGTATGCTATTTTTATATAGCACCTATCAAGAGCTGACATCCTAAAGTGGTTCACAGTTAACACAAGAATCAAAACCCAGAGCAATAGATATGAACTGTAGTCATAAAGAACTCCTCTAAAAACAGAAAAAGAATGAAATTAGACACTAAAACTTAAACAAAAGCATGTCTGAACAAGTGGGTCGAAACAGGAATGAAACAGTTTTGAAGTGAATGTAAACCTTTTCACAGCACAGCATGGTTTTGTGACCAAACTATATGCCCCCTGTACAGATATCTTCTATCATAGCATATTTATCACACTTAAATGTTTCAGATCATCAAACTCATTTTAATATAAGACAAAGATAACACACAAAAACAAAATACTGTTTTTAGACGTCTGGTCCTTATGTGATCACAGACAAATTCTTTCCTGTGGTCTATCGAATCAAGATCAGCAAAGGCCAAAGGGAGCCCACTTTCAAATGGGTACAAAACCAGATCAAACTACACCAAACCCCCATGGGACTTGTTGGGGGCAAGTTATTTGTTACTTGTTGTGGGCAAGTAACAAATAACTTTATGGTCCAATCAGTAACATGAAATTATAGAGTCAGATCAGTTCACTATAACAAACAACAAAGAGATCCCTAAAACTAACATAAGCAAAGCTAATTTTACACAGGTGTCTCGTTTTCAGTCAAGTTCACGGCTTAACTGTCAGGATCCGTGCTTCGACACCTGCTCCCCCCTCTCTCTCCCTCACCTGCACTGCTGGCAGCCTGATTGCAGGGATTGTAGACAGCTGTGGACGGCAGCTCACCTGCCTCCAATAATCACCTCCCTCCATAAAGTCTGGCTCAGACGTCCACTCTCTGCCACATCATAGACAATGAAACCAGACTGTGCCACTTTGTTTCCCTGCTGGTCCCCACCTGCTTGCCTGGACCTCTCATCTGAAACCCCTTGCTTCAATACCTCTCTCTACCTCTCTCGCTGCATTCAGACAGCCAGTTGAGTCTTTTGTTATGTTGATTTTGAGTTACCTGACTTATTCATTGGTGTTTTGGGTTGGTTTTGATAAGTCTGTGCATTTTGTAAATTTGCCTTACTGGCATTTAGTGTATTTTGAACTTTTGTTAATTGGTCATGTTTGTGTTCTGTAATTTTGGTTCTTTTAGTGCTCAGTGTGTTTTGTTTTTCACCTTGGCGGGGATTTGAACATTGAGTTTTGAAAATTGACCTTGTCTGTGTTTGCTAAATTTGGAGGTTTTTCTTGGTTTCTCCCACCGGTTAGTTTTGAGTTTTCGTAGGGTCGATGGTTGTTGCATGGGTTTGGTTTCAGTATTCCCCAGAGTTAAGTTTTGTATTTTGGTATTGCTACAGTTTCATTTCTTTTGTAAATAAATCCCGTTGTACCTTCCTCAAGTCTATCTATGTCTGGGTTCCCTGGCCCCTCCCCCGTAACATTAACATTGTCAGTGACACCTGACAACCTCACTGGCAACAAGTGGGGGTGAAACAAAGACTACTAAATGTTTTTGCTGAATACCTCACCTGTATGGCCTTCTAATGTATGCGTTTCCTGTTGGGATGATTTGGCTGCTCACTGTTTTGATCCTTGGATGGATTGCTGTACTGGCATACCCTGAAGTTGTTGAGCCAGGACCAAACTCTAAAAGAATAACCAGAACTATTGATCACGCACTGTAGGCTACACACACACACAGAAGGTGTCTGCCAGATTCAACTCTGAGACAACATGCAGGAAATATATTTCCACCACAGCCAGGCTAACCTCTTGGGCTGGAACAAAGAGGTTATAACATATGTTGAGGCAGACATCACACACATGCTAACTTAACTTCAAAAGTTTACCATCACCTGATCAGAACTGGAAGGGATTAGTAAATGAAGAAAAAACTACTCATCGGGGCACTAGTGACTGGAGCCTCTGCCCTTGGTTTTCTGTTCAGCATAGGAGTCTCTTCTGTCAATGCGGTCAATACAGCTGCCATTAAACGCCACATTGACAAGTTACAGGCTGAAACTTGTCAATGGACTGGAGTTGCCCACCCCTGGTTTAGGGTATTTGATAAACTTTGGCATAGCCTTCTTTCACGCCAAATGCACCAGGGCCCTGCAACATAAACCAGACAAAGTAAACGAGAAAATAAATCAATTTTTTAAACATAAAACAGGGGCAGGACCGTGCTTCTAAGAACCTTGTGTGTGATTAATAAGTCAATTAATCATAGCTATAGGACTCCTGTAAGGACTCCTCTGTTCAGGAGTAAGGTGTATAGCATTCTCTTTTACCTTTTATTTCCTTATTTAGTATTTAGGTACTAATATATTTTTCTATTTTGTTAGGGCAATCCAACTTAAATGTTTAAGAAGCACCTAGTACTTATTCAAATCACAAACTAGCTACTTAAGTTAACTGCCCATTATATACCAGTATACATCAACCCTGATCAGACCAGCAAATGTTATGCCTCTTTGTTCCTGGTGACATTGGATGTCCTCAATTTAGACACTGGACCTTCATCCACAATAAAAACTGTCACCCTGGGAATGGGGAAACCCACCCACTCAGGAAGAACCACCATTAACATGACAAGAAGAATTACAGCAGAAGACTATAATCAAGCCATAATCAAGATCACCATTTGTAATTCACTGGAGCAAATAGTGCTACATTAATTTCCTCACTGCAGATGGCACCACAGTGATTGGCCTCATCAAAGACAACAATGAGTCGGCCTACAGGGAGGAGGAGGACCACCTGGTTGTGTGGTACTACGAGAACAACCAGCTGCTGAACACCAAGAAGACCAAGGAGCTCATCGTGGACTTCAGGAGGAATGCTGACACACTCTCCTATTCATATCAACAATGAGGCAGTGGAGTGTGTGACCAGAGCCAGACCCTGAACCAACTGGACAGGCAGCGGAGCAAACGCATTCAGCTCTGCTGTCACAAGGACAGATACAGGAAATCATTCCAGCCCACTGCAATAACTATTTAAAACCTCCCCTCTGGCTGGCAGAGAGCTCTCAGTGCTCTCTGCTTTGTAGCATCTGCGTTGCTTTTTAAGTAAATAATAATGGAATGATTTCCTAAAATTTAGTTACTGTATTATTAGATGCACATTTGCTGTAATGGAGCTTGTTGGTAAAAGCTCTTAAGTGGATCGTTGTAAATTCAAATGTTTTTAAAAAATTGACAAAAGAAAGTTTGGGTGAAAAACAGATGTTCAGTTTCTGTGCCATATGTCAACACAATCAAGGGTGTGTTTAAAACAATGAGTTGGTTATTTGAAATTTTGGAAAAAACCAACTGAGTCTAACAACAAGCTCAATGCAGAGTCCAGGCTGTCATTCTCATCCTCGACATCACCCACTATAATGACTTTATCTGTGCTGAGCGCTACATCAGCTAAAAGCTCTGAGGATTCACATAGAAACTCAGAGTAAGGAACAGGTGGGTGATATGCAACAACTAACAGAACTGGTTTTTGTGTTTTCCAATTCAGGTGAGTGAGATTAAGAGTGAGGCTTAACAATGAATTATAACTAAGTTTTGGTCTTTGGCTGATTAATAGGTTTGAGAGGAAGATTGCTGTCACTCCTCTCCTGTGCCTGTGCTTGTAGGGGTGGGGTGATCCATTCACACTGACATATTCTTCATGTTGCAACCATGTTTCAGTGAGACACAGCAAGTCAATGGGATGACCAGTTATAAGAAAGACATGTCATAAAATACTTTCTTATATGCTTCCTGACAGGAAGCCTGCACAAGAAAAACAGGATTGGCCCCGACCCCACACGAGAGAGTTTAGGCTGATAAAGCTTTGAAGCTAGATTTGAGTAGTGACATCCTTCAGGCACTTCACGCACAGAAATGAACTTGTAATGTATTTGGTCACATCAGTTTTTCAGCAGCTGCTTAATCACCTCTGCTCTGTCTCTCTTCATCTCTTCTCTGTTGAGTGATTGTCTGGAATCCTGTGTGTTTTAATGTCTGCAGGGCTGCTGTGAAACAGACACTTTAAGCCCATATTCTGAGCTGCTTCAGGACAAAAATAGAATCACACTTGCTCTTGTAAATGTACACATTCAAAATTATGTGACTGTAATGACTGAAAATATGGACCGACATTGATGACATGCTCTTGTTTGTTGTCCAAGTTACAGATTAAAAGATCAAATCCATTTTGTCTGGGTGTGTAGTACAAAGATATGTCTTGTAGTCAGCACATATTGCAGTTAAGTCAGGGTGTATGCTGCTTAGCTGTTTTTCTAAATCTGAGCACCCTTTGTGATTCTTGCTTTTTACAAATAAGAGATTCAGTCTGTTGAACTAACGTCAATATGTCCTTCAGAAATAGATAATTTTTATGTTACCATTCCTCACAGCTTCATTCAGACATACCCACAGTGATGGAGAAATACATTAACCACATGACATTTGTCGTGTGATTCACATACTTTGTAGATGCTCATATTGATCATTTCCAGCAAACTGTTTATTGCTCCCAGTTATGTTTTTGGACCAATATAGGTGTTGAAATGCGAAAGCGGCCTTCTCCAAATCACTTCACACAACTGAAACAACATTGCTTGTATGTTTTTTATCTATGAATGTGATGGCATGCAGTTCAGAATTGTGCCATGTTGCAAGTAGCACAGAAATGTTCAATTCAATTCAATTCAATTCAGTTTTATTTATATAGCGCATATTTACAACACAGGTCGTCACAAAGCGCTTAACATTGTAAGGAAGAACAGGAAACAGTAAAACAGGAAACAGAAAAACCCAACAATCCAAAGTTGCTTTTGGATTCCCTATGAGCAAGCAGTCAGCGACGGTGGGAAGGAACCAAAAACCCCCCATGGTAGGGAAGGGGGGAAAAAAAACCTCCGACTGAACCAGGCTCAGGGAGGGCGGCCATCTGCCTCGACCGGTTGGGTTGGGAGTGGGGAAGAGGAGGGAGGGAGGGATAGTAGGAGAGGTTGGGGTAGGGGTTGGATGTGGTGAGGCCAGCGGCTGCAGATCAGGGACGTTGAGCTCCAGATCAGGGACGTTGAGCTCCAGACCAGGGACGTTGAGCTCCAGATCAGGGACATCCACGGAGAGAACAAGCAGGACACAGAACCTCGGGGGGAAACATAGGTTAGTCATATGTAATGGTGATATATGACAGTACAGAAAGGAGAGGAGAGGAGAGGAGCCCAGTGCATCATGTGAGTCCCCCAGCAGTCTAAACCTATGGCAGCATAACTGAGGGACAGCTCAGGTGGTCCTGAGCGGCCCTAACTATAAGATTTGTCAAATAGGAAAGTTTTAAGCTTAATCTTAAAAGAAGAGAGGGTGTCTGCCCCCCGAACCCAAACTGGGAGCTGATTCCACAAGAGAGGAGCCTGATAACTGAAGGCTCTGCCTCCCATTCTACTTCTGGAAACTCTGGGAACCACAAGTAAACCTGCAGTCTCAGAGCGAAGGGCTCTGTTAGGATGATAAGGTACAATAAGGTCTTTAAGATAAGATGGAGCTTGTTCATTAACAGTTTTGTATGTTAGAAGCAGGATTTTAAATTCTATCCTGGATTTTACAGGAAGCCAATGAAGAGAAGCCAATACAGGAGAAATATGATCTCTTTTACTGGTTCCTGTCAGAACTCTGGCTGCAGCATTTTGGATCAGCTGGAGGTTTCTAAGAGAGTTACTGGGACATCCTGACAATAAAGAATTACAATAGTCCAGCCTAGAAGTTACAAATGCATGGACTAGTTTCTCAGCATCACTCTGAGACAAAATATTTCTGATTTTGACAATATTACGTAAATGAAAGAATGCCGTCCTGCAGACTTGTTTTATATGTAAGTTGAATGACATATCCTGATCAAAAATAACTCCAAGGTTTTTTACGGTAGAACTGGAGGCTAAGGCAATACCATCTAGGGTAACAATCTGGTTAGATATTGTGTTTCTGAGGTGTTTCGGGCCAAATACAATAACCTCAGTTTTGTCAGAATTTAAATGAAGAAAATTACAAGTCATCCAGGCCTTTATGTCCTTCAGACATGCTTGGAGTTTGACCAACTGATTGGTTTCATTGGGTTTCATAGATAAATATAACTGGGTATCATCTGCATAACAATGGAAATTTATGCAGTGCTTCCTAATAATGTTTCCTAGAGGAAGCATGTACAGAGTAAATAATATTGGTCCTAATACAGAACCCTGTGGAACTCCATAACTGACTCTAGTGCGGGTGGAAGAATCGCCATTAACATGAACAAACTGGAATCTGTCTGATAAATATGATTTAAACCACTTTAGATTACGAGGTCTAATGTAGCAAGATGCCATAGTGACTTTGGCAGGAAGTTCCCAGATTGCTCATTCAGACATAAAGATGATACATATAAATACCATTAGTGTATTTGAAAAGATTGCATGTCTTAAAAGGGCCATAGCACAGACAAAGGTTGTCATGTGCATGTTCCTCTTTCTGTGACACATCTGGTTCTGACGGACCACCTACTGGGTGGGATTTTTACCTATACCTACATACGAGTGTGTGTGAAACTCCTGTGATTTCACTGGAGCCTCGTCCTTTTTACATAGTTTTCACCATCGTCGTCTTTTTTCCTGATCGCTATCATGGCAAGCAACAGAAGTGTGGATTTCTGATCCCTTCAGTGCAGATGTTGGTCCTCGTACAAAGCGGCGTGCAGTGGGTACTCTTATTAGGAAGATGTTGCCTGAATTCAAGGACTCTATTGTGTATTTTCAAGGGAAGCTGGTGAGGCCATCAATGAAAATCAACACTTCATATGAAAGTTTTCAAAAGTAGCTTGTTTTTGATGAAGTACCCGCTATCGGACATGCAGGCTGCATTTCTTTGATAAGTAGACCCAAAATATTCAGACATCCCAACGACTAATAGCCAATGGTAGACTGGATATGTGTGTGCCTGTTAGTACAGTTTATAAAGTATAGCAGTAGTTAACTGTGGATGTTGAGCTTATTCTGATGTAATTTATTGTGTTTTTAAAATACATTCCATGCGGCGACTCTCCACCTCCAATATCTACATACATCTGTGCATCCGTGTCGGATCACAGACTATTCCATCTCAACCTGTTTAGACACCTCAGGGATCCCTGTATAGATGAACTGGATGCCTGTGGTGAACCCCGCTCCGTCAAGTGGTTCAAACTGGTTGATTCTGCCACCACTACTTTCCCCATCTTCCTCCCTGCTGGAGCAGGCCCCTCCCCCATCTCTCCTTAAACATCATGAGTGTTTGCCGGACTTTCCAGACTGCTTCTATCTTTGTAACTTTACACAGTTACAATAACTAGGTGCATAAGCAGGGACCCCACTGCATACAGACTAACGGACTGTGCAGGTTAAACCTTGAAAGGCACATTTTATGAGTCAGAGTGATAACTAATGATTGACAAAAACAAAGCTCTGAAAAAAGAAGACAAAAATTGTAGCAGAAAAAGAACAGGCGATATAAATCAGGTCCTTGTGAAATGTTCAGGATGGCTTGAGAAATTTAACTGGCTTAATGAAAGAGACATTGTTGACGTGCAATATAAAGTGTGTCATCTGCATACAGACTCACTTTTGAACAGGGACACGGCTGTGTTGGAACAAATGGGGGAAAAAACGACTTCTGTGTGACCTTACCCAGTAATGCATCATTGCCGATATATCCAAATAATAAAATATGGCAATACAGGACTAACTTAGCAAAGCGTATTGTTCTGAGTGAGCCACACGAGGTTTTGAGCTCCATTATCCCAGAGTGTGGACAAATTTCGTCACATCTGAATGTAGAGCCATCTCGACAAATAATTTAATTTAAAGTGTATGCTACAATAAGCAACATTCTGCATTAGTCTACTGGAGGACAATGTGACAAACCTTGTTTATTCTTTGAAGGCAGAGGGAACTTTTTTTTATCATTTAGTGGTAGACTAGTAGAAATACTGGGTATTAATCCAGCGTTCCCCAATGAGATACTGGCCAACCCTAATTTTAGAAAACACTATGCAGCACCTCACCTAGTCCACATTCATGGAAGAAGTTATAATAGATTTGTCTGACTATCAGGTAGTGGGTGACAGTCATGTGCTGCTCCTCCCAGGGACATCAACCAGAATCTGCAGCAGAGAGAAGAGATTGGGGCCAGAAGCTTCCTCTCAACGGATTCAAGGCTGTCTCCTCCTGAAGCATTGTGTAGTTGCCGGGCAACGAGTTCTGCCATGGATCTCACAGCTATGCAGTGTTGGAGATCTAGCCAGACGACACAAAAACTTCTAAAAAAAACTCAAAGTGAAGGTGCAGTGTAATGCAGAAGCTATTGTGAAAGCTTCATTTCTATTCTAATTGGCTTGTTTTTTTTGTTTTTTTTTAAATCAAGTGTTGCTTTTAAGAATATTTGTGTTGAGCAAAATCTATTCGGTTTTATTTCTATAACGCTAATTCACAACATTATATCAAAGCACTTAACATAGTTAGGTGAAGACCTTACAAATTTTAAATAGAGAACAGAGTAAGCAGTTGGCAATGGTGGGAAGGAACCCAAAAACATAATCCTTTAACAAGGGCGAGAAAAAAAACCTCAGGCAGAACCAGGCTCAGGGAAGGCACCCATCTGCCTCGACCAGTTGGGGGGAGAGTGGGGATAAGGGGCGTGGGAGACAGCAGGAGCTGTTGGGGTGGGAAAGGCAGATAGAGAACAAAAATACAAACAAAACAATAAACACACTCCACGGCGCAGTGCTCTCAATTTTGTGTTTACCACAGCATGTACACACAATAGGTATGCAGTTGTGAGGCTTTTTTAAGCTGGTGTATGTTTTTCACATGTGTCACAGTATTTCAACGTGTCACAGCGTCAGACATTGTGTACTGCTTGAGGCAACCATTTAGTTAGAATTGTCTCTAACAGCGTGCACATCATTAGCCAGGGAGGGACCTCTCAACTCTACATTTAAAATGCTGCCAGATGGTGAATCCTCTAACGCCCTATCAGTCACACCAGACAACATGCCTCTGACTCTGCTAGGCACTTTGGCAAAATCTCTGAAATCTGCTTCAGTTCAGAGACATTCAAATTTGGTATGTCTCTGACTTGTATATGCTCTCCATAACCGTCATCACTGACCAAAGAGTCTGAACCCCCTCCCTCCTGTACAATTCCTCAATTGTTTGTTACAGGTTGATCTACCATTGGACGCATCAGCAGCAACAGTAGTACAAGTAGCAGCAGCTGGGACCACACTAACAAAGACATTAGGTTCCTCAACAATCACAACACTCCATTCAAATACAGCATCACAGTTCCCTATGTGTGAGTGAGGTAGAAGCAGCAGCATCACTACTACCTACTTGCTCAGCAGCATCAGCACAAGCAATACAATTATGCAAACACTTCACCTTTATTTTCTGCAAGTGCAATGTTTTTATTTTTTAAACATTCTCCTCCTCTCAACGTAATTACATTCTGTATCGATGAGAGGGGTTTTATCATCGTCGCTCATGGTCAGATCCTTCATCATCAGGACACAGGAACATTTTCACAAGGCCACCTATTTATTACTGCTACTGGTATCAGACAGAGATCACAATGACTATATCTAAATATAAGGAATAAAACTAATTCATTTAACCTCAACATATATGAACATATGTGTAAGACAAAAGTAAATGTCCATACAAGTAATGGAGTAAATATAATCCGTTACAACCCATTGTTGGTGCAGTCCAAAGAGAATGCTAGTATATGATGGAGGTGAAATGTGATAGTCAGCCTTTGGTCTAACAGATCCATAGTTGCATTCATAACCTAACTATTGTGTTGAAGTTGGTTTTGGATCCAGATGCAGAACATTAAGAGTTGTGTAGTGAAAGGTTAACTTATCAAATAAACAGTCTGTAAAGGGGAGCAGTTGTTGCTGAGGGCTGACTGGCTGAAGATGGTTTGGTGTGTTTGAAGAGGGAGACCAAGCTGAGCATGAGGAGCACAGGTGAATGGAATCAGTAGCTGGTAGTGAAGCACACAGGGGGAGGAGAAAAGATTTTGCTTGTTTCACTGGAGGTGGCCAGACAGTCACTGTGACTCTACCATCACCACTGAACCATCTGGCCCTGGAGAGCAGCAGAAACCAGGGTTTTATGGAGGTCTGGATGAGGTGAGATGATTTGCAGGTGTGTTCAATCAGCAGCTGCAGAAAAGCCACCATTTCAGCCACACACTCAAAGGACATGATGAGAACAAAACGAGGGAGGAGGGGAGAGGAGCAAGGAAAAAGAAATCAACCTGAACACACAACATAACATTACCATCAGGACAGTTTTTCCTAAAACTACTTTCAGTCAATAACAACTGTTTGGGTTCCAAGTTTTATGGACTTATAGAAAGAGAGATTTACTGTAAAGATGCAAATCTCAGAAGAATACTTTAACATGTGGACAAATTAAACCAAAAGTCTCTGTTTAGCCATACAACGAAAGTGGCAACAATGTGTTTTGTAATTTCTATGAAGTGATCTTTTATACTTTAAAGCAGTTTTACTTTTCTATTCTTTTTTGATTAAAAAAAATATATATTGTAGAAAAATGGAAAAAATAAAGATCAAAAATCCACACAGAGAGAAAAAGATTTTTTGAAAAGGAGATTCTCCACTTGTCCATGCATTACCTCAGTCACAGGCAGACTGTTAACAGACCAAAGGTAATGTTTTTAAGTGGCCTATCCTCATTTAATAAATAAATAAGTAAAAAGAAAAGACCTTCCTGTCATTTAGCTGAGGTTTAATAACTATTAATATATATTTGATGTCCAAATCAAGTTTTTCTAGGCCTAATGATTTAGAGAGTCCAGTCCACACTTCACTTTACCTAAATATTGATTTACTATGTATGTAGTACAGGGAAATACTCCATTCTCAGGATTGGCTCAGGACCTATGTGTTCCTCATATTGTCTGTGCATTGTTGAACATGACTGTATGTGTAAACTGTCAAATACTGAAGTGAAGCCTTGCAAATGTAATTGGAAATCCTATTGCAGGGAAAACTGTGCTGTTTACAACGTGTGCGTATGTGCAGCATATCTCACAGATCTTATGCTCTGACATGTCAGTAGCATTGAAACTGTACATAATCACATTGATACCAGAACAGGACACATTTCCACCAGAGAGACAGGGATGACTGACAGCTTCAGATATTAATTGCAACATGGCTGTGTGTGTATGTGTGTGTTGGCATGCACACACACACACACACACACACATACACAATCCACATAACAGTTTTGAGCAGTTAAAAATGATGAAAGAAGAGATGAAAAACTCTGAACATCAGGCTCACACCCTCCTCCCCATCACTGTGCATCATCACATTCCCAGTCTTTTTCATTACTGTCAATTCAACTGAGTTTACTGCTACATATTTGTTTCCATTCATTGGAATGATTAGTGGCAGCGACCGTGTTATACAAAGGTCACGTTTTCTTCTATTGTTTCCCTCCATTGAAGCAGCAGTGAGATGACACTCAGGTGGATCTGATCAGCTCATCAGAGGCCTGTTCAACTAAATCAACCTGCAGCTATTGTTTACCTGTGTGAAATATGGCTGTGCCTCAGGTTTCCAGCATGAAGGTGGACTCATGGCATCATAGCTCAGTGAAAGTGTCAGAAGTCAGATTTTTACTCTGAGCAAAGTGCAGCTTTCACAGCATCCGATCAAAGCTAGGCTGAAAGTTTGTATGTGGACAGTACATGGAGCTGTAAAACACTTAAAGGAAACTGGATCAGGTACTATATCCAGAGCACCATCACACAGACCAAGAGTGAGCACACCATCAGAAGATTAATATATCAACCTTTTCCTGCTCAGAGATGGAAAAGCAATTGCATCCAGATATAGAATTTGCTAAATATAGAACACAAGGCTCTAAGCAGCAAAAGCCCAGTCAGAAGACGGCTGTAGTGTCTCAGGACATAGCAGCATTGCATATCAACACACTTCTTTCTAGTTGTCTAAGAAGAGGTCCACCAGTTTACGTGTACACTATATTTAGAATATTCTCACCTCTTAACCTCAGACCCTTTTCTTTGGGACAGGTCCTGTGCTTGCTCTTCTCTGCAGGTGTCTCTGGATCTGGATCTGCACATCTCTGATCAGTTTCTGGCCTCACTGACCTCCAAAATGTTCATTAATGTTTGTATTGGTAGCCCTCCATCTGCTAGTAAGGTCTGTACCTTATTATGTTTAACGCTGTGAGATGACATATGTTTTGAATTTGTGCTATATAGATAAAATTGAATTGAATTGAACTACATTTTCTCAACTGAACAACGTCTGTAGTCCTACACATAGGTGCACCTGTGCTGCATACGGTTACACCAATCAGCCGTGTCAGCCAAAGTTCGAGTGCAATATAGTACACATCATTGATGTGTTGCGCCTTGGAATACACACATTCTGTGGTTGAGAAAAAGAAGTGCCATAAGAATGGGTAGTGTGGTGGTACGTCTGAATGACTCTAATTCTCCAAACTGGGGGCATGCCAACCACCAGCCACTGTGGGTAATACAAAGAACCCAGGCTAACTCTTTAACTAAAGCAGCATCTGCCAGGGACTGGTGACGCCAGTTAGGAGGTGGTCTGGCTGAGGAAACTGTTAGAGGAATGTGCCAGAAATGTTGCATTGTATTTAGATGAAAAAAGGCAAATCATTTGCTACAGCTGTAAAAAAAAATGTTGATGAGAATAGATGGAGCTGAAGCTGAGATAAATTTAAAAACACTTTTCTTTTCACCTTTCCTGCCTTGTAATTGTTCAGGGATCTTTCAAGCTCGAGTTGTGGTGGTAGTAGCTTAGGGTTGACGTGTAAAATCACTCTTGTTTTAGTCATGAGAGAGATGGAGGTGGATCAGGAGAAACTGATGTTGAATTAGTGTGTCCACTATAGACGGTTTATAAAAGATGGATGTAGCTACCATAATGACAGCAGTGGATCTAACTGGGAAACCCGAGGACACTTTGCACAGTCGTACAGTAGCAACCTGTCAATGAAAAGGAAGCCCTACCTGAAACATATCCCGCATTATCATCTGTTTTACTCCAGATGGGACCATGATTTACAAAATGAACACCATGATCTGTTGGAGGAGACTTAAAACTAGCAACTGAGAAAATGAACAGAACAAAGGAGAAGTAGGGTCATTTTCTGATAGACTTCTATTCAATCACACTAATTTTGGCAACCACAGGAGTCGCCCCCAGCTGAGTCTTAGAAAGAATGCAAGTTTAAGGAACCTGGCTACGTCCATCTTCTATATACAGTAATCCCTCGTCTGTTGTGGAGGTTAGGTTCCAGAACCCCCCACGATAGACGAAATCTACGAAATAGCGACCTTATATTTATTTTATTATTTATATATATTTCAAGGCTTTATAAACCCTCCCTACACTGTTGTTAACCTTTCCCACACTCTTATAAACACTTCCTACACTCTTAAACCTTCCATCTAGAGGAGCTTCTACAGCCGTGTCCGATAATGGAACTAGCGACGCAGCGATCCACTTGAAACGCCCACTTTGGAAAATCTTTGCCATATTTTAAACACACCGACACCGAGGACGTCCAGCTGCCTACCTACCGGGAAACTGATGATGATGTTACAGGTAACCCTACAGACTGTCACCGGTTCTCTGATGGTTATTTCCAGCAAACACACTTGATTGGCGGCTTCCATCACCGCCGATCAATCAGCGACCGACTAGCTCGAGCGGAAGCGGCCGTAGCTGCGTCTACTCATCTGCTGTACGCTACGTATTTTATATACAGTTTAAAAATCCGCGATACAGTGAGACCACAAAAAGTGAACCGCGATATGGCGAAGGACTACTGTACAGTATACGGACACTACAAGAAAAGAAAACATGTAATAACCTCACTTTGAAAGTAATTTTATTGTTGATTATTTTGACTTTAATGAATACTAAGATGTTCAAAAGTTAAAACAAATGTTAGAACATAAAATATTTAATAAAGTGAATTTATGAAGTTTGCTGACTCTGGATCAACCTTCATAGCATGTGAGATGCCACACGTGTGCTATCCACTGATAAGTCACCACTCTGCCAGTCATGTGTTAATTCCTTTGCTGGTGTTCTGTACTGGCAACAAACCACCCAGCACTGGAGAGTGTGATGACGAATCTATTCACAGCAAGTAAACACCATTCAGAGATACAAAACAAAGACATTTCACAGTCAAAAGAGTGTAACTTTCAACTGGCTGAAAGCTCAACTTCTTTGGTAATTGAGAATTTAATATTGTATGTGAGTATTGTACAAGGATAGACTCTCATGCTTTCAGATCATGCAGAGGGTAGATCACTTTCTGCTACGTGAGTGTCATGACTATGAGGGGTTCTTTCGTTTGAACTTGACTGTAAGCAGAAAATTGTCATTTTTAGCAGCCGCTATTGGGTCTAGTTGTACATCTTTGCCTCCACAAACACAGTTAACACTCAAAATTGTCAAAACACCCTCAACAATGACATGAAAGTTTCCTTTCAAGTATTCAAACTGACTCGTATCCCCAGGGTTTCTTCTCAGTACTCACCCCTCTACTCCTTTCTTCACTCTCCCTCTCTTTCCCTCTGTAGTATATCTCTTTCTGCCTCATATGCCGCCTTCAAATTATACTCCCCATCTGCACATTCAGAATGCACAGAGACCAATCTCCATGTCAACTGATACATCCCCAGGGTTATGAAGTGACTCAACTCTCCTTCCTTCATTTCAAACCCTTCTCTCTTCTCTCTCCCACATCCCCTCATTTTCTTTTCCTCTCCATCCTCCCATCAGTCCTCCTCTTCTTCATCCTCCCATCCTCCTAATTACCGGCCTCCTCAACGATGAGTAATGAACACGTTGTCGCTGTGTTTTATCTCAGCTGCCATGCGGCTCATTGTATTCCAAGCCCTGGTCCTCGCAATCATCATGACAGGGGATGAAGGAGGTGATAGAACGGAGGGAGGATGGCAGCGCTGTGAATCAGTGGTTTTGAATCCAGAGTGAAGGCAAACCGCGACAAAACTCGTACACTGTAATTCAGATTTAAAACTGTGATTTGGAAGCCACTGATGTTACATCTCTGACAGCTTTGAACAACTAACTTGCTCTTGGATGAATGTCTTCTCTCTCTCTATGTGTGTGTGTGAGTAATATTTCCCTTACATTCCACCTCTCACTGCATTTTCTCCTTTCAGGTAAAAACAAATAGACAACTTTTCACCCCAAAAAGTTTCATAAAAACAAAAGTGTTGTGTTTTATTAAATATTTTGTTATTATTATCATTGTAATAAAAAGTCAACTGAATTACAAAAGCAGCATCCTTGGACATGTGGACAGTTGTTTACACTGCTGAGAGCAAAAAACTACATTGGCTAAGTTCATTGTGATGAAATAATGTGCCACCAACTGCAACAGCATATGTGTTTTGTGTGTTTTCAGTGTAGTCTCTGGATGATAGATGAATACTGTTGGCCCTAAGCTATGTCAGGTGTTGGTGTTTAGACAACACTTGTTAAAAGGATCTATTTGTTTTGGAATTGGAGCATTTTTTACAGCCATAGCACCTTGTGGATGTCTGATCCCGTCAGATCTCGGAAGCTAAGTGAGGTTGGACCTGGTCAGTACCTGGATGGGAGACCATGAGGGAACACCAGGAAGCCTGGGTGGATGCAGTGTGAGAGTGAGTGGTTGGTGGTGGTCGGAGGGGCAGATGGTGCAGCCTGGCCTCCATCAGTCTATCCCAGGGCAGCTGTGGCTACATGTGTAGCTTAGCACCATGGAGTATGAAGTGAATAAATAATGCAATATAAAGCGTCTTTGAGTGCCTAGAAAAGTGCTATATAAAACCAATGCATTATTATTTGTTGGAGTTGCTGATGATACCATGAAAAAGTTAAAATACAAATATCTAAAGCCTAAACTTGCACTAGAGATCCTTCAGGCCAACACACACTGCATGATGCTTATGATGCTCACCTGCTGCAGCCTCCTCTTCTCTGGAGTCCCTCTCCTGGTTTCACTCAGCATCACAAATGAGTGTTGAATTAAAGCCTATTAACTGGACAACCAAGTCTGTGTTTTGCATTTGGGTCCAGAGATCTCATTGTCTATAACAAGACATGGAGGACCAGTCAGGGGTACAAACCCATCCTCTGCAGAGGGCCAGTAACCACACTGCAGGAAGACAGATTATGACTGGCATATGAAAAATGCTGAATGCTGATTTTATTGAAACTTGTCAGGAATATGATGAATTATGTCTGGATTAAACTAAATGAGTTACAGATTTTGGAAATGACAAATAAATTATAATATGTAATGTATGCATGTAGCATTAGCAACTGGTACATAGCCACAAACTGGTGATCAGGATGACTGGTAACTGCAGTGCCAGAAAACATTTTTGATAAGTGTGTGGGGAAGTCAATGAATAGTAATAATAGTACATGGAAATAAATAGGTATTTTCTGTGATTGGATCAAAACTTAATTATCCTCTATATGTCTAACTGCATGAAATCACATAGTCAAATAGGGCCATCTTAATGATGTAACACAGACTGTTATAGAAGCTGGTTTGGAAGATCATTATTATTTGTGATCTATGGGGACATAAATACACACATCCAAGGAAGGCAGCTGTAAGTAGTCGACATTCACAATATGGATCCATTGGAAAAAAGTATGAAGAATACATCTATCATCAGTCTATGTTTAATGTTTTATTTATAGTTGATGTACAAAGGGATTGTGGTATTTATGGTACAGCATTGCTGGAAATGTGTAAAAAGCCTCAGTCATGTATTATGAATGTGGATGCAGAGAGGATAAGCATGTTGGGAGAGCAACCACTATAGATAATAGTACTACTGATTGCATACTATATTCCCCAGCTCATTTTAAATTAAGTGAAAAGCTTTTTGAGTCATGATTTCAATCCTTTGTTCCTCCTTAACATCATGTCACACACATGCAGTTGCAGGAGACTTGCAGGGCAACTTCCTATTCCCAAGAAGCAATGCAGTATTCCTAAATGCAGGCAAGGACACAGATCTTAGGGCTCATAAAGGTGATTCTGAAAAGAAGGAGGTTTATGCTGGATATACAGACATGGGTGAATTTGAGAGATTTTATACTGAATGCTGATTACATTACTGAAAATGACTTTGCAGAAATGATTTTCCGGCTTAATGCTGAGGAGTGCAAAATGACTCTCCGCAGAGTAGGGTGAAGCAGAATACAATCTCAGATATTTTTTTCAGAAAGAAGGCAGTATGGTTTACTAATGAGCGGAATGACAAAAGACAGGAATATTACGAGTCAAGGAAAATGAATACTATGTATAGAAATGTGGCTACAAAAGAAAATGAAAAGATCAAAAGCAAGGAGTATAAAAGAGGACTTCATAATGCTACAGTAGAATTGTAGAGTTGAGGATGAGATCAAAGCTTTAATGGAAAGTGCATTAGGGGAGAGAAACAGAGGCCATTTCACAGTCAGGCTGCACGATTGTTATATACTATTATGAAATACCATATATAGTTTTTCAGTGTAGAGGAGGGCACTGATCATATGATATTGATAGAACCGCACTTACTAGTAACTTTAATGGGGATGGTGACAGCAGCAGTGTTCTGGTATATTTATCAAGCAAATTCAAAACACACTTTTGAAATGTTTTCAGTCTGTGATGTTTCTGTCATGGCTGAGACTGAGGAATAATTTGGTTTGCTCATCAGTCAACATGAACCTGGAGCTACTCTTAGCCATGGTTTCATGCTTTATTGGAGTAACTAGGAAGACACCAGAGACAACATCTACTTCTTTTCAGAAGAACAAGCAGCTCATCAGTCATGTGATTTAGATGTTCGCTGTACCAGAACTTATTTGAACAAAAGGTAATCTCCCATGAAGTGCAATAAATATTTTCCTAAAAGGGTTAATAATCATGTTAAGCAGCGTGAAAATGGAGGAAAGTTTCTTGCATTTGCACTACGGTGATCCCTCGTCTGTTGCGGGGGTTAGGTTCTTTGTCACACATAAATGTTTCACATTATCAAACAAGTTTTTAATGTAAGACAATGATAATCCAAGAAAACACAAAATGCAGTTTTAAGTTATGATTTTAGTTTTTAGAGGAAAAATGCTGTCCAGCCAATCTCGCCCTTTGTGAAAAAGTAGCTACCAACCTATTAAATGACCAAATTCATTTGGCAGTTGGGTTCAATCTAACCAGTCACACCCACACATGATTATGAGAACCTGTCTGGTATTGTGAAGCAGCTAAAGGGTCCCAAAAGCAGCACATGATGCCACGTTCTAAAGAGATTCAAGAACAGATGCAAAACAAAGTCATTGACATTCATCAGTCTGGAGGATTACAAAGCCATTGCTTAGGCTCTGGAGCTCCAGAGAATCACAATGAGAGACATTATCCACAAATGGAGGAACATGGACCAGTGGTGGACCTTCCCAGGAGTGGACCAACCACCAACATTTCTGCCTGAGCCTGGGCAGGAAGCAGGACCTTGAAGGCACATCTCCACCCCTTGGTCACTACTGATGGCATGTCATCCATCTTTATACACAATCTGTGATCAAATAAATAATAAATAAGTAAAAATAATATGCTCCTATGTTATGGAAGACAGTTTTAGCCTTGTCATTTTTAGCTACAACCCAGGTGATGTTAAACAGTTCTGGGAGGAAGTCAAGAATAAATATGAAAACATCATTCAAAGCAGTTAGTGGGCTTACTGCGGATCTTAGTCTTCAAACTTTAGTGCTTCAGTGAATCTGTTTTATTTATGTTGTCTACCACTGTAAGGTCTACAGTGCAATTGCTTTAAAATTAAATGCTAGCCTTTATCTAATATGTCATAGTCAGGGAAAGCCAAAGGGTTTAGGCGCTCTAAAAACACTGAACACTACGGGATCTTCTACAAATGATGACGTCATTCTCCAAGAGAACTGACTGGTAAGTAGGTTGTGTTTATCTGTCGTTTTGTTGTGTTGAACATAATCAGGTATGTGTAACGTGACCCAGTAAGAAGTGAACCATCGTCATAGTCCTGAAAACCCAGAGTTAAACCTGAAGTTGCCTCCGCAACCCCAAATCCTGTGGTTAGTACAGGCTTCTGAAACTGAGTGGTTGAGAGCTGCAGGTCCACACTGAGGGGCTGAACAGCAGAGTGGAACCAGGTGAGGTCTGTGTGGAGCAGGCAGGGAGCTGGACACACAGAGACACCGAGTCCTCTGCTGAGTGGAAGGACTGATACAGATGAACCAGACTGAGGAAAAGACTGAATAAGTCCACCCAACATCCCACTACCACTGACCCCTCACCCCACTTTAGGGAGTGGTTAGGGTCTTTCTTGATAACAGTATAAGCCAAAAGACAAAAATTTAAAACAAGGAAGCCGCTGTCACAGGTTGGAAAGGGTCTAGCTGGTTAATAGTGGGCATGTATGCTTTTAAGTCGGGCATCAAAGGTGGCCATTTCTGCACATGACCCCACTGTTTATTCTTCCAGAAGGACACTAGGAGAGGACAGTGGCGGCGTATAAATAGACTGACTGTAATCGCTTTCAGCTGTCACTTAAATGGGGCTGCTGCACATGCAAGGTTGTGTAATGGACCTTAATTTGTCTGTGATAAAGAACACAATACTGATATCATTGAAGAATGTGGGCAGCTGGCGGGTAAATGGCAGCAGCGTGGGTTTGTGATGAAGAGAAATCCATTTGGACTCATTCATCAGCACAGAAGATCTGATGGGAAGACAAACAGGAATCAGCACCACTTCATCTGCCAGACTTTATCCTTCATGGTATGTTTTAGTGATAGTGGTGCACGATTAGCTCGAACCTGTCTTCTAATTCAGCTCCTCCTGGTACCGCTTTACCTGCTGGTAATTTCTTACAAATGTTGAGGTAATTACAAACTAATTAGGGGCTCATTTTCTGCTGCTAATTTACACACTTATCAGATTTGGAGTTAAGTTTCCTTGAATGAATTCCAGTCGCTCACATCACTGCTTCTATCACGTTGTTGAAATAAAGTATGTGCATGTCAGGAGACACTTGAGAGCAGGTAGACAGTAATACAGGGCTGTGTTGTTCTGCCAACATGATGAGCTAGAGGCATTCTAAGAAATTTAGTGAGATTAAATGTTCAATTTTACCTTAATAAAAACTGAATTGTCAAATAGTTTGACATGTTTTTATTGCATATAGTCAGACAATCTTAATAAAACTTTGTGAAATGTAAATCTTCTATATTTAGGTGCATTTGAGTTATTTTTTCTGATATAAAACAAAACCTAACACTGTCTTTGTGCTTACATGCTGTGCTGGGACAATTCCTATAGTATATGAGCCTGACACTTGTTTTATTTACCTGTCACACTGATCTGTAGAGAGAACATTAAGAGAATCCTTATATTCTGCCTGTCAGTCTTTCAGTGGAATAAAGTCCTACTTAGATTTATAACCGTAGCTGTATGCTGTCCTTTTCTTCCCCCAACATTATTTGTTTTGGTGATGAATGGTAGTGAGGGTCTGTCTGGCCTGGAATCGAAGTCAGGCCTCACTACTGACGGCATTTGCAACCATATGGTCAGCGCCTTGAACATTTCCATCCCCCTAACTGCTTTTTGTTTAACCCAAAGGAAACCTAAACGTTACAATATTCCTGAAATAATGTGTTTAACAACCAACTAATGTACAGTGATCCCTCGTCTATCACGGGGGTTAGGTTCCAGAACAACCCCCGTAAAGTAGTGACCTTATATTTATTTTATTATTTATATTTTAAGGCTTTATAAACCCTCCCTACACTGTTATTAACCTTTCCTACACTCTTATAAACATTTCCCATGCTCTTAAACACTTTCTACACTCTTAACCCTACATAATGTTAACAACATATACGATCTTTCATGGACAGCCGCGTAGCTTCTCCCTTCCTTGAGCATGTCGAGGAGTTCCACCTTTTCTGCGATGGTAAGCCTCTTCCTCTGGGGCTTGGGTTCGGTGCCAGAAGCCTTAGAAGGTGCAGAACGTTTAATCGACATCGTAGGGCTGGAATAAATTCAATTTTTTATGAAAATTTCACAATACACAACACTACAGAGCAACACTACGCGCAACGAACAGACGTTGATGTCAAATGGACAAGGATGCTGAACGAATGCTGTACCTGGGAGGAGGAGACTGACGCTGCGGTCGCTGAGCCAATCAGCACCCAGGATACAGAACACAGTGTTCTGGTTGATATAGTAACTGTATACAATTTAAAAATCCGCGATACAGTGAGATTGTGAAAAGTGAACCGCGATATGGCAAGGGACTACTGTATAGCCCTGCTTACAGCTGACTTCTGCCCTTTACACTTAAAGTTCAGTGTTTTTTGAATAAGAAAAACTTGATTCATCCTGAAACAAGAAACAACAACAACAGAATAACTAACTGCATAACGTTTACCTTTCTCATACATATTTTCACTCAGTTAGGAAACAGAAAATCCCATTTACAAATTTGAGAGGATTTTGATATTGAACCTTTAGTATATATTCAAGGTGCTTTTTATGTATGAAAGAGACTTGTTCAGTTTTGCTATTTGGAATGCAAAAACGTTAAAGCTCAAAATCTCAGAACTGCTCAGGACACAGACTGAGCCTTCTAACTTTAAAGTGGTGTAATACGTTAAACAAAAATGGGGTCTAAATAGGAATACCTGTACCTTCCTGTAGCTGACTTCCAACCTTAACTAAAGAAATGAATCTGGGGCTTAAGTATGACACTTCAGTGTTCACCTACTGGTCAGCATTTGCTTCCCTTCTATATCTGCACAGCAGCACGTCCAGGTGCTGTCTGCCTGTCCTGTGCCCAGGAGAGACAGCTCCTGGTTGGGCTTTGAGCTTGGCAGCTGAACCCCCAGACGGCCCGGATGAAAGTGGGAGTGTAGCTGGGAAGAGACACAGAGAAAAGAGGAAGAGGCAGAGAAAGGTGGAAATAAAGCCAGGAGCTGAAGAACAGTCAGAGACACTGTTCTCCTCTCCATGAAAGAGGAGGAGAAAAGTTGGGTAAAAGAAAGTAAATGAAAGAGAGAGGCAAACTAAGGAAACTAACACTTGCCTCATCTCACACACACACACACACACACACAAACACACACACACATAGAAAACAAAGTCACTATATCCTCGTCATCGATATTTCAAACACCCACTGAAGACAATAAGCTTTCTCTCTGGCCACCAGGACCACAGTTCTGTGTGAATGTCTTGTGTGGAGCTTGTAAACAGTGGGATGAATTCCTGGTGTCTGTGACTCTCACTACTCTTATCGATGTGTTTATCTGCTTCAGCTCGGAGCCGCGGTGAGCCGAGGTCATGCTGAGTTAATCTCTGATGTTTGTGGGTGTCCAGCTGCAAAACTCAAAGCATCAGTGCAGCGCACATTTATGAGGAGGCATCAGGTTTGTTCTTCTGTTCACATGTTTAGAAAGGTAATGACATCTGTCTCATTATAAATGATACATCTTCATTTTCTTTATTGCTGACATACCTCATTGAAGGACCAAAATAATGTAGTGGCTCATCTCTCAGTACTTCCTAACTGCTCTACTCTGTCTGTGGCTGGACTTGTTGTAGATTCAGTGGTAGATTCATCCATGCTGGATGTAATATGTAGTGTGAGTATTTTAATCTTGGTCAGTCTCTGCCTGCTTTACACGATATGCAATACAGTATATGGTTTAATCCCTATTTGAACTAGTTATTCCTGTTTTGTTGAAAGAGTAACTGCATATAAATATTTTAACTGCACTTAGAATTCAATCTGCAAGGATTCAAGGATTCAAGGTTCTTTCCTGTCATACCAGCACACATGCACACATGAGATGGCACAAAACTGGCACTCGGGTCCAATAGTAATAGTACATATATAAAATTAAGAAAAATAAAGAATGATAAGTGAAATTACAAGCAATGACAACAAAATATACAAGTGTTTACCAGTGGGAAACAAGTGTTACAGCTCTGACAAATGGAAAAAAGGAACGCAGACAGTGATGTGGTAAAGTTTCCTCAACAGAGATTTTGAAATTGAAATCGCAGGTAAAGCAGCTGATCTCAGACTAGCAGACTGAGGTACATTTGCAAACCAGGATTGTGTGATGACAAGTTGAAATCAAACCATAACAAATAAAACAATGTGATAGTACACACATAGATGGACACACTGGCATTAGGCACAGTCATAGTTGTCTTAAAATCAGTCTTTAAAAGTAAATCAAAAGGCAGACACGCCTTATTTTATCTTCTCCAGCGATGGAAAGTGTGAAAAAATAAGTAATAATGTAATGTCTTACAAAGTTGTCTTAACAAAACAAGACACTGCGACTGTTGCTGAACAAAGTCTAGTGAAAAAGGACCAGAGCTGTTCACATCTGGGCAGAGAACGTAGCTGAACTGCAAACAGTGATATAGATTAAAGTTGAGACATGTTTGACTTTAAATGACTGATTCAGTTGCACTCATCACTTAGTGCAGTAAATCCTGAGGAAAACTAGGAGCAGGTCATTTGAAAGACACTGAAGGAAGGTTTTCTCAAACAGTGCTTTTACAAAAGCCTTCCAGCACCTCCGATCTGTTCTGTCTCTGCTGTGTGACCCCTGCAGCCCTCTGGCTCTGTGAGGATTGGATCTGTGAGAAGTCCTGGCTCATGATCAGCAGCGCAAGATGCAGAGGAAATGAACAAGTGTTGTCGTGGTGTGATGCCGGCACCGCTGCGCCTGCCCTCAGTCCCTCTATCTCTTTTAATGTTCCTTCAACATGGGACGTCTCTTTCCAGTTTTTCCAACCACTGCTGAAGTGGATTTGAAAAATTTACAACCATGTTTCTGGTCCTGATCCTGGAAATTAACTATGTATTTTAAAGACTACATAAAATCCTTTCTAGCAGCATCACACATAAAGCCCCTGTAGTCATGTTATGGTTTTAAGCAATCCGGCTCCCTGTAGATTTGACTGAACTGATCAAAAGGCAGTCGCATGTAGAAAGTATAATTCTCAACACGCAGACTGAGTCCTAATGAGTTGAGAAAATTGGTCTCAAGCACAGCTTATTTTTGCTCTTTATTTTTTAGGTTCATGTAATAAAAAATATCAATCCATTAACATTTGAAGAAAGCTTCTTTTTAAAAGTCTGTTTGCACTGATGTCACAATACTGTGAGTCACAACTCATTCAGAGCTCACAGACATCATACTCTCTGCTAATTGCTGTTCTCTTACCAGTGGATTCATCAGTGTCTATCCATAAATCTGTTCATTTTAATGTCTCATAATCATGAGTCTTAGACTTTTTTCTTCCACATCGAAAAAAAGGCTTTTCCATTCTTACTTGTACATCCATGGCTACAGTACAAACAGGATCTGCAAGTCTCTAGTGTGGTGTGACTTTTCCTGGCGCACATTCAACAAGATTCAGGCTCCTTCCCTGTCTTTTCTGAGGTGGCCATGAGAGTTCCACAACCTGATACAACACATGCAACATGACAGAACACAAGCAAGCAAAGAAAACATCTTCACCACTTTGACAACACACAGGCAGCATTTAGAAAACCATTTTTAAAAAAGTCCAAAATGTGACGATTCTCAGGCAAAATCTAAGTTTTAAGAATGTTTTTCTGTAGTCTCTAAGTGGGTTTACGGATTTCTGTTTGTGATGGTTATGAGGAATAATGATATCCTTGCAAAGTGTAAGTCATACTGAATCTATAAACTCGTAACATGAGGCTTAGAGTCTTGTATCATGTCTGTGTGTGGATGTTTGTCTGAGTTACGACTGAGAATTTCTCAGCATATTCCAGCGATGTGTCTTTCTTACTTCACATGGTATATTTGCCTCACTACTTTCTCCCTGCAACTCTTCGATTACAGTTTGAAAACTTTGAGAAGGAAACCCACATTTTTGTCACTGCAAACTACCCTGATGGAGCAAGTAGCAGCCCAGATTCATTTCATGCCCTCAAATGAATTAGGAGGAGCCCACTTTGGTGGAAAACCATCCAATCTGCCAACAGTGAATGTGACCCTGTAAGCCCAGAGGTGGACCACTGTTACACTTTCCAAATCTGTGCGTATGAAACGGTTCACTAAGGGAAGGTAAATTTTGTCATCTGCCCATGTCAATAAAACTCTGCATGGTCACCTCTGAAAATGTCTGCATGCAGCCCATAATTTGTGTTTGGCCACTACAGTATCAGGGTAGCAAAGTGCATGCTTGGCAGTGTTTATGACTGGAATACATAGGTGCTGATCTCCTGGAACACAATTTCCAGGTGGACTCAAAAGTCCTTATATTTTGGTAAAAAGTTGTTCTCTGTTCCTCTTTCACAACATTGTATGTTCACTGACTTCCTTCCTTTATTACCACTCAGTGTGAGGATGTTTGGATGTTATCTTTAGTAACTATCAGCTGTTCCACGATGAATTCAAACTAAGTTTATTTTAGTGGGCTGAACTAGTGACTTACAAGGCAGTTGCTGCTTTTCCTTCAAGACTGCCTTGGACATTGAGGATCTCTTGAACCACACTACCACTGCTGGTGATTCATCAGTTGGAGTAAGGGGGATTTTCTGTGCTGCCAGATTCAAAGTGTGTGTAAAACATCCTATTTTTAAGATGTGTATCCTCTTTATGGCAGCGTCCATATTGTCAGCACTGTCAACAGTCAAAGCAATAGTCTTGCTCAGCTCTATCTCAAACTCCTCCAGAACGTCAGAGATGTCATCTACTGCCTCACCGGTCCATTTGTACACTGTCCTGAAGTGGAGAACCTTCTGTATTAGACGGCCTTGGTTTGTGTAGTGGACCAGAACAGCAGTGTTGGGAAAGTTCAATTTCTACATGAACTAGTTCAAATTTCAGTTCACAAATTTTAAAATGAACCAGTTCAGTTTATAGTTCATAATTCAAAATTTTGAACTAAATTCACTGTTCCAAAAATGAACTATTTCATAGTTCTTTTTATTCAATATGTTGCTGCGAACGATAACCCTCAGAATACTGGCATTTCCCCATTGTTGCCACCCATTCAGTCCACACTAGTAGCCAGCTGCAGCTTCCACCCCTACAGTATATTTTCAAAAACATGAGGAAAAACTTGCTGCTTGAATGGTCTTTTTTAATGAGGAATTATTAAAACAAAAACAGGACAGTCGTCCTTAAGGTGCAAAGGTTTTTCCATTTCATTAATTTTCCAAACCTGGAAACACTTCACATCAAATTCCATTTCAGTCCATTCTTGAAAGGCTAGCCGGGTGCTTTAGTTCAATGTGCCGTCTCAGGTTTGCTGTTGACGTTGATGATGTACGGAGTTGCTTCTTGAAACCCGGCGGGCAAAGTTTACACAAAAAGGTAAGATTTTTCCCACCTGGATCATCACTGACCTTTTCATAAAATTCTTTTAAGTAATCATACGAAGATGAAGTATTAATCGTGGAGGTAGAGTCTGAGGTAGTGCTGCAGCCTTCCATTTGTTTTTGGCGAGATGCTTTGCATTTTGATGACGCATGTGGCGGTGCGACTCTGCGGTGGCTGCTGCCATAGACATATATATATATATATATGTCTATGGCTGCTGTTGCCAGATTGGGTGTTTTCCGCCTACATATTAAGGTGTGTGTGTGTGTAGGTGTGTAAAGTGTGTTTACGGTGTGCTTTAGCCGGGGTTTTGCCTGGAAGCCTCTGTGGAAATCTGGCACTCTCTTAAACAAAGTTGAACTGTGAGAGAGCGCCGTTCACAAACGCCAGAATGAGCGCGCTCACAGTAACGTTCATCAGGCAGAATTACAGTACGTTTAGTTCACGTTCGCCCAAAATATGAACGAGTTCATGAACAAACGTTCACTGAACTCGTTCAGGCACAACACTGCAGAACAGTGAGGTAATGATCCTGACTGAGGTTGGTCCACCAATCTGATGTGATAGCCAGCTTTGGCATGTCCTTTGGGTCAGTGATCAGTTTGGCCTTTTCTAAACCAGTTAGAAATTAATATGTCACTGAGCTAACTCCTGTAGGGAGGGTTATATCTGGGGTTGAGTGCCTTACTCATCTCCCTACAGTAAAAAAAAGTTTTCATGAGTTGAATTATTTTTATAGAATCATTGTTTTGTATATTGCAGACTGACTGCAATAACATACAGTCATTTCCTACTATCACATTATTCTGATTAATAGAACTCAGTATAAACTGACAGACTGTTACCTAAAGCCCTTGGACTCCAAAGTCACAAAGCAGTGCAGGCCTTTCTATTTGAACCTGTTATGGCTAGCTGGCAAATTCCAACGTGAAGGGGTTTGGCTTTGATTTGGAAGTAGAGGAAGTAGTGAGCTTCTTAATTGTAGCTACAACTTTAACAAGATAAGTCATGAAATTGGTGCATTCATAAATTTAGTCTGACCTTTTGTCTCTGATCAGAACCAGTGTGGACAGTGCCTAGTCTTAAATAAGCAGGATTTACTCACAAATTAAAATATGCATTGTGTTTTAATAAACTACCCAGCATTATATAGGTCAACAGACATCAGGTACATGCCAGTATGTTGTGCTTATGATATATTTCACTTCGACAGGCAGAATTCTTCTCTGGATTTGGAAAGTGACAATGCATCACTGACACAAGTCTTCATCTTCTTGTAAATTAGAAAGAGGACCAGTGAGACAAAATGTGCAAAATAAAGTTCTTCCTACTTCCTAAAGCAGGACCGTTGCCATCAGAGCTTATCGATCCTCCAGTATTGAAAAATTTAGCCCTGGGGCTCATTTAACACCGGGGCTCGGTACCCATCCCTACCCAGGTTGCAGTCCTGCACCGATGCTTCAGAATCATTGCAGTTAAACGCTGGCCGCCCAACATTTGTATTTCTAACATGTATTTGCTGACACACCCCATTCCTCCTGCAATGAATGACTTCAATAACTCACTCAGGCTGCAAGCTGGAATCCCTTTTTCAAATAGGCCTGTTTTAAACTATTATCGATCAAATCATGTGCTGGAAAGTTGGTCTCACCAGTGCTACCAGTAAAGAAGTTAGTCTGGAGCCCTATAGTGACCTAAGTCTAGATTTAAGATACAAAACAACTGAAAGAAAGGCATCAGTACATATGCTGTGGTAGTCTTGTGTCAAACTTGCAGAAATTCAGTCTAAAAAGTGATGATATGTTGTGGACGTCGTCTGTCCATGATTTGTAGTTACTGGTTTAGAGCAGGAAAAAACACCAGCTTGGTTCTTTAATGTGAGGTTTTTACAGAGAGCGCTGTGGACATGACTTCTTTTATTCACCAGTAAATCTCTGAGGGGGTCTCTCTGCCTTCACTGCTTCCTTTTGCTCTCCACCCTCTGCTTCATCAGCAGAGTGCCCAAAGAGCAGCAGCAGCAGCAGCAGCAGGGTGAAGCGACTGGCTGCCTAATTAGAGGGTCACAAAGGAGAAGGGAGACGGCGCTGCAATTTAACACCATCCTAATTTCATTACCGCCCATCATGCTGCTCTGCTCAGGCAGGGGTGACCCACACTGAGCAGAAGGCGACAGAGAGAGAGTGCCTCCAAACACGCCACGCAATCATTCAGCAGCTTAAGCGCCTACGCAACAGGCAGGCAACTTTATTTCAAACACACAGAAGATAACATGCAGAATCCTGTTCAACACAGAGGGGCAGCTGGGAGAGAAAGGAGCTCAAATGTATTTAAAGGCTAAAGACAATCTGGGCCTGCTTTGCTGTGCATGCTGATTTTCTGTGGTGAGCGATATCTGGGCTGGGATCATGTGAACAATGGCAATAAATTCAGGAGTAGTTGGTCTGATTCCTCCACTGTGCGAAACACAGATTATCACTGCGGCCAAACCAAGCTGCAGCAGTGAAAGACTTTCACATTTCCCCAGTTAATGAGATCCACCCTGGTAGGTGTGGCACTTTACAACCCACCAGTCTCATAAAGTGTACTGCTGGCAGCTTGTACACAGGAGTCCTGCCTCTCCAAACCTTTCCACACTGAAAAGCAACAAACCTGTTGCAGGCAGAGAAGTGCATGTGGTGCTATCTGACTATATCCTATATATTGTCTTTCTCTCCAAGAGTCAGATATTCAGATGGATGTGTTTTTTCATGTCTGGCAAGTAAGGAGCTGGACTCAGGCCTTTGTTAGCTTATCTCAGCATAAACACTGAACACAGCTAGTCTCACTCTGTCCCAGTTCAAAAACACACCTTCCAACACTGAAGCTAAAATCCAATCTGATCAATCAAATCATAGATCTGGAAAGGTCTATGTGAACGAAATGGTAAAGCGCCTTCGTCTGCCTTAGTGGTACTCAAAGCACTTTATAATGCTTCACAATTCACACACACATTCACACACCAATGATGACAGAGCTGCCATACAGAACACTAGAATGCCATTGGGAGCAACTTTGGGTTCAATGTCTTGCCCAAGGACACTTCAGCATGCGGAGGGACCAGGGATCGAACCACCAACCTTGCGATCAGTGGACAACCTGCTCTGCCACCTGAACCACAGCCGCCTGGAAAGGAATTTAGGAATGTGAGGAATAGATGAGATGTAGATAAAAAGTGAAGAAGTGAAAGTGAAAAATGTCTTCACAGTAAATGAAATCTGGAGACATCTTCTTCATCAGTCTTTATACTTGTAATATTAGTAAAGTGAGACACACATTGATTCTCTTTGTACATCTATCTTTATGCTTTGTTTTGTATTAGATCATTTTTGCACATGAGACATTGCCAGTACACCTCCATAATATAACCAGATGCTGTAAATTGAACTCAATTGTGTTGCGTTGTATTGGTGGTGATTTTTTCCCCGTATTTATTACCTGGCTGCTCTGGGGCCAGTAGCCAACACTAATGCATAAGGTGCGAGATCATTAAAGAGACCATTACCTCTCTGTTTCTCTGGCAGACAGTAGATGAGAATCACATTTTCTATTATGAATGGAGCCAACGACTGATCTGGGGTGAATTTCAGCTCCGTAATATATTTCTCTCTCCGTCTTTCTCCTTCTCTCTCTCTCCCTGCTCTGTCATTAGCTCTCTGCTTCTCGCAGTTTTATCTCCTCAGTTTGGTGCCTGCTGGATATCCGATCCCTTTCCCAGGCCTGATTTTAATTTCCTGTCCGCTGTCAGGTGTGGCAGCCACAACGAGAACACTGAATAAGGAAGAAAAAACCCACAGCAACAACCCCTCGCTGGCTGTTTCTCCGGGACTTATCTAGCTCAGTTCTGCCCTCATAGGGGACATTGTTAGCGCACACAAAGGAGGAAAGTCACATACATACATATATAGAAACAGGCATATTTTTCATTTGCATTCTCTTCAGAGAGTAGACGACAGTCATGAAACACTGACTAGAATATGGATGTTGGAGAGAAATAGCTAATCATACTTTTGTAAGTGAGTAATACACTTGCCAAGGTGCTAAAGTGAGGAAAAGTCACCAGAATTTGGATATCTTCATGTAACCTCCTGACATTTGATGCACCATTTTTTCAGGCTACAGAGATACCGGTCTTTGTGGCCCTGTGCAGGGAAGGGTGTCACAGTTCCTTGTGGATGACAGAGGCTTACACAGGAGCTTGTGCTTCATCCAACACCATCCATCAATTTTTACCTCTGCCAAAGAGGTTATGTGGTGGCCGGCGTTGGTTTGTTTATTTGTTTGTTTGTGTTCAAAATAACTCAAAAGGTAATGGACCGATTTGGGTGAAATTTTCAGGAAATGTGTGAAATGGGACAAGGAACAAATGATGACATTTTGGGACTGATCTGGATCACCGTCTCCATCAAGGAAATTTTTTTTAATGTAAGTGTAACCAGGTGGACAATTAAATGCGGTTTACTCTAAAAGCCACCAGAGGGCACTCTTGTTTTTGGGGTAACCCCCTCTGACCACATGACATTTTGGGGCAACAGACAGCGACAATGACGGACTGCTCTTTCCTTCCTGAGCGACATACGCACGGTTGGGCCGGCATTCTTATCTCGGGTTGTCTAAGAAGCTGGGAGGCTGTTAGGAGCTGCTGCACTAGAGGCCACACCTGTATATTAGGTCGGATGGGGTGAAGGCCGCATTGTCGGTAGGACATTTGAACTGTATGGAATTACATTTGTATCTGTAACATTCCATAGAAAATATGTGAATTGGGAGATTGTGTTGGGGGTGGACTGAAGCTGCTTGGTGGAGGTACGCGCTCTCTGAATGCTTTTTTATTTTTTCATATTTTGTTCTTTCTCGACAGCAGTAGCATTTGAAAACTACAACATTGATGGAAAACCTAAATGTTAACGGAGGATGAATGGACAAATGAACTAAATGTTAAACTGCTGTCATGTAAAGTCTTGTTCGGTCACAATCACACACTGTAGTTCCTGATCAACATTTTCCTCAGCCTCTCAGAGCTGTCTCTCCATTGTTGGGAATGTCACAGAATGTGGTGCCTCTAGTCCCTCCCTTGTGTTTTTGCTGTTTTCTCTTCCCATGTGTTTCCTGTGCTCCTTTGTCTGCCTTCTACTGTCTGTTTGTACATGTGCCTGTGGGCACTGTGCTCCCCACTACCTCCCCCTTCTCATCAGTGCTGTAGTAATTAAGCCCTGATTCCTCACTCTCATCCAGAACATTCTGTCTGCCAGCGTGGTATCAACACTACAACCTTCAGCCCTGTTTTTTGATCCTTGGGTTAGGCCTGCTTTCCCTGTACTTCAAGTTCACTACTCACTCTGCTTGCCAGCCTGCCCTGCTCTGCTCCATCAGCTCACCTACAGCTCATCATTAGCTCATTCTTTTGCCTGTTTTCCTGCTCTGTCCAGTCTGCCACCTGCCTGCCTCGATTCCCAGTCAAATGCTATACGCTCCCTTCAGTGTTTTTAATCGTTGCTTGTTAGTCTATGTTCTGGTTATAGGTCCAGCCAGGTGATCTCAACAGACTTGTTCTAGATACTTGACCTGTTGCACTGCTGTAATTAAGAAACCTCTCCAGCATTCTGTCTTTGAAATATCAGAAATGTTATGTGATAAAACTGGTCTAAGAACTCAATTCATCTACAGATCATTAAGAATCAGAAAAGAAGCAGCAAATAAACAGTTGAGACAAGCTACTAAAACATGCAGGCAGCAGGACAACATTTATAAAAAAGTCAAGTCAAGTCAGCTTTATTTATATGGCACACTTAATACAACAAGCATAACTCAGTGTGCTTCAAATAAAATCAAAGATACATCATACAACATAAAAGGCATATAAAATAAGAAAATATTAGATATATATGAAACATATATATGATAAAATAAAATAATATAAACATATACAAACATGCTTTAAACCTGATTAAAAGCTTGGTAAAAAGATGTGTTTTTAGTTTACATTTAAAAAACAACACTGTTGTAACAGACCGTAGTTCGTGTGGGAGAGAATTCCAGAGAGTAGGACCATAATGACTAAAAGCACCATAAGATGATTTAGAATTGATTCTGGGTGCAGTCAGGAGACCTTTATTTGATTATCTCAGGGCTCTCTCTGGTGTGT
Source organism: Dascyllus trimaculatus (assembly GCA_024666655.1). NCBI lineage: Eukaryota > Metazoa > Chordata > Actinopteri > Pomacentridae > Dascyllus > Dascyllus trimaculatus. Next base: position 26,877,773 of record CM045465.1, read on the forward strand.
AAGCAGTGAGCATGTCAATAACATAAAACACTTTAAAACAATAAGAAGTAATTTAAAATCTTCACTTTGTTTTACTGGGAGCCAGTGAAGAGATGATAAAATCAGAGTGATGTGCTCAGATTGTTTGGTTTTTGTTAAAACTCTGGCTGCAGCATTCTGAATCAGCTGGAGTGTATTTAATGTCTTATTTGTCAGTCCAGCAAAAAGTGCATTACAGTAATCCAGTCTACCAGGAAAAGAAGCATGAACCAGCTTGTCAGAGTCGGGCTGCGATTAAAGCCTCTAACTTTTGATATATGTCTAAGATGATAAAAGGCAGTCTTAGAGATATTAGAGATGTGCTTCTGGAAGTTAGATCTGCATCTAAAATCAAAACCAAGTTGTTGAGATGCTCACATGGTTTTATAGACAGGGGAGTCAACAAAGATGGAATCTCGTGCTTCTAAACCATAGGGCCTACTAAAAGAATCTCCATTTTGTCATGATTAACCTGTAAAAAGCTTTTGACCATCCATGATCTGATATCTGAGATGCAATGGATGAGATCATCCACTGGGGTGAGGTTATTGGTGAAGACAGAAATGTATAACTGTGTGTCGTCAGCATATGATTGATATGAAATATTCTATTTCTTCATTATGAACCTAAGATAAAGCATGTATAAATTAAACAGCGAGGGACCCAGAACTGACCCCTGAGGAACTCCATATGCAATACCATGCTCATCATACTCACAGAGGAAGATCTTCCAGTAAGATGTGAAGAGAACCACTCCAGAACTGTGCCTTTAAGGCCTACACAGTGTTCAAGGCACTGAAGAAGAATTACATGGTCCACAGTGTCCAACGCTGCTCTGAGGTTGAGAAGTACCAGAACAGAAACTTAATGATTATCTTTGTCAATTTTAGAATCATTAACAACTTTGATCAGGACAGTTTCGGTACTGTTGTCATCAAACAAATTGTTACGAGACAGATACATATATAACTGTTGATGAACAAGCTTTTCCAGAATTTTCACCAAGAATGGAAGGTTTGATATTGGTTTGTAATTTTCAAAAGCAAGTGGGTCAAAATTACTAAAAAGTGATTAAAAAGCTCATGTCAAGCTAATGTAAAGGGCACTGTTCTATTGTACTGTACTGTATTGTACTGCTCTGTAAAATACTGTGCTTTTTCAGTTTGGTTCGACAGCTATTAAATCCCAGGAGCTACTTGTCTGCAACAGCACACTTGGACAACTATGTTTTCTTACTCTAATGTGTGATTGGATGAGCCATCTATTCAATTCAATCCGATTTTATTTATTTAGTGCAAATTTACAACATATGTCATCTCACAGTGCTTTACAGAGTAAGGTACAGACCTTACAAATTATTGACAGAGCGAAAAACAGAAAACCCAACAATCCAAAGTTGCATTTGGACTCACTATGAGCAAACAGTCAGCAATAGTTAGAACATCTCTATCTCTCATGGGCTAACTTCAACTGTCACCACACCTAGAACAATTCAGATGCCTCACAAGGTAGACCAAAATTGAAACTGACCACAAATTATGCTCTAGCAGAGGGAAGGGAATAAAATTTGTTTTTAGCTTACTAACTTACTATATGTGTCCATGTAGCAATTGCATTATATCCACATTTTGTAATATCAACTTCTTCTGAATCTTGAATCTATAGCTCATTCTATGGAAACCTCTTAGCCTTGGTTGAATTAATTATTTGATATTAGGAGACACGTTTATTTTAGAGGGTTGATAGCACTCATCACACATCTTAATAGACACACCATTAAAGCTACCTGCCTAGTGTTGTGTAGGTCCACCTCATGCCACCAAAAATACGATGACCTGTGGGGATAAGGGACGCTTATGACTGTCCTGTGGTGTCCGGCATTGAGACGCCAGCTGATCTTTTGGGCCCTGTGGGTTGCAGAGTGGATCCTTCATGGGTGGGGCTTGTTCTGGGGCACCTGTGGATGCTTGGTCAGTTTGGGATCTGAGGAGTTCTGAAATCAACACCTTGGGCTCTTTGTTGTGTTCCTTGAGGTGTTTCTAAGCAGTTTCTACTGTGTAGCAGAGCAGTTTGTCCTTCTGGGGAAGGCAGTTGGAGTGTTGTTACTTGGTCTGGTTAGTGTGGTTGTTTTCAGACAGAGTCACATTAGTATTTTCAAAGGGTCTCTGCAACCAAATAACTAAATATTTACGCAGATAGCATTGCTTTTATTTGACTGATTCTGGAATATCTAAGATTTTGCCTCTACCTGAGTGAATCAGAACTATGTTTCTGATGCCTAAACCTTCACTCTATACCCTGAAGGTCCCTGCACTGGGACTAAGCTGTGTCTGTGATTAAAACACAACCTGACACTACATTTTGAAGGTTGCTGAGCAAATCCATTCAGTGGAAAGCCCACCTAGTACTATTACAATTAAATTCCATGCAGGCAGTGTTGTTATGCGTCTTTGCTGTAGCATCAAATTTGATAGAGTTGCATTAGGAATTTTTAAAAACAGGTTCAATAATGTGAGTTTTACTGGCTCACTATAATTCACAGTTTTCATTGCGAGGAAGTAAAAATGTCAGTTTTTCAAATCTCACTCTGGCCTGGTTATGGGAACAAGGAGACTCCGTGTATTGCAAGTGTTTTTTGTCCAAGACGGATACGCATCCACTTTGTTAGTCCCTCTGTAGCAATATCACAGTATAATCACAGTACTTTAGGCTTTATTTGGCCACTACTAGACACTTTAAACTAACTGTTGGCAAAAACAGGTACTCTATCAGCCTTTATGGCAAAATTGGAGAGATGAGACTTTTCATGAAGCTGCAGCTGCACCACTCAGTAACAACCCCCATGTGTTGAACTCTAATGTGAGCAGCAGCATGCTGGAACTGGCAGAGACTGCCTAATTATGTCTGCTAAATATAGATGATTACCACATCATAATTTGACACATTCTTATTTAATGATCATGAGAAGACTGTTTGGGTAATGCTGAGATCAGACAATAGCTATTTTATGATCAAGACAAGTAAAGATCATTAATGCTGCAGTTTTTCAGAGGAATATAATTGATTATGGCATCTTTGTATACCGTAGTCAATGAAATCAAAGATCATTATGTGGTCCGTAAGTGTACAACCATACATTTATGGAGATAACATGCCACCCAAAATTGGTCTGATTTAGCACATTTTAACTGTTTGCATCTGTAGTCCTTGTCCTTTCTGGTATAACACCTCATAGTTCCATAGTCTACTAATTACGCACTTGTCTTGCTGTGCTGTCATCATTCAACAGCCTATTTTACATTTAACAATGTCTAATGTTCATATATGGGTATTTAGTCTTGGTATTTGTGCTTGATCACATGTCAGTTCAGTGCCTCCACTGTTTTGTTGTTCACATTTCGGTTCCTAACTTGTATAGATTCCAGCTACCTAGCTTTTATAAATAACTTTCCCCTTAAATAATTTCCCCAATCATTCCTGAAGTTCTTCTTGCTGTGCAACAAGGGGTGCTTCATATGCAGCATTGTTAGAATAATCCGATCGAAGTATTTCGCTGGTCCAGTATCAGTTAGATTGCTAATTATTTCAGCATACATTCAGAAACCCATCTCAGTGTATATTTCCCTACACAACAATCATCTTCTATTCTAATAAGAAATACAGAAGTACAATAAAAACAAAGATATAATAAAGATGTACCCTTTTACATGTACAGACATGGCATAATGAACATACAATCCAATCCACTTTATTTGTATAGCACATTTAAACAACAAAAAAGTCTCCAAAGTGCTGCACATAGAATCATAAAAGCAATAAAACAAACATTCCCAAAAATCCTAAAAGAATTTTGTGGTCGACTGTGTCAAAGGCAGCTGTCAGGTCTGAAAGCACTAAAATGGCGGAACTATCCGAATCAGTCATTAAAAGGACATCATTAAAAACCTTCAGAAGAGCAGACCTAGTGCTGTGAAATGCCTTGTACCCAGACTGAAACGGGTCTAAAGTGCCATTACCATCCAGAAAAGGCTGCAATTGCGCAAAAACACACTTCTCTAGAAGTTTTGCCACAAAGGATAATTTGGAAATGGGCAGGTAATTTGACAAAAGTGCTGGATCAAGACCTGGTTTTTAACATACAGTAAATATGGATATGTACAGGTACAGCATGCTGGATTATGCACCCCATTGTAGGACACGCCCAGTGTGTAGAATTGTACTTTCAATTATACGCAATTGTAGTGATACATTTCTGTTACTGCAGTCATAAAGTTCTTGAGAGAAAAGACCAGTGTTAACACGTTAATGCACATGAAAAGCTGTAAGACAACAGTGTTGCATTTTGTTATTGAGCTGTATGAAAACAAATAGAGTTTCATGATGTTTTTACACTTAAAACAGCTTCAACTGAGCAATAGAGAAAAAAGGTGAGTAACATGAATTTTGCTGCACTATGATGTTCCTCCACTGGAAAAGCTATTTGGGGGAAGATTGTTAAAAATGTTGTTGTACTGAAGAGAAAAACAATGTTACATGATTAAATCATTGATGAGGAAAAACAGTGTTACAATAAGTTATTGCACTTGAAAAAATATAAAGAGAGTACTTGCACATGAGCAGAAGTGTTAAGTCCCGGAAATGCAGAAGGAACAAAACGCGTTTGGTAACGTTCCTTGTTGCATTTTGGATGAATGAAGAGCTGCTCAAGGTTCCCACTGTAGCGTACGACCGCACCAATTAAATGTAGCGTAACTACACTTTACAATTAAAATTTGCACTCGTTAATGAAGGGGCACCATCTCAGATTACTGAGAAAATTATCATTCTAAATTAAGTCTCAAGGAGACTTTAATTGAATGAAGTTGATCAGTCTCTTAGCTGAAAATCGTAAATTCTGATTTCATTGACCTCCAGATCCCAAACAAAGAAATACACGGCAGAACCGATGATAATTATACACAAACATTTATTAACTAAACTCCAAACAAACAATAAACAACAATGACATAACAACAGACAGTGAATGAATGAATGCGGATAAGCTATTTAACTGTGATCGTCACTGGAAGCAGCTGATAGAAAGGTGATGAATTTAGAATCACTTTAGAATTGGAAGCCAATCGTAATTTATAAATTCACCCGTTTAGCAGAAGGAAAATGATACTTGCGTAGCCCTCTGATGGAGCGAGAAGGCGGCCGCAGGACGTTCAGCTGTGATGATCTGCTGGATGAGTCGGATCAGGAACGCAGAGACAAAGAGGCACTTTGGTGTAGTCATGTTGTAAAAATGTACCAAAGTACAAACACTAAGAGTCGAAGCTCATAGTTAAAAGAAAATGTCCGTGCTGTTGCATTATTAAAGTTAACTGAAGAGGTTTAACTTCAATCCTTTAAGAAACAAAAACACAAACCCAAAAAACTTAGCCTGATAAAAGTCCTTAAAAGAAGTAAACCCTTGAATGAAAGAAAAAGAAACCCTTAAAGTTCTTTAAAAATAGTAAAAGCCCCTAGCACGTTTAAAAAGTAAAAAGCCCCTTTTGAAAAGAAACAAGCCCAAGTTGCATTCCAGTGACTTTCCTTTTATATAGAAAGTTTTGGAGCCAAATTCAAATCAGCATCTGACCAATCGTGGCTGTGTCCATCCCAAGGGGTGGTCGTGAGTCTCACTGTCCAGGAGACATCAGAGGTCAAATACCTTTAGAGCATGCTTTAAGATCATTTCTTAAACATGCAAATCCAATTATTAATATCTATGATGATCACAGATCTGAAATCTCACTAAATGTGTGATTAAAACGACACCAAGCATAATATGTTTATCTCACATGGTTCCTGAGATAATAATAATAAAAGATATAACACGAGAATAAGCTTACAAATAGTAGACTTCTAGGCTACATGAAAGTAAACTATTAATGTGACTACGGATACAAGCAATATACATTCAATTATAAGAAAAATTTCGACTTATAAGTATACATGCTGGGAATCAAAGATCTCTCTCTCTCTCTCACTGTGTGTCTTTTATGGTGGTGTCCGTGACAGAGAGGAGGGGGGTGTCGGTTTCTTGTGTTTGCATTGCAATAAACACTTCAGATTCAATGTGTTCTCCTTCCATGCTGGTCCTGATCAACCTGGTATCACAGAGTCCAGATGTTGGGATCATCACTCCAGAGATGTTGAATTCTTTGATTTTATTATTTAGAAGTGTTTAGTTCGAATCATCAAAGAGTTCCTTGTGTTAGGAGGAATGTCATCTCTCTTCTCCCGAGGTGTATGGTTTTCGTCACCTTTTGGCGCTTTTATGACCCTTATCAGATTCTGGTGCAGAAGGGAGACATCCTGTCGTCTCCAAAAAGGGGGGATTTGGGTCTGCTGTCTCTTGAAATGGTTTCTTACCCAATTTACAGCTCTGAGAAACGGTCTCTTAGATTATCTGGGTGTTAGTTTGGAATGTTCTGCTCCGTTGTACGCTACACCACAGTCTCATGCAGGGGGTGAGAGGTGCTGTCCATGATGAATGCCAGCTTGGCTAACATCCTCCCCTCACCCAGCTCCTCAATGGAGTCAAATGGACAGTCCAGGACTGGAAGTTGTAAGCTGGCAGTGCTGGATGTGAAATCCAACATGTATACGGTGCAGAGTCAGGCACTGTCCCCTGTGGAGCCCCCAAGCTGCTGACCACCTCATCAGACACACAACCATGGAACCTCACATACTGTGGTCTGTTGGTGAGATAGTCGATGGTCTGTGCAGCCAGTTGGCAGTCCACTCCTGTTCCCTCCAGCTCTCCCCTGAGCACCGATGATTGTACTGTGTTAAATGCATTTGAAATGTCAAAACATGGCCCTCACAGAGCTTCCTGTGCTCTCCAAGTGTGAGGAGGATCTGTGCAGCAGGTAGACGACTGCATCATCCACCCCAATACTAGGCCAACTGCAAACTGCAGAGGGTCCATGTATGAGCTCACCAGGGATTGGAGGTGGTTTACAACAATCCTCTCCAAGGTCTGCATGAGCTGGGAAGTTAGGTGACAAGTCTATACTATACTATATTACTCTCTTATTCAGAAGGTAGGGGCAACTGGCCTACATGGTCATTTGGGTTGGAGGACTTGTTGGTATACAGAACAGAGAATATGTAATGCAATGACAGATTTGCATTAGAACTATTTTGGGCCTTGTTGCTGCATTTGAATGTATTCATTAACCTTGCAGCATCAATCTTTTTTTTTTAAAGAGAATACTGCAGGCCTGCTGCCAGAACCCCCTCTGTATTTGCATCCAAAGTGTGGTTTAGACATAACACAGGTTAAAGTGTGTTCATTAGTAAAATTGTGAAAGCTTTATATTTAAGTCCAAACTTACTTCATAATATGAAGACCTTTTTATCATGCCTCATTAAAAGGGGTAGCAGCCCCCCTCACCTCTCACACCCATGATTAGTAATTAGACACTCTAGATTGTAATGAGACTACTTTGGAGTTTTGGCTCACTGTGTCTTTGCTCATGCCCAGGAATGGACGGGAGCCAATGGAATCACAGTAACATGTTACCCAGCAGTGATGACGATTCATATCAAGCCAGCCCTTAGTTCTGTCAAATGCTTGAAACTGAAATAGGTGTTTTTGACCTGAGAGACATTTTCCTCTTTCTGTGATGTCTAATTTGAAAAAAAAAGCCTTTACTTTTCCAAACGAATCCCCATGAATCCTTCTTTTTTTCACCGTCTGTTAACCAGCAGCACTTATCTGTTTCCTCCCACTTATAGGCCTTTGTTACCAGGCAACACTTCACTTCTTCATCATGATACTCAGACCAGCGCGCACATCAACACCACATTTAATAAAGAGACTTTAATTCTGAATGTACAGTGAAATAATATGCAATCACACTGAGAGAGTAATTACAGTAAACACAGTTGAGTTATACATCAGAAGGTCATGTATTCTCAGCAGGTGTTATTAACAGAACCCTTGCTACAATCAAGTGGAGAGTGTGAGTCACTGTGCACTGGGATGGCTTGGAACTGAATGTGAAGCAGCAGGACCTCAGTGCTTCAGACTATGAAATGGTGGATTGCTCTCTCCAATTTGAGAGTGAGCTGCTGTGCCACGTAAAGGTGTTGAAGTATGTTCACAAGTGAAGGCAGTGACAGGTCAACTAGTTAGTGTCTGCAGTGGTGCTGCCACAGTACTAGTCTGTCAAGGTGAAGACGGAGCAAAGCCTAATAGTACACCTCTTAATTTACTGGTTGAACTCCTATTAAGTTTTCCGTATGGATACTGGTTTTCACAAGTGACCAGAAAATTAGATTGTGAGTGAAAGCAGCTAAAGTTACTTTTATCGTGTGAGCAACAAAGACATCTGGAAGTAGCTTAGAGTAGAACCACTGCTACTGAAATGGGAGCATTTGAGATTCTTTGGACATCTGACAAGGATACATCTTTGAGTGTTTTCAGACACTGGGAGGAGACCCCAGGGCTGACATAGAACATGCTGGACGGATTCCATATTCCATTTGTTCAGGGGAAATCAATACACTTGGAGACTGCTTGTTCCCAGTATATGTGCGAGTGTGTGTTTCAGCATAGTGATACTACATCCTTCGAAGTCACATGGTGAGCACTAATATAGAGGAGACAATGCATTGATAATCTCCAGCACAAACAGGCAGCCTGTGCTGAATGCTGAATGGCATAATCAGAGGGAGATGACTTTGATTTCACGGCCCATTGAGTGCAGAATGTGCACATGGCGCTGTTTGGACAGCCGCCACGGCTCAGCGGGCAATCAGGCCCAATTCTGCTTTCTGCCACACGGTGAAGCAACAGGGTACAATTTGAGGGGAGCACATTTATATCCAGTCTGTGATCCAGTTCTTTTCCTTTTGATTGAGGATGTGTATTGAATCATCCTACATCACCTGTGTATGAGTGCTTGTGTCTTAATATTTGACTGAGACCTGTAGGTTGGCAAATACTTTCAATGTGTATGCAACTGGCTGCACGATGGGTTCTATCTGCTTGTTCATTCATGATTTGTCATATTAGTCAAGGCTTCACATGAACAAATATAAGTTTTGGGTACTCCCCTGTGGTCACAACCCACTGAAGGAGTCCAGGCTGTCTCTTCTCTTATTCACATCTCTGGCTGCCTTCCATTTCCTCTCCATCCTCACACAAAGCTTCAGAGTGTGAAACTCTTTAAAAGAAGTATATGAAAGAAGTCCAGTGAAATAGGAAATAGAATTTTAGCAGCCTATTATATGACTTCAGACTGTTTAGGTGAACTGTTGAAACCCAGCTGAGGATTATTAGCCAGAAGGGAGTGATGTAGGGAATGAGAGGAGAGCCACTCACTGGCTATACTAACTGATTTCTTTTAGAGATCTAATTTCCCACTGCTTTCTATGCCAGGGGACCTTCCGAGCTTAGGCCCCCCACTTATTGCTACATTTAATAGCGCAAACTTGCACTCACACACAGCCACGTGGCTCTGCAGTGCATGAGTGGTGCTTTTACATTTATTAGAAACTTCTAAATTAAATTAGAAGTTCTATCAACTTGTAAATTAAATTAAAAGTCACATCTACCTAAGAATTGAATTAGAAGTTACATCACATTAGAGAGATTTAGCAATGGCCTAAGGACATTTAAGGATAAAAAAAAAAACGTTATCTTTGCCGCCTGACCAGGACACCTCTCCCTGAAAAGACTGAGCAGGATTCTATAAATTGCCTGGCTTATTTTTAATAGACTGCAATCTTTTTAAACAAGGAGACAGAAAAAAATGAGGAGCTTTTAAATATCAGGTCCACATGCTACTGATGTAGTCTGTCTTAAAAGCTTTGTTTCACATTAGGGTTGAATGGTCATCCATTGGTATTTCAGCAGTAAAAACTTCCAACAACTTCAAAAGTATGACTAGTGGTAAAACTGGGAGAGATATTTCTGGTGGCTGCAACCCATTCAGATATAGGTGACTACAAGGACATAACACCACTGAACACAAAACTATGAAGAGCTTTTAATCTGTTGCAGTCATCAAGTTTTTGCAGTGAGACTCTTAAATGCTTGAAAAAGACAGCAAACACCTCGCTAACCAAGGATCAATTTTAATCTCTTGCAACAGAGAGAAAGGCAGAATTTGTCCAGCATTTCTCAAAAAGAGAAGTACAGCAGTGACTGCTTGTACATGGTGCATACGCTGTCATTGTCATTGACTACAGTTGGTGACTCCTCTGAGCTGATTTAAATAGGGCACATTTACTAAACTTAGCCCCAAACACAACAGTGGGAAAGTCTGAGGAGCTCAGCACAAACCTGAAAAAGCAAATTATTGACTAATACAAGTCAGAAAAGTCACTCTGAGCCATTTCAAAGCAGCTACAGATCCAAAAATGAACTGTGCAAACAATTATGTGTAAGCATAAAGTCCATGGCAGATCAGGAAAAAACACAAGCTATCACCTGCTGCTGACAGACAGTTGGTGAGGATGGTCAAGAAACAACCAAGAATCACCAAAAAGCAGGTCTGCAGTTATTAAGAGATGCTGGAACATTGATGTCAGTGTCCACAGTCAAGGGTCTTTTACATGGCCATGGGCTGAGACGCTGCTGTGCAAGATGCAAGCCCTTTCTCGAGAAGCAGGATCTTAAGGCTTTAATGAAGTTTGCTGCTGATCACATGGACGAAGAAAAGTCCCTCTGGAAGAAAATCCTGTGGTCAAATGAAAGAAAAATTGAGCGATTTGGGATGACTGCAGCCTTGAGAGGATGCTCAGGAAAAGTCGATTTATGATGTTGGAAGAGCTTCAGAAGGAGTGGACTAAGGCTGGTGTCAGTGCATTAAGAGCCACCAAGCACAGACGTCTTCAGGAGAGGAGCTACAACAGTTGCATTTCTAATATCAGGTCACTTCTGAACCAGAGATATTCGAAGCGTTTTACCTGGGCTGATGAGAAAAAGAAGTGGACTGTTGCTCGGTGGTCCAAAGTCCTCTTTTAAGGTGAAAGTACATTTTGCAAGTTCCTAGAGTCTGGAGGAGTGGAAAGAGCAGGTTTCACTATGGGAAGAGGAGAAGACAGCTGAGACAATGTGATGCTCTGGGCAGTGTTCTGCTAGAAAACCTTGGACCCTGTCATTCATGTGGATGTTACCCGTAGCACCTACATAAACATCGTTGCAGAGCATGTACACTGCTTCATGGTAGCGGTGACAGCGCCCTCTTTCTGCAGGAATATAAGCCCTGCTACACTGCAAAAATGGTTCAAGAGTTCATTATGTTGATTTGGCCTCCAAATTCCCCAGATCTCAATCCAATTGAGTGTCTGTGGGATGTGGTCAGAAACAAGTGCAAACCATGGACACCTCAGTGCACGTGTCAGTCTGTTTGCTGTGTGAAGAGTCCACTTTGTATCAAATTCTGGACTGCATGTGGGTGTTCTTTGTGACACAGACCCTAGTGGACCCTTGCAGACACAAACTCTATAGATTGGCCCTGAATGGTTAGTTCATGGACAGAGTTAATAACTGGATAATTGTGGGATGCTGAGTTCATGTGGAGGCATGTGAAGTGCCTCCAGTCATGTAGGTGGGAGTGCTATCCTTTTGCAGGCTGATGATGTGTGATTTAGCAAACTAGTCTGCTTATTCTGAAAAAAATCTTTTATTGTGTGTGTCTTTTCATTTTGTGTGATATTTGGCTGCTGTCTGACAGGATGTTTGTTTTCCTCCGGACATTTAAAAGCCAGTATGTCTAAAGTATTAAAAAAGCTGAAGGATAACGCTGCTCTACAAATTAGCAGCTTCAACAGCAAAGACTTGATCCTTTTGGTTATATAAATTAAAACAAACACAGAACACAGGATGATGGAGTTACATTACATACAAACCTTATGCCTCATTAGCTGGAATACAGCAGTGTGTTTCCTGTCATGTGGACTGTTCACCACCTGACAGCTGGACTTATCTCCCACAGACCACACACACAGTGGATAAACCTCTGCTGACTACTGACAGCCAGAGAGGGAAAACTGCAGGGTCAACCAAGCACATTTTTATTCAGCAGGCTACAGCCCTCCTGTTTTAGCACAGACATCGTGCTCTGGTGAATGAGGACATGTAGTGACACACACACAAACAATACCATCCTCTTTTTGCAAGTGATAGTCGAGACAAGATAATTTGATCATTGTTGTTGTCTGCTTGTCCAACACCTTAATGAGAAACACCTCTTGGGATTCCTGCTGAAGTAAACACACTTTTGGTATCATAAGAGGACTGACATCAGTGGGGAATAATATTAATAATCATAATATTAAACTTGAAAAGTGCTGCTTTCCTTTCTCTCTTCCTCCCATTGATGTATTAACCTTTCTGGATAAATTAGTACTGGTTCCCTGATGCAGGCCATTAAAGAAGCCATTACAATGTTATTACAACAGACTGCAGGTCCCTTTAAAAGCTTTGTTCTAGTATTGATTACACCACCATCCTCCTCTCATCCATTCCTACACATCAGCTTTACCCCTTTCCTTGCTCTCTCTGTCACTCTTTCTTTGTCTCTAAATAAATGCTTGGTGCGTCTTAAGATAATAAGATATATCTTTATTCATCCCCCAAGGGGTGAAATTCACATTGACACACAGCTACAGCTGAAGGATAAATATAATTAAAGCTGCAAGCAGCGTCAGACGGGCCCTCGCTCCTCACCGCACTCCTCTCCACACGACCTTGCCTAGGGGGCGCCGTAGAGCCGATTAGAATTTCGACTGTGCAAATCTGTTGGTCTTGGTCTTGTATGTATGTACCAAATTTTATGTTTGTATGTACCAAATTTTATGTTTGTAGGATAAAGCAGTGATTTTATATGACTATTTGAATAATTCTAGGGGGCGCTGTGGAGCCGTTTGACCACGTACATTCCTGAATTGTATATTAAATATTAGGTCTTGAGATTAATGAGGATTTGTGTGGATTTGGTGATTTTACATGGATCCCTTCACCTCCAAAACCCATTTCGTTCCACATGGCGATTTTGTTCAAAATGGCCGCCATGCCACGCCACCACCATGTGACGTATCCACGAGAATTTAATAACTTTTCATCCTGGAGGGGTCTACATGCCACACAGTGAATTTGGTGAAGATCGGACAAAAATCCTGGGAGGAGTTCGTTAAATTCCAATGCCTGCGCACAACGTGTTCCATTGTACAATGTTAAGCTTTTTTTTTCAAAATGGCCGCCATGCCACGCCCACACCGTGTGATGCAGCCACAAGACTTGAATAACTTTTCATCCTGGAGGGGTCTAGATGCCACACAGCAAATTTGGTGAAGATCGAACAAAAATCCTGGGAGGAGTTTGTTAAATTCCAATGCCTGCGCACAGCATTTTCTAGGGGGTGCCATTGAGATTTTTTGTTCAAAATGGCCGCCATGCCACGCCCACACCATGTGACGTATCCACGAGATTTTAATAATTTGTCATCCTTGAGGGGTGCAGATGCCACACAGCGAATTTGGTGAAGATCGGACAAAAATCCTGGGAGGAGTTCGTTAAATTCCAATGCCTGCGCACAATGTGTTCCATTGTACAATGTCAAGCTTTTTTGTTCAAAATGGCCGCGATGCCACGCCCACACCGTGTGACGCAGCCACAAGAATTTAATAACTTTTCATCCTTGAGGGGTGTAGATGCCACACAGCGAATTTGGTGAAGATCGGCCAAAAATCCTGGGAGGAGTTCGTTAAATTCCAATGCCTGCGCACCACGTGTTGAAGTGGGCGAGGTTACGCTTTTTTGTTCAAAATGGCCGCCATGCCACGCCCACACCGTGTGACGTATCCACGAGATTTTAATAACTTTTCATCCTGGAGGGGTGTAGATGCCACACAGCGAATTTGGTGAAAATTGGATAAAAATCCTGGGAGGAGTTTGTTAAATTCCAATGCCTGCGCACCACGTGTTCTAGTTGGCGCTGTTTAGCTTTTTTGTTCAAAATGGCCGCCATGCCACGCCCACACCGTGTGACGCAGCCACAAGATTTTAATAACTTTTCATCCTGGATGGGTCTAGATGCCACACAGCGAATTTGGTGAAGATCGGATAAAAATCCTGGGAGGAGTTCGATAAATTCCAATGCCTGCACACTACGTGCTGTAGGGGGCGCTGTTGAGCCTTTTTTTGAAATTTTAAAAGCAGGAATGTTTTTGTCTCGGGCTACTGTACCCGTGTACCAAATTTCATGAGTTTACGTGAAACTAGCCGTATTAACTCCACTAAAGCCCAATTTTCTAGGTGGCGCTATTGAGTCATTTTGCCATTCATATGTGTAATTCCCCCAAAATATCAAATTTTTCACCATTCCTGATGTGTGTGCAAAATTTGGTGAGTTTTTGAGCATGTTTAGGGGGTCAAATTGAGGTTCAAAGTGGCGTAAGAAAAAGAAACCGCCAAACCGCCAAACCGCTAAACCGCCAAACCGCCAAACACTAGAGGAACAATAGGGTCCTACGCACTGTAGTGCTTCGGGCCCTAAATATAAAAATAAAAATGGACTGTAAATATACAGTGTGCTCAAATAGAATGTGAAAAGTCCAAGTATTGTGCAAACTGCAATGTCAACTGTGCAGATGGATCCTCAGAAGGCTGTATAAACTGATTAATGGTTCCGATAGTCCTGATAAATGTCTCTGCTGTAGGAAGTTCTGATTGCTGTGATGTTGTACAGTCTGATCAGATGATGGAGCCGCCCAATCGCTTTGAGGCTTTTGGGTGTAGAAGTCTGTGACTGTGTCCTCTCCTGAGTTTCCTCAGTTCAGCATGGAGGGGATGAGAGGGATTGTCCATGATGGCCTTCAGCTTTCCCCTCATCCTTTTCTCCATCACTGCCTCCACACTGTCCAGTTCCATCCCCACCACAGAGCTGACCTTCCTGACAAGCCTATTCAGCTTGTTTGTCCCACAGCTCCCAGTGACACCTCCCCAGCACACCACGGCAAAGAAGATGACACTGACCACCACAGACTGATAGAACATCTGTAGCAGCCTGGTGCACACATTAAAGGACCTGAGCCTCCTCAGAAAGAGCTGCTTGCTCTGTCCCTTCCTGTAGAGGGTGTCAGTGTTGTCCAATCAGTCCAGTTGGTTGTTTAGTTGCACCCCTAAGAACTTGTATTTGTACACCATCTCCACCTCCTCCCCATTTATCACCACAGGTGTGTGGGAGCATCTTCTGCATTGAAAATCCACCATCACCTCCTTGTTTTTTTCCTGTGTTGAGCTGTAGGTGGTTCCTGTTGCACCACCCGACAAAGTTCTCAGTTAGGTCTTGGTACTCAACGTCATTGTTGTCAGTGATCCAACAATGGAGGAGTCATCCAAGAACTTCTGCAGGTGGCACGTTCCAGAATTGGAGCAGAAGTCAGAGGTGTAGAGGGTGAGCAGGAACGGTGATAGTACAGTTCCTTGGAGTGTGCCAGTGGTACTAATCACCACATCAGACAAGCATCCATTCAGCCTGACATACTGCCATCTTCCTGTCAGGCAGTCCGAGATCCAGGCCACAAGGTCCTGGTTCACGTGCAGCACAGAGAGTTTCCCCACCAACTGGATCAGCTGCACCATGTCAATTTATGGAGACAGAGCGATTGGTGTGTATGAAGCAGCCACCTAATAGATGAGAGGGAGGACAGCAACAAAAGCCTGCAAAGCCTCCAGAGATCAGCCAGTATAGAGAGGATGAACCTTATATTGGTGCATAGGAATGGTACTGTGTGTGTCAGAGCAGAGATAAGATCACCCTCAAAACCAGACAGCCTGATTTTTTTGGCAGGCTATGTTCCTGTGAAATGCATGAAAAATGCATTTCAATGATCTCTTTATTCTGACATTCTGTGTATCTGTAATTTTCAACCCTTTGAAGTCTGAGTGAAACACCACTTTGAGAGCATCAATGTGACACATTTGGTGTTGGAAGTGATGCTGGGATGGTGAAAAAGAGAGGGGTCATTCAGAAGTGTGAAGCTCTGGGATTTTAGTTTAGAGAAAGACTCACACAAGCTAAACTTTTGCCTGTCAGCATAAAGTGACTTCAAAGCTGCACTACAGCCTTGATATAGCATTGGGTTCTCCTCTTCTTAAACTTAAAGTTTTAGCAAACAGTCTTCCTCTTACTCATCCAAAGGACACAGAAGAAGGGCCTTGAGCTGGAATATTTTTTGACCAGTTTTTGAATCCAATTTTGACTTGCCTTGTAATTCCAGCTTTGTATAACACCCTAGGTAAACCAAGTGGATTTCTTTGCTTTCCACATGTGTACACTGATCTCATCAAGCAAAAAGACAGTTTGATCATCTATCTGGGGCTCCACTTCTTAATTAATTATTGATTTCACTGGGATTTCTTCATGGGCATTCCTCTCATCTAATGATCATCCTAAACCCTTATATTGACATGAGAAACGTGGCATTGCTGCTTTATTCAATTCAATTTTAAACAAATTTACTACATGTCATCTCACAGAGCTTTCCATAGTAAGGTACAGACCTTACAAATTATAATAATTATAATTATAATTATACACAGAACAGAAAACCCAACAATCCAAAGTTGCTTTTGGATTCCCTATGAGCAAGCAGTCAGTGACAGTGGGAAGGAACAAAAAAAACCCAAAACCCCTAGGAACTTTCAGCACTGGAAATTCCATCCAAATATGATGATAATCTAACTCCTACTTTAAAATTGTACTTGCTGTTAGGCTCTGATCAATCATGTCTGCATATCAGGATTACTATTGAAGTTACTGCTGTTGCTCCATGTAAAAAAGAGACAGCTGTCTCTTTAGAGATGCTCATATTGATCCTGCAGCTGTCTGATGCTGCAGGTGTTTCATAAAGTCAGAGTAAAGACTCCCACAAACAGCTGGAAGCAACAAACTAAACTGTGACTCTGTGTGTGATGACACGCCTGTCTGATGTGAGGAAAAGTACACAGGTTTGTATCTGGACAAAGCAATTTAAAGATGGTGCTTTACCAGTGGGAACAAGATGTATTCATGGGAAATGGTGGTCACCTGTGTATGCAATGATGAAGAAATATAACTGTGATTACCTTAGGTATTTTGTTTCCCAGCAGCGTGGCCTCACATCTAGAAGATACCCGGTTCACATCCCGGTTAGGACGCCTGGGATCGTTCTGTGTGGAGTTTGCATGTTCTCCCTGTGCAGCGTGGGTTTTCTCCAGCTTCCTCCCACAGTCCAAAAACATGGTTAATTGATGATTCTAAATTGTCCGTAGGTGTGAATGAGAGTGTCCTTGTTTGTCTCTATGTGTAGCCCTGTGATAGACTGGTGACCTGTCCAGGGTGTCCCCTGCCTTCGCCCTGAGTTGACTTGGATAGACTCCAGTCCCCCCGCGACCCTACAGAGGATTAAGCGGTGTACAGATAATGGATGGATGGATTTTGTTTCCCAGAATGGACATGCTGACAGTAATAAGTCCTTCTCATCACATGGGTAAAGGATCTGAGACAAAGGATGCAGATTCACCTTGAGCCAACTGCTTTATTTTAATATTGGTGCTGACACAGATTACACCAAGGTTCAATACCACTTGTATTAAAAATGAATAACTCATTTTTTATGAGGAAGACAATCTATAAAAAGACAGGGACAACCAAGAAGACAACAATTCCAACAGAGCTTCGGTAGTCCTCTGCAGACATAGAAGAATGTGTCCGAAGTCAGACCAACTCAGCAGCACTCCATCAAATGAGTCTTTAAGGGTGGCCAGATGGAAACCACTCTTGAGTAAAACAAATGTGACAGCCTCTTTAGTACTTGCCAAATGGCCTTTTAAGGGCTCAAAATATAACAAGGAAAAAGGTTCTTTGGTCTAATGAATAAACTGAACTACCTAGAATTCCAAGCAGGCTCCATGTCCTTTTGGTGAATGCTGTTGCTACAGATTGATCGTGTTTTTGCTCTTACATGCAAACAACTTGCTGCACTTGTGAAAACCTCCATAATCAGCATCAACTTTATTGAAGTGTAATCACACTTTCAAATGTTTACTTCTCTCCTTCATCATCATCTCTAACAACGGGTACGTATGTGACCTTTACTGATTCTCTGGTATTCAAAAAAATGCCCCAAAGCCTGTCTAATACCTGGGTTCAGTACCCACTCCTAAATGCAACATTAAATATAAAAACAATGGCTTGACAGTTTTATATTTGCACACTTGCTGAATTACTGTAAAGTTCATCTCACAGAATGACTTTTTCAGCATTAGACGTGGTAACCGCAAACACTGTACAACTATACTGTCAGCAGGTAAAGTAAAAACTGAGTAGCATATTAGATAGAGATTGGCACATTGAGGACATAAACTACACTGTTGACAAATGAACTTCTCTATGGCAACGTTTATGCCTTCAGTTTTCTATGAGTAAACTGAGTAGCCGAGCTTTCCTGCATGTAAGTGTGGACACGAGCTTGGTGACAGTCTTATTGCACAGCAAAGAAGAATCCAACTATCGAAACACACACAGACCCATGTTACACAGGAGAGAATCCAGCCTTGAGGTACGCTGAGCTCTGTAATGATCCCAACATGTCTGATCCAAATCACGCATAGTTTAGTCCAAAGGCGTCTGTACGATTGAACACATTACTCTTTTAATTGGTTCAATTTCACAAAATATCTTTAGGTTATTGTATAGTGACATTAAAATATTTACATATTATGAGTGAATCTATAATAAAAGATACTCGTGCCACACAATATATTTATTACATGAATAAAATGTGGATAGATTAAAATATTTATTTAAGGTATTAGTTAATGTGCAGAGTCATAGTACAGTTTGTAGAGGTCATAAAAATGCTAATAGTAAAATATGTTTAGTATTTACAGCCACCATTTTTTTTTCCAGTAATGAATAAAAGTAAGTACATAAATAAAAAAGTATAAAATAAATCAACAATACACTTTTTAAATGCATTATGTTTTTATGATTTATGGCATCATAACTGTGTCACACTGTTCAGGAGACATTTCTGAGTTCTGTCTCCTTCTAGCCATGGTTGAGCTGTTTCCAGAGAGGTGCAGGACTTTGTATTGCAGGTAAACCTGAGTCTACAGTGAGTAAAAATGTGACAGAAGGAAAACAAGCCCAGAAAGCAACTTGGAACAGTGGAGCAGTCATGGTGCTACAGCCACTGGTGATAGTGTGCCATTTCATTTCTGTGGTGGGCCTTTGAAGCCATGGTGTGGGGAGATGGCCTGTGTGAGCCAAGTTGTGCCTGGCTTGGGATCCTGCTCCAGAACCCCAGCTACGAGTCATATCAGTTGATGAGCCAGGAGCTGAAGACCTGCACTCCAGCTTTTGCTCTCCTCGCCTCCTGACTCCTCTGATTGGGCCACCACTTGGTTTCCTTCTCTGTCAAACAATCAACTGCAGCTGTCATCACACCTGGTCGTATAAATCCTCAACCAAACTCTCAGTCAGGACAGCTGGGATTTAGTGTGAACATCTCACCCAGGTGCCTCTTGTCTTTGTGTTTGGTCTGTGCGTGTTAAATGTTTTCCGTAGCCATCAAAGGGTGGCTACTGGGAAATGTAGTTTTGGTTGGCAGCTGTTAATTCGGTTAAAGCTATTCAAATGTTAGTGAAGACATTAACCTCTGTAAGATTCCGTGAAAAGATACTAGTATCCTGTGTGTGTCGTAGACACTGAGAGGTGGTGATTCATGTCTTGTGACTTTTTGTAATGTGTGTTTTGAGGCATCTGTTTTGGTTTGTTTAGTTGTGTGCACTCGACACTTGTTACTTTTGTTTGGTGAGGTGTTGCCAATGTGCTTAAGTTTGGCTAGGGAGTTTGGTTGTTTTCAGTGTTATTTAGTCTTAATAAGTTTTTCTTAACTCTGTTAGCCTTCATTTGGTTTTATTTGATTCTTTGATTTTGGCAACACCCACAAGCTGTTGTCCTTGTATTACCACTGTTCTGTTGTGTTATTTTTGTCACTGAACAATAAATGAATGAATGAATGTATTTATTTTTAAAAATGGGACAGTTTGTATTAATGTACATTTTCATGTAAATACAAGAGATTATAGCCATATGGCTAATTTCCATCTCGAGTCCCATTGGCAGATCAAAAAATAATAAAAATTACAAATAACATAAAACCATAGCTGAACAAAGACATGCAAAAACAAACAAGAAATAACACGTAGTGCACAAAATGGATAAAAACTGGGAGACCAAGGCAGCTACCATCCCATACCATACCATATATCCCTCTGACACTATTACATATAATTGTATTGCACTTATCCCACTGCCACTATTGCACATAATAAAATTGCGCATTTCTCTTAATCACTATATTTTTATAATTTTGTTACCCTATCCACAACACCTGTTTTCTTTGTTACACCTGGTTGACCCTAGACGCTGGGTGGTAACACATGGATAATGGAACAACCCTATAGGTTTATGTTGTAGCCACCAGGATTGATGATTTTGATTTTGTTTCTGAGAAACCATGTTTCGATGGACATCTACACAATACAGTACCCAGGAGTCATGTCAAGAAACCAGTCAGACGTACAAACCAAAGGATTGTTGTCAATCAAATTTTTGTTTTAGGTAAAAGCCGTTGTGCCAAAATTAATGAATGTGTGGACAATTGAAAGGAAATTCAAAAGTGAATTGTTTTAAGCTGGGGTTTTGAGTTTTCTCAACACTGTCGTCTTTAGCTTCCATTTGGCCAAAACAAATTCCTGCTAAAAATGTACCTTATTTTCTAACACAGTACCTAATCTTTTGCTCTTACGCTTTAACAGAAAGCATTCCAAGTTGTAGAAATGCTCCACCCCTGAGTCATGTAACATCGTCTATGAGGAAAAAATGAATGGAATAAAAAGAAAAATGGGACTTTTACTTCTGGAACCAAGGGCACCTGAAATAACTCCTCGGGCTTTGCAGCTCTGTTACACTGTAGGACAACAGGGCTTTTCAGTATGTATACTGAAGATTTTATAACTTTGTGATCGATGATTTATTGCAGTTTCTGACTTAGTGTTACCATCTAAGTTGTAATGACCCTTGATAAAATGTATGTTTTTCTTGATGCTCAGATATACCCTAAAGATCCTCACACAACCAGCTCTGTCTTCATACAACTCGATGACATGAATGCTTGCAAATCATCTACCATCCATCCCATTAAAGGTTAACGCTGCATAAAGCTCTGGTCCCGAAAATGGGTCAGACACATGGATCTGACGAGTCCCTTAATGTTCCACAATGGCATATTTAGTTTGAATTCTCGCAGCACAAGCTTTCTGTCATAAATATGAAGTTGTACTCTTTCTAATATTCTCAGACGAACCAGAAGAGTACAGTGATCTGAATCAAGTTGGTCTTTATCACTTTGTAGTAGGTTCTCTTTAAAGTGAACCCTTTTAAATCCTCTTAGAATGAGTATGTAGGGTTACATTTGGGAACAGTGACTGTTAAAAGTCTTTTATTCTGTCAGTTTCAAGATACACTCTGGGATTCTGTAAAAGTGCGCAACCCAAATTCCTGAATTTCATACACAAATGTTTGAGCTGTAAAATATCAAGCCCCAAACTCCCCCATAAAACTATATGAACCTATGCAAACTAAACATGAAACACAGTGTACATTCCTGTGATGTTTCAGTTCAGACAAAACGGTATAGGAGCTCACTCTTCTCAGTATCCTGTCTGAGAAGAGTTCTCTGTTTCTAACTGATTAACTGTTAATTGTATTTGTTGAGGCTTAATTGGCTTGAAAGACACATTTTGCACTCATCTCCAAGTTCCATTGTAATTAAGCCTCAATGGTTCCTGTTGACAATAGAGAGAAATACAAATGTGTTTCCCTAAGTGCTTCTGATTGCAGTAAAGCGGTGGTAGCTCAATTGTGACACAGCATCACTCCACTTTTTGTCATGGTATGTGTTTTGTCTTTTATTTTTTCCTTGCCCCGCTCCCTTCCTCCCTCTTCTTGGTCTCATCCTTTCTTTTGTGGCTGAGGGTGTGGCTTGACTCACTGCAGCTGCTGATCGAACACACCGGCAAATCATCTCACCTCTTCCAGACCTCCATAAAACCCTGGCTTCTGCTGCTCTCCAGCGCCAGATGGTTCTGTGACTATGGTAAAGCCACAGTGACTCTGAATATTCTTCTTTAGCGCTTCTCATTTGCAACTCTACTGATCACTCGTGTTCCTGCATGTCGATCCTCTAGCGTGCTTCACCGCTAGCAGCTAATTCCACTCACTTTGTTCCAGGTTTCTTCATGTTCAGCCAACTCACCATTTTCAGAGACACCACACTGCCTCTAGCCGATCACCTCCATTAAGCCCACAGCCACCTCGTATCCCCTTTAAAGACTGTTTGTGTAATAAATCCACCTTTTCTAGGACAACTCTCAGTGTTCTGCTTCTGAGTCCAAACAAAAAATGAAGTTCAACAACTTTTTTCTCATTTGATTAAGCTGCATTGAGCATATTGTGTGTTTTCAGCTGGTTGTGTCAGCTATCTTGATACAACAGCTGAGGAATGGATACATTGACAAGATGACAGCTAACATCACAGGAAGAACAGGAAACTTTTTAAAACTACCTGAAACTTTAGCCAGCCAGCATCTGTGGTGGCAGGTGTATGTACTCCATTTCTCCTTCAAAGAAAAGCTGACTTTAGTTCATACATTTATCAGAACTTCAGTTAAACTACAATGTACAGTTATAATAAGCCCATGAGCAAATCAGACCTCCAGTTTTAAGGTGACATATCTATTATAAAACTCTGTCAGAGCCACAAACCACATGGGAGGCTGTATCTGTTATTAAAGCACAGCCTGCCGTAATTGGTAGAAGATTTCCAAGCATGGCACATTTGACAACAAGGCCATTAAGTACCACTGTGATGAAAATGGATGTAGCATTGTCATGCTTAATTTCTGCTTTATCAGATTTAGTGGAGTTGCATTTATACACACATTATACACTAGCTCTCTTCATGATGTTCTCTGCCATGATGACAGATGCCTTCCACTCCAGGGACACAGGGGTCGACCTGTGCTACTGCATGGAAGGCATAGCTGTTTAACCTAAGACGACTCCAGGCCGAGACCAAAGTGCAGACAAACACTGTCCATGACTTCCTGTTTGCAGATGACAGTGCCTTGAACGCTTCCAATCAGTCTGAAATGCAACTGAGCATGAACAACTTTGTGTCAGCATGCACAGACTTCGGACTCACCATCAGCAGCAAAAAAAAACAGAAGTGGTGTACCAACCAGCTCCTGGAGCCCCCAACACTTTCATCACCGTAAAAGGTTAAAAGCTCCAAGTTGCAGGAAAGTTTGTCTACCTTGGTGGCACTCTGACTTGCTGGGGCAACATCGACAAGAAGGTCATATAGAGGACTGCCCATGGAAGCGCCGCCTTTGGCAGACTCAGTGCCACTGTGTGGGAAAGCACAGGGCTCAGTCTGCAGACCAAACTTAAAGCCTACTGCGGAGTTGTCCTCCACACCCTACTGTACTCTGAGACCTGCACTGTGTATAGCCGGTATGTATGCAAATATATGTGTGTATATTTGCATGTATATGTGTGCATACCATAAATATGTATGTATGTATACAGTGTGTGTGTGTGTGTGTGTGTGTGTGTGTGTGTGTGTGTGTGTTCACAACAATTTTCGCTACAAACGGGCCATTTAATGGGCAGATAACAGATCTGCTGGCACAGCTGTAGACTTCTTGTCCTGTTATATTTGTGCTTTGTGTGAGAGGCATTTGAAAGGTCACCAGCTTCATTGATTTAATTGCACAGTGCTCTGTGGTTTAATGTGACCCTACATTTACTATAAGAACAGCTAATTCAGTGTCAGTGGTGGTACTTCACATGGCATCCTTTTTCAGATAGTACTGCTGTGCAGCATCAAGCACCAGGTGATATCATAGCAATCTGTGCATTTCTCTTATTATGTTACTTTCAAATAAAGCCCTTGGCCTGATGTTGGCATTACAATGAAAATCAGGAGGTCACCAAAAGCACACCGATTCATCCTTTGCAGACCATGAATATCCATTGCAAAATACCAGCCACTGTTCAAATGAAACAATAAAATACACTACAGTGCTATAATTGTCAAGTCAGCTCTACAATTCAAAGAAATAAACAGCATAATTCAGGTGACTGGATGTGAGAAAGAATCACTGCATCCTTGTAACCTCTAGGGAGGAAATTCATCTCCCGGCCAGCTGATAAAAAATGAGCAGGAACAAGTGAAATGTACAGAGGACATGAACTAACATGAGTCAGCACAGCCCAGTGGGAACACCCAGTGTTGAGAGATAAGAGCTCAGTATGAACACTGAACACAACCACCCTGAAGCACACACACTTTGCATTTTTATGCCTTGCTTTGTACATTTTTGCTTTGGTTTGCAGCTGTATTTGTTGTCCATACTATCTGGCATACATATTAACAAGCTTGTAGAAACCAGAAATGGGGGTTATCTCCTAATGCCTTGGTTGCTTGTGATCTCTTGGGCAATGAATAATGATGTTCCTTTTCATAAACAAATACAGAAGCACAGTGATATCACCACAGCTTCCATCTCAAGGTTGAGGTCAGTGTGGATGATCTGGTGTGCTATGGTAAATGGTAAATGGTCTGCACTTATATAGTGCTTTATCCTACTTAGTGGTATCCAAAGCACTTTACAATGTGTTTCTCATTCACCCATTCACACTCCAATGGTGACAGAGCTGCCATGCAAGGCACTAATCTGCCATTTGGAACAACTTCAGGTTCAGTATCTTGCCCAAAGACAATTTGGCATGCGGAGGGGCCGGGGACTGAACCGCCAACCTTGTGATCAGTGGACAACGCTCTCTACCACCTGAGCCAAAGCCGCCCACTATGGGTTACATTTCATACCTTAACCATAAATGTTGGTTAAATCAAACGTAAGACCAAAACATTTGCCCAAACCTTAAAGAAGTAGTTTAATTTTCCCAAACTGAAACAGCTATAATTGATTTTATCCTAACAATGAATCAAATAAAAATATGATAAGCTATCTGCAGCTTCCTCTCTGTTTTAGGCGGATTTTTAACTGCATTTCAGCTCTTTGTTTCGCACCACTGCAACATCTGTGGCCATCTAAATAAGATGGATCTATTTTTACATAGCAACAGGCAGTGGAACCAATTGAACTGGAAGAGAAATCCCTGCTTCCCACATACACACACTTATACATAAACATGACTATGAAAAGGGATTGTAGAGGTAAGAGAGAATCCCAGAAGAGCATCACTTTGCTATTCAGGATAACACAGACTGTCCCACGCAATATTTCAGAATGTTTCAGCAAACCTCAGCAGGGTGCCTGCTGTAACCTCGCAGAGGGAAACTCTTCTCTTCTGTGTGTTCTTTCAGCTTTGCATTTGAACCCAGCTTGTCCTGTCTTTATAATAAAAATTCAGCTTTTTGCTGGTGTACCTGAAATGCACCAACGCACATATCCATGCACATGAACCATTCAGTTAAGATCTATTGATCTGTTGTGTGCAGTGTTGTAACAGGAGTGGATGTATTATAATTAAACCCTGAAGTACCCTTTGTGGGTAGAAATGGAAGTAAATGTGTGTGTGTGTGTGTGTGTGTGTGTGTGTGTGCGTGCGTGCGTGCGTGCGTGCGTGCGTGCGTGCGTGCGTGCGTGTGTGTGTGTGTGTGTGTGTGTGTGTGTGCATATATATATTAGAATAATAAGGATGGCACAGCACGGAGTGTCAGGCAATACATTTGGGCCAAGTCAGAAGCAAACAGTAGCTCATTGGTATCAACCTCAGTGAGAAAAACTGCATCCCTCCCGACTGGAAAATAATCATACATCTAGCTGAGTGTCTGCTTCCTGTCCCATTGCCATGACAAAGACTTGGAGAGCAGTGTTTTATCAGGAAGGCTTAGACACAAAAATACCCCGAGAGAGAAATCACAGAGCAAAGGACCGATTTCTGTACAAAGGAAGGAAGGAATTTCACATAATGCAATACCTGGTTGTCAGGGAGCAAAAGAATGACTGCAGCCATGGGAACAACTTACTGACATACTGAATATTTTCTGATCATATTTTACATATTTCAGCACCCCCTGGTAGGTGCATGCGGGTGTCACATTCTATACTTGTGAAACAGGTTGCTCATTAACCAGAACATTTACTACTGCCAACAAAAGGTTTA
The DNA here is from genome assembly GCA_024666655.1 of Dascyllus trimaculatus. NCBI lineage: Eukaryota > Metazoa > Chordata > Actinopteri > Pomacentridae > Dascyllus > Dascyllus trimaculatus. The sequence continues at coordinate 26,904,088 of CM045465.1, forward strand.
ATTAAACATCTTTCTTTCCTAAATATAGATGTCCTATGTCCCAGTAGATAGAAATAAACTGTAGTCATTAACCATGGTTCTGTAATGTTTGCATAATAAGTTCTGTATTAAGTAGAGGAATGTCGCAGTCAGCTTTAAAACAGTTGCTGCAGAAAGTGTGTGAGTATTGGACGTCTACCCTGCTCCCACCAGGAGGTATCACAGGGACTATCAGTATGTCCTCAGAGTAAAGATAAGCTTGGTAACGCAGTGATGACTCACTGCTGTAGCTGGCAACCTAAGAGCTAGTCGTTCACACATTTTACACAAAAGATTGTATTTGCATTACTGACTTGTGTCTAGGCCTGTCAATGAACCATGTCTCTTTTGTGAAACAGTTACATAATAGTGGATGACGCAACACAGCTATTGAGCGCCCATAGCAGCTCTCTGCTCCTTCAAAGGTCATCACAAGACCAGGAGCTCTTGCACAGTCTTCCTCTTCCTCAGTATCACAGTGTTGTCTCTCAAAGACTAAACAGCTGGAGACTGACTGTTTCGGATACAATAGCTGAGCTAGTTAGACATGGCTTCTGTCTCTCCCTCTGCTTCTCTCTCTCTTTTTCTCTGTGTGCCACATGTTTAGTTACTCGCCCGCCTCCTTTAATGATGGTGGTACATGTAATAAATGCAGATCGTTCGTAGCTATGGAGGCGAGACTCAGTGAATTAGAGGCACAGCTCCATACCGTGTTAAACAACCAGTAGATGTAGCAGCTAGTCAGCCCCCAGTAGCTGGGATGGAGTGACCTAGCATAGCTCCTGTTAGCCGTCCCCTGGCAGTTCCCAAGCAGCCGGAAGCCAGACCAGCTGGGTGACTGTCCGCAGGAAGCATAGTCCCAGACAGAAGCCCGTGGTTCACCACCCACCCCCCCGTTAATGTCTCTAACCGTTTTCCCCCACTCAGCAACACACCTGCTGAGGAAAAGACTGGTTATTGGCAGCTCCATACTCAGCAACGTGAAATTAGAGACTCCAGCGACCATAGTTAAATGCATTTCTGGGGCCAGAGCAGGCAACGATGTTTAAAACTTCTGGCGAAGGATAATCATAAATACAGCCTGGTTGTATTTCATGTCGTCGGTAATGCCATTGAGGCAGTCGGAGTTACTAAAATTAACATTGAATCAGTGTGTAAGTTTATTAAAACAATGTTGGACTCTGCAGTTTTCTCTGGACCCCTCCCCAGTCTGATCAGTGATGACATGTACAGCCACATGTCATCATTCAACCGCTGGCTGTTGAAGTGGTGTCCAGAAAACAATGTGGACATCGTCCAGAAATCAATGTGGGCTGATAACTGATCATCATACTGACTTAATGTGTCTCACTGAAACCTGACTGCAGCATGAAGAATATGTCAGTCTGAATGAGTCACCCCCCCGAGTCACATTAATTTTCATATACCTAGAAGTTCAGGCAGAGGGGGAGGAGTGGCAGCAATCTTCCACTCAAACTTATTAATTAATCAGAGACCAAAGCCTACCTATAAGTCATTTGAAAGTCTTAGTCTTAGTCTCACACACTTGAATTAGAAAACACTAAAACCAGTTGTTAGTTGTTGTATATCGACCACCAGCCTCTTACTCTGAGTTTCTATGTGAATTCTCAGAGTTCTGCTGATCCAGTGCTCAGTACAGATAAAGTCATTATAGTGGGTGACTTTAATATCCGTGTAGATGATGAGAATGACAGCCTCAGCTCGGAAATTAGTGCGCTGTTAGACTCACTTGGTTTTTCTCAAAGTGTAAATAAATCAACTCACTGTATAAATCACACCCTTGATCTTGTTTTGAGATATGCCATTATTATCTATCTTTAATTGAGAAAAACAAAAACAACCCCAGGTTTCTGTTCAGCTCTGTAGCCAGGCTGACAAAGAGTCACAGCTCTGTGGAGCCTTGTGTGTTTTTAGATCTCAGTAGTGAAGATTTCATGACATTCTTCACTAATAAAGTTTTGAATATTAGACAGAAAATCCTGAACATGTCTTTAGGAGCAGCAGCTCTGGAAGCATCCATAGGACCAGATTTATGCTTGGACTGCTTCTCTGCTGTAAATCTGCCAGAGCTCATATCAGTAGTAAACTCCTCTAAACCAGCAACGTGTTCGCTAGATCCAATCCCCACTAAATTGGTCAAGGACATCTTTCCTTTAATTAAGACTGCAGTATTAAACATCACCAACTTCTCTTTACTAACAGGCTATGTACCACAGGCTTTTAAAGCTGCTGTAATAAAGGTACTTCTCAAAAAGTCTACTCTAGATCCAGGTGTTTTAGCCAATTATAGGCCCATATCCAACCTCCCATTTATCTCTAAAGTTCTAGAAAAAGTTGTTGCAAGCCAGTTATGTGATTATCTACATATAAATGGGTTGTCTGAAGAATTTCAGTCAGGATTTAGAATCCATCATAGTACAGAGACAGCACTGGTGAAGGTCACCAATGATCTTCTAATAGCCTCAGACGGTGGATTAGTTTCTATACTTGTTCTTTTGGATCTTAGTGCTGCTTTTGATACAGTCGATCACAGCATCTTATTACAGAGACTGGAACATGTTATTGGGATTAAAGTAATAGCAATAAAAAAACTGTACAGTCTTCACCTTACTATGTTAAGTGCTACAAGATGACATGTTGTGAATTGGCACTATATAAATAAAATTAAATTGAACTGAAAAGCAACAATATTTGCAGGAGTGTCACTATTGCCAGTATCACCTGTACTATATTATTAGGCATTGGCATGTAGATTTGTATTATTGTCTTCTGAGACTTCACATTATTTCTGGGGACAGCTTTTTTAAAATAAAATGATCTTTAGGTTCTATTTGACTATTTTAAAGATACAGTACATGCACACTTCAAAAAGTTTGTTAGAGAAGAATTATTGATTCTAAATGTTGTGTAAATAAGGTTTCGTGGTGAACAGGGTGAGAAATGCAATTTGTCTTAACCAATAGTTGGTCACTTAGTCAATCAATAATCAGTTAATTAGTAAAAGTGAATGAAGTACTGAGACTGTTTCTGAATGTACTAATGGAATTATAACCACAGATACTTGATGTTCATCCTTTTTAGTCACTGTTATCATCCAGCCATAACAGCCACTCAGTTGTAGGAATGCTGTCGCAGTTAACTCAGACCTCTATCCTTTGCAAGAATTCTGGTCGGAAGTCCTTAACCACCACAGAAGTCTCTGTCATGGTGACCTGTTACTAGCAAAAACATCCACAATGCTCTTGAACACCTGAACAGCAAAATCCCCCAACCGCAACCATCACAATTTAAACACAACACAACTGAAATAACAACCACAAAACTACTCATTTAACAATCTGAATTGGAACAATAATATTCCTATAAACCTTTGTGACTGCCAGCGTGGAATGGCATGTATACTTAGTGACTGCCTCTACGAGTTGCTGCTGTATCAAACACAGCAAACAAGCTGCAGTCTTCCATCTCATTAACTGGTAAGAAGCTTTACCGGTGGTGCAACCAGATACTACAGAAAAATTACAACACATTTTCTGACATGTTTGTCCTTTGTCTTCTGTCTTTTCAGTTACTGTACTTTTTAAATTAGCACTTAATGTTATTCCTTAACATCTCTGAACAAGGCCATAACTAAAACATGAACCCTGAAAGGTCTGGCCAGCTGATTCTTCCATCACACACTGCTTTGCTCAGGCTATGTGTGAAATCTGGAATTGAATGCTTTGTAATAAAATTACAAATTAGTAATGAAATTACAGCTAAAAGTCTCTAAGTAACATGAGGCCTGACATGATTTCCAGGGATGAGGCGATCAGAGGGTAGACCATGAGCTATTTTAGGAGCAGCCGCTGTGGAGTTCTGCTTATATTCCATGACAGGCTTTTTTCCCCACTGATTTCCTGACCTGATCTGAGCCATCTGAGAGTTAAAGTGACACACTGGTCAGAGGACAGCAGCAGGTCAGGACTGGGACAGCAAGCATGTTCTTCACACATTCACTGCACTCTGCTCCAGTTTCTAGTTTAGCTGCACTGATTCTGTTCCACAGGACAGCACCAGTTCTGCTCTGTCCTCTTCTTCTTTAATGGTTTGCAGACTTTTACTTCAGTGTCTTCAAATCCACTCTGCTACTGGACACACCAACACGCACAACTGAGACCAGTGGCAGTCAAACAAGAGCCTACCTGACCTAATTAGACTGGAGATAATTTAGACCCAGTTTGAGCATGGTAGATGGTGTCTAACAAGAAGATAAATATCGGTCTCATCTCTGTGTCCTAAGACTTGAACCAGAAATGGTTTCATCTTAGCTCCATAATCACAAACTTTCGGGGGTCCATTGCAGGTTTGGGTGAAAAGCACCATCTGAGATGAAATCCCCACCCTGAGTCTCCTTCACCCAGTCTGCACCATCATGGCATCATCCCAGATCAGCCAACCAGACAGCCACCCTCATCCTTACATCTCATATTCTCCCACATCCTCCAACACTTCCTTTTCTCATTACATTTCTAAACTCACCTCATAATGTGACTGGGAAATGGTCTGCACTTCTATAGCACCTTTCTGACTTAGTGGTACTCAAAGCGCTTTACAATATGTGTTCCATTCACCCATTCACACACACATTCACACACCAATGGTGACAGAGCTGCCATGCAAGGTGCCTCCCTACCGTTGGGAGCAACTTAGGTTTCAGTGTCTTGTTGAAATACTACACGGCTTCACCTCCACCATAAAATGTCTGCAAGTGCTAGAACAACAGTAGTTGCCTCTGCTTGTATCTCTGACAGAGAAAACCATTACACCTCAGCTCCAGCTTCCACTGAAAAACTCCTCCAAACCAAACACTAAGTATTCCACTACTTAGGTACTAATGGTACAATTCTTATCTTTAAATATCCATCTGTGTGTCATTTTTCCCAACAAGAAAAGTGCTTCTAAAGAGCTGGCAAATTAATTTCAAATCCTGGTCAACAATTCAGTTTTTGTCCTACAAAGAGCAATAGCCGTGTTGTTTCTCTCTATAACTCATCCTCTAAGTATCAGCTATTCAGCTGACAGCAATTTAATCAGGAACTACTCTACATTCAGGGCATGCCTCTTTGAGGTTTAGAGAAACAAACCATAACCTGGAAGAAACCAGGTTGTTCGAGCAATCTGTCATCTTTTCTACTTCTGGCAGCTGAGCTCCTTTAACAGAGACAGATTTCAAAGAAAAAATAAAAAGACTGTGGGCTCCCTGTTGCTACAGGTTACCAGGCTATGATGAGACAAGCACAAAAACCTCTGAAAGAATCATCATGGTTCAGCTCTTCTTTCAAAAGAAGAAAAAGAAATTCTCACAAGCTAAGTGACCCTGTGAACTGGCTGTGCATTAGCAGCTGTCTGTCGCTGTAATAAGATCGGTTCGGAGGTGGGAACAACGATGCCATTGCACAAATGTCACAGGATTGATTGGATTATGTTTGCTGAGCCGCTTGCAGAGTGTTCACAAATGCATAAGTAGATACTGTGTGAGAATGCATGCGCACACAATACCAAGGCCCAGCACCTCTGCAATCACCATGGCAACAACAACAATCTCACTATCATGACAGCAATGTCTAATCTGCCTGAAGACATGGCTTAGTGCAACAGGAATCTAATCGTGCACAGACACACACACACACACACATGCCTACACATGTGCCAAGTCAAGAGTGGCCCGTCGCCCTCAACAATGGCCCAGTGCTTCTGGTTATTTTGATGAAACAAAAATCATCTCGAAAATTTGCTTTGAAGGCATTTTTTCTTATAATATAACTGCAAATATGCATTTTTATATTATTTAAAAAAAATGCCAAGAGGGGACTGGCAGCCCTGACCGACATCTCCAAATCAAAGAGGGGACCTCCATAGCCTGCAATGTGTTCATTTATTTTTATTCCAAGCAAAGCTAGCACATAATTATTCAAAGGTGAGCTCAGCAGCCTCTTATTTACAGCTGACTAATCAGCACAAGCTAATTTAGGTGTTATGCATTTATTGTCTAAGTGAGAAACATTCTGTCCTTGATTGATGTTAAAAACCTAGTCCATGCATTTCTAACTTCTAGGCTAGACTGTTGTAATTCCTTATTTTCAGGATGTCCCAGTAACTCTCTAAAAACCTCCAGATGATTCAAAATGCTGCAGCCAGAGTTCTGACAGGAACCAACAGAGATCAGATTTCTCCAGTACTACCTTCTCCTCACTGGCTACCTGTAAAATCCAGAATAGTATTTAAAATCTCGCTTCTCAATACAAAGCCTTTAATGACCAAGCTTCTTCATCTTCTAAAAACCTTAGTATATTACTACATCCTTACAGAGTTCTTTGCTTTCAGCAGGGTTACTTGTGGTTTTTCTGAAGTTTCTAAAAGCAGACTGGGAGGCAGAGCCTTCAGCTTTCAGGCTCCTCTGCTGTGGAATCAGCTTCCAGTTTGGTTTCATGAGACAGACAGCTTCTCTGTGTCTTCTTCATAAAGATTATAGTTGCAGTTGGTCCAGGTGACCCTAACCCATCCCTAACTCCTGCTGCTATAGACTGCTGGGCAACTTCCCATTACCCACTGAACACCTATCCTCTACTCTCCCTCTTTCAATTTCCACACATTTATATCACTTCTCTTACTCATAGTTGGTGTTTTGTCCTCTCTGCATGGATCTCTGGCTGGTATGCAGTTAGTCATCACACCAACCAGCAGCACTGCTGTTGTGTCCCATATAGGACATTTTCTACTGAGCATGATAGATTTAGTTTTTACTGGCTATCGTCACAGTTCCTTTACTGGCCGACAGTTACACTTATAAGATCTGAAGATGTAACAACACAGGTTCAACACTGTTTTGGTTTATATATTTTAAATGTACCATATTTACCATAAAAATATGCCTGACACAGGCACTGTCAGCTGACTGCACTGTAAAACAACAACTAACAGAAACAAGCTTATTGCCTTTTTTTTAGCACTGTACAACAAAATAATTGTGTAGTACAACCATAATAAATACTGTAACAGGGAAACAATCAGTTATATGTGCTTTAGATGATTTAATATCACTGCTTATGAGCTGAAATACATTAAGTTTAACAGACAGAATCTGAAAGGATCCCCAAACTCCCTCTTTATATTACCTCATGTTGTCAAAACAAAATAAGTGAAATCGAATGTATTTTAGGCAAAGGAAGACCAGGTAAAAGAAGCACTGTGTTATGGACAAACTATATTTTCTGTCTGAGCGCACATAAATACAGTACAAGACTGTTCAATGTGGGACATTCAGGACAAACTCAAACAATCTGCTTACTCAGACGTTTACTTAATGGTTGCAAGTACCTGAGCAGGAATGCATGAGTGATCTTTCAAATCTGAACAGACACATATAGTAGAAACACACAAACAGTCTTTGAGACAGAATTCAACCAGCAGCCTTTAGGAGAACTGGCATCATACAGCACACCTACGTGGAACTGTTGAGTCCTTGCATGGATGCAGAAACCTCAAACCCAAGTTAAACCCTTGACCCATGAACACCTGCCATTCTAAACATCCTTCAGTCTGAGGAAACACATACTAAAAGCTCATCCTTTGAGTTGGAGTTGAACCAGGGATCTAAGGAAAACTGTCACTGTCCATCTCCAGTCCTCTGCTCTACTGGCCATGCTGAAGCTGTGGAACATCTGACAGCTGAACATGTTTCAAATACATACTTATCATTCCTGTTGTATTCTACCTCATTCTTGTCTACTACTTTGCTGTGATATATGTAACTAGAGGATACTGTAAACCAGATGAACTGCTTGAATGCAGAAGCACACTACAGTCCACAAAACATTAAAGATTCGTACAACAATATGGATGGAGGGAAAAAATGAAAACCCCAGCTTTCATGGTAACGCAGTGGTTAGCACAGGAAGAAGGTCCTGGATTCAAGTCTGGGGTACGGAGGATGAGGAGGATGAGCCAACAGCAATCAGGCTCATTAGAAAGTGAAAAGATCACAAATTTAAGATGGTGCCTGGTGATGTCAGGCTTTAAAAACAAGTAGTGTGATTTTAAAATCAGTTCTAAAGCTAACTGGTTATCAGTGAGGACCAGCAAGAATTAGAGCAGAGGTGTCAAACTCCAGTCCTTGAGGGCCACTATCCTGCATTTTGTAGATGTTTTCCTCTTCCGACACACCTGATTTAAATGATCAGGATCGTTATCAGGCTTCTGCCGAGCTTGATGGTGAGCTGATCATTTGAATCAGGTGTGTTGGAAGAGGGAAACATCTAAAACATACAGTATAGTGGCCCTCAAGGACCAGGATTGGCCAACCCTGAATTACAGTATTGAAGTCACTTCTACTGAAACGAGTTCAAAACCAATGGCGATGTTTTGGATTAACTGAAGCCTCTGAATGGTTCATAAGTACAACATCATATATATTCAAAAGCATCTATTAAAGAGATAAAAGTAAAACACATATTGTATACAGTACAATCTCAATACAATCATCTGTGTTCTCCTGGAGCTTATCCCAGCTGACACTGGGCAAAAGGCAGAAGGCTGGATACACCTTGGACAGGTCATCAGTCCATCACAGGGCCAACAGAGAGACAGACAGCCATTCTCACACTTAAGAATCACCAATTAACCTACACATGTCTTTGGTCTGTGTTAAGGAGCCAGAGCAGCCTTTGAAATCCCACACAGGCACAGGGTTCCTAAACCTGTTCACACTCAGTTAGCTTATGGCTATGGCTAATGAGGGATCTTCATGCAGACCATCTCATGTTACTGTTGTGCCAGGGAAATTTGTATTTGCTTTAAGTCGACTAAACGGAGTCAGAGAGCCAAGGGAGAAGAGGGCTGAACAAGATAAGAGAGTAAGAGAGCATTAGAGAGATCACAGTAGAGAAGGTTGTAGATTTCTTGAACTGGTCTTCAGGGTAGTGCTGGTGTCTGTTCTCTGTTTGTTACCTTAAGAATCCAAGATCTACTGGTACCAGAGCTCCTGTTAGGGGATTATGTGGATTTTAGTAATATAGTTTACAATCCAAAAGCAGTGAAAACAAAAGCAGACACGACGATTCAATTAAAAGTGGCTGACCATTAAACATGTCAGTAGTAATCCTCCTACTGCTGAAATGAAAGTTATTTTTATAATGTGCTTCCTTACTACAGTTCAGCAAACTTATTAAAATAAGAAAAAGAAACAGAACCACACTACAAAACCTTAATGGTAGCATAGCTTAGTGCAGCACAAACGACAGTCTGAATAATCAATATTAAAGACTATATAGAACTGAAAAAGACATTTAAGTAGGCCTCAGAGATGAGAGTAACAGAAACTGAGTGGCAGAATCAAATTCCAATATAAGAGGACACTGAAAAGGACAAATGTGTGTCCTTATCAGCTGTTCACTGTCACAACCTTGATGAGTCCATGGTGTTAATGATCTCATCATTTATATGGTCTTATCGCTTCTTCCTTAATTATCAGAGCAGGTAGCAGCACACTACGGACCCAGGAACAGGTTAAAGTCCATTCCTGTACAAGCAAATAGGAAGAGGGCAGAACTGGCAAAGAAAAAAACTGGGGCCTGGATTTGACCCCAGATGCATCTGACTATCCATCGACTTATGTATCACCTGATTTTGGAGGGTATAAAAGTCGGGACCTCTTCCTTGGAGCTCCTGGCAGGATGCAGCAGTGGTAACGTCTTCTCAGCTCACTAGACACATTTCTGCTGTTTGTGCCATGGGTGCATTAAATGGACTTTGTGGTTTAACTTCTTTATTTTGTTCATAACTGTTTGGGGATATTAGTAGGATTAGTCATCCCACTCCTACCAGTGCCTGAGCAATGGGATGAGGGCATAGGTGATGTGGTGGATGAGGAGACGGTGTCTGATTACTCAGTTGGAGAAGACGTAGAACTCCTTTTAGACCCAACACGGAGCATTCCTTTGCTGACAGTGATCAAACTCTTGCATGAGCCCACTGCCAATACACAGAAAGCCTTCTGCTGCACAATCTGCACAGTCTACATCCTCACAAAACCAAGACAGGGAGGTGAGTGTAAATCCCTCCAGAGACACAGTTCTACAGACACAAATGTTAAGACAAGAATATCCTGCTTGTATTTACAGGAGGATGTGTGTGCTGTGTACAAAAGAATCTACTCCAGAAGATGGAATGCCATTTTCTTATAAAAAAAAAAATCAAGCAAGGCATGGAAATAGATGAACTGAAGGGCTAACTAAATGACAGGGCTATCACAACGCACACAAGCACTGAAAGGCCCCAGCCAACCAGTACGTTTCAAACACAGAAACTTCTTGCTGTGATGTAACAGCTGCACAACCATGCTGCACTAAAGACCACAAATGTCTAAATGACTGTGTGTTTTTAAATGAAATACAGGTCCATGATCATGCTGCTGCAGCTCTGCCGCTAGATTGGTTGAGCATATACTGACCCTAGGTCATTGTTTGGCTGCACTACCATCTCAGGGGCCCTGTGATTCCTGAAGTTCTGTAGGACAGAACATGCAACAACTATATCACATGCTCTGTGAGGTGCAACCACCATCCGTTTTTCAGTCTCTGAAATCTCCCCCTTACTTATTTTGGTTTGAACCTTTGTATTTGCCAGAGGTGTGTTTCTTCACCAGTGTTAGTTTTCTCCAACCAGGTTCCCACCATAATGCCCTGTGGAAATGTAACCCGGGTGGAAAAAGCCGGCATCAGTACGTCGTTGCGTCACGCGGTCACATGACCGAGCGCGGCCAATCCAGTGACCATAAAACAGGTAGCAACTTACTATCATTAGAAGCGAGCTGGGCGCAGGTGGGGAAAGTTTGATGCAGGTACGTTTAATCATTTGTTTGTCAAAATCGGCACTAAGAGTCTTAAAGCTAAATCCAACAAATGCTAACCTTAGGAGCCGACTGCCAGAGCCGTCGAGCGGCTGAAACGGAGCTCGTGTCAATTATCTCCGGAATTGGTGAGTCACATTAATGTTGTTTAGTTGCCCATTCATTTGAATGGTTTAGCCTAGCTGCTACCCAGATTGTTGGTGTGGTTAGTGCCGTCTGTAATGCCGAGTTCTTTGAATATGTTCCATTTAATGAAACATGATCACTGGTTTATTGTGTGTGTAAGTGAAGCAACTTAGTCTGTTGCTTGTTTATCGGTGCTTGTTTGTCGGTGCCCTGCATCCAATGCACTTTAATGCAGTCCAGTTAGTTACTGGGGCTGCGATGCACTTTATTTGTGGATGCTCGTCTCTGATGCTTGTACTGTTACACTGAATGCTTGATTATATTATTTATTCAAATTTAATTTATATCTAATGACTTGTATAATGTTGAACTTTAAAGCACTGCTATTTATGAAGCAGCACTAATCCTTTTGAATACTTTTGATAATGTGTGCACACTAGATGTTAACTGGACCTGTTTTTTTATACAGGCCAGGTTTGGATGGCGAGCTAGACCTAGTCTGGGCCCAAAGCCTGAAGATTGTTGCCTGGGATCGAGCCAGCTGAAACCCCACTGCTCTGGTCGGGCTGGTAGGAGGCTGTTTTATGCAGCACCCCCTTTCTTATATTGCCCCGCAACTCAGTCACAGGCCACACACACACACACCCAACACACTCCCCCTCTTACACACTTGGACTCTTCCCCCCGTGGGCACTCAAAAGTGGGGCCTCTTGAACTGCATTGTGCCTATCCCATTACGGGCAAAATTGAACTCTTCCAGTGTTCATGTGCAACGGATATTGCTGCAACATTGATATTTATTCATTTGATGTTGAAATGCATTGTGTATATATGTGAATGGCCATTCGTCTTGTACTAGTAATTGTTATTAATGTTGTTTGTCCTGTTCAATCTGTAATATAAGGTACCAACAAAGCTTGACCAGCGTGTTCAGTGTTTTTATTCTCCACTCTGAGAGCCAAACCCGACCTTCTGAGTCTAGCCCAAATCATGTCACAATGTACTTTGTAGAAACTACCGTACATGTTACAGAAAGCATTATCATCTATGATGTAAAGTACACTTCACCTTGACTATTTAAGATGCATGGACCTGCGGAGATTAAAATGATGGAACCACCAATGTTTAGATTAGTGGACAACTTGCTGTACCACCTGTGCCACAGCCACATAGTGCTGTTGTTCGATGGGTACGGACCATCAAGGAAATTATGAAGATGGTATGTGTCTGACAACTTTTTCAATGAGCCTACTGGCTATTAGAGGCTTTTGCAGGACATATTAATGCTGTGGGAGCCTACTCTGCTCGTGAAGTCCCCTTCACTATGATCTGATAGGGTCTTAATTTGGACCTAGGTGTAGTCTAGTGCTCCTATCATCTTTGGAAATCCTGGTCTTCTGAAAACAAAGCAGTCTGATGTCAACATGCTTCTACAAAATATTGACCTGTGGTTATAAACCTGGCCTAAACATAGAAAGCTTTTATGACTGTCTGCACATAGAAGTATCCAGGAAAAAGCATGAACACCTGCAGGAATTTTATTAAGGCCGAGTGCACTTTGCGTATCGTCCAACACAAAGTGTTCTTTACCACATTTACTGTATGGCCTGCAGTACACAAAAATATGCCACTTGCAAAAAATCTCATCTGTTAGGGCATGACTCTGGCAAGTTTAGCCCTTTAATATGGCTGTTAATAAATTGGTCATGTGAATTATTTCCTCCTGCCTGAGGCAGAACCTCTAACAGTTATAAATCAGTATAAGTTAAAACACCAATTGAAACAAATTGCTCCCAAAAGACTGCTGTAGCCATGGTTGGCTGGATTTCTAAGAAAATGTTTTTTTACCTTAACTTGTTTGTGTTCAATAAGCCTGCTCCCGAGTAGGTATGACTTCATGGATATGTTGCTGTGACAACAAATCTGACAAACGCTCAGAACAAACGGGAAATCCGGGATCATCAACCGTTTAACACAGCTAAAGCATTAATCCACATGTGGAGGAAAGCCCCATGGTGACATCAGGTCACAGTTACAGCAAGTGACCAGAGTAGTGATGTGACTATGTACATTTCTAAGATATAAGTGCAGTTAAAATCACATAAATGAACTAATTCATCAGTGGAATTCCTTAAGGTATCTACCCTGTTCCTGACTCTTGCCTTCGCCTGAATGTCTGTGTCATAGGTGTTTGGATTGTTGGACTGTCTCTGGCTTTTGCTCTGTGCTCACTGTCTGTACTGGTTGTCTCACTGACTGCCTGCCTGTGTCTCACTTTGTTCATTAAACCTTAGATTCAGTCTGATCTCTGCATGTTAGCTCTTTCTTTGCCTCAAGCTGTCACATCATAGATGTCTGCATAACACTGATGCATTAGAACAATGTGGTAAGAGTGAGCAGAAGTTCTCTGAATGCTGACAAGAAGAGATGAGTGCCTGTGTGAAGACCTTCTGATACATTCAGCTTTTCAAGCTGCTTCTTCTGCCATGGTGGCAGATCTAGACAGACCAGACAGTCTTTATCAGCATAACAAAGTCAGTGTCTCAGGACAACTTCAGAATAAGTAGCTACCACAATGTGTTACAGAGGCATCAGATCTGTGGGAAAACAATAATAATAAATGAACTTTTATTTTTTAAGCTCCAGTTTCTGTTTCTGTGTCTCAGTGTTAACTGGCCAGGATGATTGGTAGGACTGGGTTTGAATGAAATGCAAATTCTTGAAATCAAATTCAGTTTTTAGCCGTAACTTCTGATGCTTTTTACTGCGTTAAATAAAGTTAGGGTACTAAAAATGGAATGGCCAAAACTAAGACAGCAGTGGTTCACAATATCCTGAATGTTAGACCCCACAGTCAGTGAAGCTCCAAGATCTGGATCCTACGTTTCTCATAATTCAGTTCAATAGCATCTTTCAATAGAACCTCACTGCCTAGTGGTTCAGAAATATCCGCATCAATGCGATGTGAGGTATGAATGTTTTGACGTAGTTGATGCTGGCACTTCAAGGAAAGTAGGAACAGAGCTGAAATCTTCCACATGTTCCCTTGATCCCATTCCAACCTCTCTTCCTAAAAAGCACTATTTGATTTGGGCAGAATAAACCTTGAAAATGATGGGTGCTTGGACATGAAGTGGTCCTTTGTCTTTCATATGTGGTCAGTAAAGCTTTCAAGTGGTATTCCTGATTATATTTTTTATTATCAAAAAGTACAAAAGTACTCCATTTCCTTACATGTCAACATTTTTTGACATATTTTAAACATAGAAATAAACAACACAAAAAAAGCACAAAAGTATACATTTACCAAATTATTATCTTTTTTTTTAAAACAAACACAAACACATAAAAAAGCCCTTCCAAAAAAAAAAACACACATTACAGAAAGAATCTCTGTCAACCCTATTACACTAAAACACAAGCAACATATTCAGTCACAAAACAGAAAATTTACATTTTACATTACAACATGTCCTCTACCTGAAACAGAAAAAACCCTGACAATCCTTTTCACGAATCTTGGGTTTCCCATTCCTCAAAATGCAAAAGTCCATTTATCATTCCCACTCTTCCTCAACAAGCATGCATCCCTAACAAAAAACTCTTCAAAATCCCTTCTTTTTTCAGTGCCTTAATGTGCACTTTCAATATGTTTACAAAGAGCTCCCATCGGTTTACAATCTTCTTTCAAAGAGGGCAACATTCTTCGCCAGAAACGGTGCATGTCTTGCCATTGATAAAACAATATTTAGCAACTTGTAGTTGCACTGCCTTCCTTTCTCTGAGGTCCCGAACAGCCAATGCCACCGCCAGTCCCCCTCATTGGCTGCTCAGTGCAGAAAGTCTGCCAGTAGTCCCCGGACTCGTCCCATAAACTCACAGACGACCGAGCAGCCCCACAGCATGTGCTCCAGGTCTTCAGGCGCCTCCCCGCACACTGAGCAATCCCTCTCAAACTTCTCCTTATGCATCTGATGCAGTACAACACCTGTAAATAATTTTCTGTGCCTGATTTTGAAGTCAGTTCCTGCCGCACGTAAATTACAATATTTGTGAAAAATGTTCTTCCATATGGTGTGTATTGGCTTATTGGGGAAGATACTCGCCCATGCACGTTCAGCTGTTGGTCTTTGTGTGATTCTATTCCTAAATGTTACACACCAGAATGTTGTTTTTGTGTTGGTGATGTTACCTCCTGTGTTGTTGATTTCCATTTCCATAACAAGGGTGTTGTCCTGCACCAGGTCTCCCTCCCCTCTGGTGATGGCGGCCCTCCACTCAGACGGTATCTCAGCCTCAATTGTCCTGCATCTGCTTTCAATGTCAGCTCTTGTGATGGAAATATTCTTATTTTTGCACACTTTGGAAATTCTCTCCCGGTCTATCCTCCCAACTCTCTGTCCCAGCAGGGGCCCCACTGTTATCAGGCCTGCAGCCTCCAAAGGACCACCTAGGAGGGGCCTACCTGCATGAGTCACATCCGGATTGCGGAAGACTGGCTGCACCAGAGCCTGTGCTCTGACCCGGACACGGGCACCAGCCAGCGGCCGCGCCAACCCCCATGCCTCCATGACCTCACCATAAAACCCCCCGAGGTGTGTATAGTGTGATCGTGGCCTGACCTGACAGAGCTGATGATCTCCCAAGCCACAGACTTTGTTCAGCTGGAGCGAGAAATAATCCTTCCACAGTGCAGTGTTTTTGTGGTCCAGATATTTTAGCACTATTTTGTTTCGGAGCACCTGTTTCTTTGTAAAAATGTCTATAAGTTTTAGCCCTCCACTCTTGAATTCACTGATTATTGTCTTATGTGAAATAAGGTTACTTTTGCCTTTCCACAAGAAGCCAGTGATGACGTTGTTAATCTTTACAAGAGATTCATTAGGGAGGTCATGGACTGCCAAAACATGTGTCAATCTTGACACTATCAAGGAGTTGGTCACAACCACTTTCCCTCTCAGGGTCAGCCCCCGCATCTTCCACAACCCAAACAGACCAGGCAGTTTGTTCAGGAGTCCCTCCCAGGACCTGTCTTTGGCTGCGATTGCATCTTTCCCTATATGGACCCCCAGGACCTTGACACTTTCCTGAGCCTCTTGGAAACCCCACACATTGGGCGGCCGAGCCACCGATCCACAGAACATGATCTGTGTTTTTTCATAGTTCACCCGAGCTCCTGATGCTCCGCCATATGTTCTCAGGTGCGCTATTACTCTGTTCACCTGATCTGCTGTTTTAACAAAGATGTTCGTGTCATCTGCATATTGTAAAATTTTCATTTTTCTGCCCCTAGGCATTTGGATGCCCGATATTTCAGCATCAGCTTTCAACATCTGAGCCAGTGGCTCGGCCGCCAGACTGTACAGGAGCGCAGAGAGAGGACAGCCCTGCCTAATTGATCTTTGAAGATGAATTCTCCTCATCAAGAAACCATTACATTTGATCTGACTACTTGCACCCTTATACAGTAACTGTAACCACCCAATGTATTTTTCCTTAAACCCCAGTGTTCCCATCACTGCCCATAGGAAGTCATGCTCAACCCTATCAAATGCTTTATTGAAGTCAACCGTGATGTAAATCCCACCCTCTTGCTGCAATTGCTCAATTCCGTGCTTTACAGTTAATATTGTATCTGAAATGTCTCTCCCTGGAATGCTGTAAGCCTGTGTGTCCTTAACTATCGTATGTATTACCTGCTTTAACCTGTTTGCTAGAATCTTTGCAAGAATTTTGTAATCAGTGTTGAGTAAGCTGATCGGCCTGTAGTTTTTCAGGCAGGCCCTGTCCCCTCTCTGCTTGTAGACCAGGCTTACGAAACCCTGCGTCAAGGTCGTGGGGGTGCACCTCTGCTCCTCCATACTGTGGTAGAGGGTGAGAAGAACCGGGGAGAGCAGGTCTCTGAAACAGATGTAAAAATCAGCTGTTATACCGTCTGAGCCCGGGCTCTTGTTTCTCCCGAGGCTGCCAACGGCCGCATCCACCTCTCCGAGAGTAAAAGGGGAGTCGCACCATTCGGCGTCCTCGGGAGCAAGCTGGCTGTCCAGGACCCCAAGCGACTCTTGCAGTGCCTCTTTTATCACACCCTCACTGGAGAACAGTCCTTGGTAAAAGTGTTCTACCTCTTCCAAAATAGCTTCAGTTCTCTCTAACTTGCTCCCGTCCTCTTTCTTTAACTCTTTAATGTAACACTTTTCTTGTTTTCTTTTTTGTAGCCCTAAAAAGAAGGCTGTACCTTTTTTCCTCTCTGTTATATACTTAGCCTTGCTTCTAATTATTGCACCCTTACACTTCTTCTTTTCCACTTCCTCTAGTTGTCTTCTTAAACCTATATAGGTTGATAGATCTTTGTTATGCTCTTCAATTTTGATTAATTCTTTTTTAATGCACCTTCTTAAACTATATTCTTCTCTGTTTTCTGTCCATCTTTTCTGTTTACTAAAATTAATACTCACTTTTTTAATTCTTTCTTTTACTCCCTTCCACCACTCTAAAACATTACCTACATATTTAATCTCATCTGTTATATTCATTAGGAAGTTTCTCATTTTCTTGATGTATTTGTCATCTTCCATCAAGCTATTATTGAGACACCAAGAGCCCCCATTCCTGCCTACCCCCAGGAGATCCATTTCTACCTCTATGGAAGAATGATCTGACCATACATTTTCTTTGTATTCTATCTAGTGCTGTCAATCAATTAAAATTTTTAATCGCGATTAATCGCATTAATGTCATAGTTAACTCGCGATTAATCGCAAATTAATCGCACATTTTTTATCTATTCTAAATGTCCCTTAAATTATCATTTTATACGAGGAGGAGGCGGAGAATTCGCGTCAGCTGTGTTTGGCCATCAAGTGGTATTACAGACCGGATGTGCTACGATGAGAACTCAGTTCACTCTGACAACACACACAGATAACTCTGGTCTTGTCAATCGTCATGCGCACCCCAGGCCGCCGTCACCGCCGGCACGCGGTTCGGGACGCAGAAAAGGAGCCGACAGAAAGGCGAGCGAGAATATTGCTGCTGTATCACCACCAGCAGGAGATCCTGTCGGACTCTGACGGCGAACACCTCGTCCTCGACCTCGCCAACCATGCCCCCGCCCTACCCACCCCTTCCCGCGTTAATCTCGCGATAAAAAAATTGACGCCGTTAAAATTGATTTGCGTTAACGCGTTAATAACGCGATATTTTTGACAGCACTAATTCTATCCTTTTAATCCATGTCACGATTCTTGGTGATGTCAAACAAAGATCAGTTCGACTTTGCTTTAATTTACCCTCCACTATTTGTTTCCTAGAATACACCCTTGTATGCAGATTCACATTCCTCCATAGATCAATTAAGTTGTTCTCTTCCATTATTTTTATCAGCTCTTTCCTGCTGGTGTCATTTTTAAACTTACCAACAACAACTTTGTCCAATTTAGACAGGCACACATTGAAGTCACCCACCATTAGCACTCTTTCACAGTTACAAACCCATTTATTTAGTCCCTTTATGAAATCCCTCCTCTCTTCTTCTATATTTGGACAGTGCACATTTATTATTGTCGTCTTTTCCCCTTTAAGGTACACATCTACTATTATTAATCTACCATTATCATCATCTCCTACAAAAGAGGCTGTTTTTGCCAGCTCGTCTGGCACTAACACTGCCATCCCTCTAGCCACTGATGTCCCATTTGAAACAAAAACTCTTCCTTTCCACTCTTTCTTTACCTTTTCAACTATTCCCTCATCCCACCTTGTCTCCTGCACACATACAATTTTCCTTCTTCCTTCCTCCAACACACTCATCCTTTTAACTTCTGTACGGAGCCCACACGCATTTACTGAGAGGAGTTTCACCACTGTGATGAAAAGCAAACAGATGAGCTTTACATTCATTTTGCAGAGTCTCTTTTGTTCCTGGATCTCTTAGTCTTTTTTTGCTGCCAGCTTTCACTTTGCCTTTTCCTTAATTGTGCTATTTCTAACAGATCCATCTCTGAGTCAGAGGACGGCTCACGCGTTGCAGGGCCACCACCTGCCACTGACTGAGAGGGGAGTGCCTCCATCTGTGTCTCTGAGACACTGATTCCTTCTATTCCACCTGACTCTTCAATCCCTTTCGCAGCCTTTGAGGTGAGTCTTGGCTTCTCAGAGGCTAGCTTCCCAGCCGCCTTCTCCTGATTTGAGCTCGGCAGCCAGGAGCCCCCAGTGATCTGCGCCATGGGGACCCCTGTGCCTCCAGAGCTCATCACATCAGTCACTGCTGCACACACCTCAGAGCTGATCGACACATTCGTACCTCTCTCCTCTTGTTCACTTAAAACCATTTCACCGTCCTCTGACTCAGAGATGGAGCCTCCAGACTCATCATTCATGCTGTAATTATAAATGCAGTTTTCAGCTTGATTATGGCAAAGCTCACACCTTTTAACTCTCATTTTGGTGAGAAACTCTTTTGCATAATGCCCCTGTTCTCCACAAGCATGACATTTGAACTCTGGACAGTCTCTCAGGATGTGGCCCGGTTGAATACACATTCTACAAACTTTTATTTGTCTATCGTGTATGACACGTATGTATTCTGGTCCTGTAGCTGTGACAAACCTTGCCGAGTAAGGTAACGATTGTACATAATCTGTAAATTTGACTTTTACATACCTTGTTCCATCTGCAATACTCGTACCAGGCCACATCCTTCTCTTTATCTCAGATACAGCTGTCACTCCCCAACCTGTAAGCTTCTCCAGTATTTCATCGTCCGTGATACACTATATTACCAAAAGTATTTGCTCACCCATCCAAATGATCAGAATCAGGTGTCCTAATCACTTGGCCTGGCCACAGGTGTATAAAATCAAGCACCTAGGCATGCAGACTGTTTTGACAAACATTTGTAACAGAATGGGTCGCTCTCAGGAGCTCAGTGAATTCCAGTGTGGAACTGTCATAGGATGCCACCTGTGCAACAAATCCAGTGGTGAAATTTCCTGGCTCCTAAATATTCCACAGTCAACTGTCAGCTTTATTATAAGAAAATGTAAGAGTTTGGGAACAACAGCAACTCGGCCACGAAGTGGTAGGCCACGTAAACTGACGGAGAGGGGTCAGAGGATGCTGAGGCGCATAGTGCAAAGAGGTGGCCGACTTCCTGCACAGTCAATTGCTGCAGAGCTCCAAACTTCATGTGGCCTTCAGATTAGCCCAAGTACAGTACGCAGAGAGCTTCATGGAATGGGTTTCCATGGCAGAGCAGCTGCATCCAAGCCGTACATCACCAAGTGCAATGCGAAGCGCCGGATGCAGTGGTGTAAAGCACGCCGCCACTGGACTATAGAGCAGTGGAGACACCTTCTCTGGAGTGATGAATCACGCTTTTCCATCTGGCAATCTGATGGACGAGTCTGGGTTTGGGAGTTGCCAGGAGAACGGTACATTTCGGACTGTATTGTGCCAAGTGTGAAATTTGGTGGAGGAGGAATTATGGTGTGGGGTTGTTTTTCAGGAGTCGGGCTTGGCCCCTTAGTTCCAGTGAAAGGAACTTTGAATGCTTCAGGATACCAAAACATTTTGGACAATTCTATGCTCCCAACCTTGTGGGAACAGTTTGGAGTGGGCCCCTTCCTCTTCTAACATGACTGTGCACCAGTGCACAAAGCAAGGTCCATACAGACATGGATGACAGAGTCTGGTGTGGATGAACTTGACTGGCCTGCACAGAGTCCTGACCTGAACCCGACAGAACACCTTTGGGATGAATTAGAACGGAGACTGAGAGCCAGGCCTTCTCAACCAACATCAGTGTGTGACCTCACCAATGCGCTTCTGGAAGAATGGTCAAATATTCCCATGAACACACTCCTCAACCTTGTGGACAGCCTTCCCAGAAGAGTTGAAGCTGTAATAGCTGCAAAAGGTGGACCGACATCATATTGAACCCTATGGGTTAGGAATGGGATGGCACTTAAGTTCATATGTGAGTCAAGGCAGGTGAGCAAATACTTTTGGTAATGTAGTGTATATGCTGGTAGCCCCAGAAATGAGACTATTAGCTCATCATTACTTAGCTCTTTTGCCATAACAACCATGTTGCCAATCTTCAGTCCATCAAGCAGCCGCCTCAGTACTCCAGCGCTACTCATTGTGATCTCAAATTTCTTTGGCCCCAGCTGCCGGCACGCCATCAGGCCCCCACACAGCTCTCTCATGCTCCTCATCAGTTCCATCACTGTCACTCTCTCTTCTCCTTGCACACTGGAAAAAAATGCCCCTCCAAAACAAGAAACAAAAACTTATTTCAAGGCACTTTTACTTTAAAATAAGTGTAAAAATCTGCCAATAGAAAAAATGAAAATTTGCTTGGAAAGATGTCTTAAAATAAGACATGATATTTAGAATATTGAGGTCTTAAAATCAGCAGGGAAAACTTATTTTAAGCTATATTTTAGCAGCATTATCAAGCTGAGGTGTCTTAGAATAAACCAGACATGCTAAAGAACTAGTATTTTTTCACTCAAAAACAGATTTTTGCTTTAATAAGGTTAGTGTCAACTTCTTAATTTGAGATGTATTCAACTTATTTTAGTTGTATTATAGTGGCTCTTCTCTAGATTTAAGACCATCTTGTACTTGAATTAAGATTATAAAGAGTAATTTACGCATTTTGAAATATAAGGTCTTCCCACAGTTAGCTAGAAATCCTAATATTTAGTCGTGTTTTAAGTGTTTTTTTTTGGGGGGGGGGGGGGGGTTGGAATTTTATTGATAGACAGAGTGAAAAGGGGATAGAGATAAGAGAGACATGCACCAGAGGGTCGTGAACCGGACTCGAACTCATCACCTCTGCTGGCGACCTGCGCCGATGTGGTAACACCTTAACTCAGTGAACTATACACAGGGTTGGGGAGTAGCAGACTACATGTAAATTGTCTTTTTCCTTTTTTAAATTCAGTATTAGAAATTTGATTTGATTTGATTTGTTACAAATACTGTGGGTTCCCTTAGAGTAGAATATTTTTTCAGTTATACTAAAAGAGCCTTTTGTGTATGCCGTGTAAAAGATTTGTAAATACACTGAGCAGATCACACACCTTCTCTCTTGTCTTTATTTGCCTGTTTGTGATTGAAGTAATCCAAAAGTAACTAAAAGTAATCTGGTACATCAGTTTTTGTTTTAGTACTTAGGGCAAGTTACTGATTAGATTTTTTAGCAGGTAACTATACTATACTATACAGTGGCCCATTTAGTCGTGTTTGACATTTGAAGGGGTTTTAGGGTAAGCCAGCTATGCCCAAAAGTAGGTCTTTTTAACTCAAAAACAGACATTTGCTTTTTTTCCAAACAAATTTTCACATGCAGCTGTTTTCTGATATGAATTGGTAAAAATGCATTTACTTGAATCAAGTGAAGTTTATTTCTTAAATCAAGATTATTTATCTTATACAAACAACACCTCAGCTTGAAAAATGTATGAAATGTGAAATGAACCTTGTTTCTTGTAAAATACAACTCAAAACAAGATCATTTCAAGATTGTTTGACTTAACAAGATATTTAGGATTCATTGTCTTAAAACACGTCCCTCCATCTGCTGAAATGTTACTTGTAAAGTGAATTTATCTTAAATCAAGTGGGTTGAGACAGTTTGACTCAAAATAAGACAAATAAACTTGGTAAGATGTTGAGTTTTTGCAGTGCAGCTTGATCTGACATGTCAGCTTCTTGGTGTACTCCGACTTCTCCCGCATTCCTCCCTCCTCTGGTCCGTACTCCTCCGTCACTGGTCTCTCTCCCTCCTCTCTCACTCCCTGTCCGTCATCCTCTGCCATGGTCATCTTCCGTTCCTTATTCTTTATCAGCTCTCTCTTCTTTTTTTACATTTTCGTTCATCAAATGTCCGCTCTCTTGAATCGTTGTCTGTTTATTTAATTCCGTCATCTTAGTCATGGTGTCAGTCCTCACCCTATTTCCCCTTGTCACCACCAGTGTTCTTCACGCAAGAAAATAGTCCCAAAATCAAGAACGGAAACCCAAACAGTGACAACCACTGTTGGAAGTTGTTAAAGAGGCCAGTCAACAAAAATTTAGTCCAGTAAACCAATTCTGACTCAAAAAAACCCTCCCTACGTCCCTGTGCTCCACACCGTCCTCCTCGACAAGCGGACACCAAAAAAATTCCAAACAATCGGGAAGCAGCCGTGTCCAGGGTGGTGTGGCCGTAAGCCACAGGACAGACTTCACACAAGCCTTTTATAAGTGGCACAACTCCACATACTCTGTTGTTGCTCATGCTACTTGTTTCACTGGCCCCGCTTGTCAGAGTGCAGCTTCAGGGCTGCACACACATACAGTTGCAGTTGCAGTTGGATGAGGACAGAAAAAGCTTACAGCAACTGGTACTCCCAGGCGGTCTCCCATCAAAGTACTAACCAGGCCCGACCCTGCTTGGCTTCCGAGATCAGACGAGATCGGGTGTGCCAAGGGTGGTGTGGCTGTAAGCCACAGGACAAACTTCACACAAGCCTTTTATAGGTGACACAACTCCACATTTGCTCTGTTGTTGCTCATGCTACTTGTTTCACTCAACACCTTTCATCAAGTGTACATACAGAATGGCCACAAGTCTTAGTCACCAAGTTCAACTGAACAAGTTTGTTGTGTGGAGCAAGCCGTTCCAACCTTAAGTTGATAGTTAAAAAGCACTATTTAATTTGGGTAGAATAAACCTTGAAAATGATGGGTGCTTGGACATGAAGTATTCCTTTGTCTTTTATGCGTGGTGAGTAAAGCTTTCAAATGGTATTCCTGATTATATTTTGAGTGGAATCATCCTTTAAAGTGAGCGTAAGTGGCACTTTAGCCATCATCCCTTACTGTAGGTGGCGCTGTGTGGGGAAAGCAAGGGTCCAAATGTGCGGCCCCGCTTGTCAGAGTGCAGCTTCAGGGCTGCACACACATGCAGTTGGATGAGGACAGAAAAAGCATACAGCACCTGGTATTCCCAGGCGGTCTCCCATCCAAGTACTAACCAGGCCCGACCCTGCTTGGCTTCCGAGATCAGACGAGATCGGGCGTGCCCAGGGTGGTGTGGCCGTGAGCCACAGGACAAACTTCACATGAGCCTTTTATAGGTGGCACAACTCCACATTTGCTCTGTTGTTGCTCATGCTACTTGTTTCACTCAACACCTTTCATCAAGTGAACACACTATAAAGGCCAAAAGTCTTAGTCACCAAGTTCAACTAAGCAAGGTAGTTTTTTGTGTGGAGAAAACCTTTCAAACCTTAAGTTGATAGTTTGGGTGGAATAAAGCTTGAAATGATGGGTGCTTGGACATGAAGTGGTCCTTTGTCTTTCATACGTGCTGAGTAAAGCTTTCAAATGGTATTCCTGATTGTATTTTGAGTGGAATCATCCTTTAAAGTGAGCGTAAGTGGCACTTTAGCCATCATCCCTTACTGTAGGTGGCGCTGTGTGGGGAAAGCAAGGGTCCAAATGTGCGGCCCCGCTTGTCAGAGTGCAGCTTCAGGGCTGCACACACATACAGTTGCAGTTGCAGTTGGATGAGGACAGAAAAAGCTTACAGCACCTGGTATTCCCAGGCGGTCTCCCATCCAAGTACTAACCAGGCCCGACCCTGCTTGGCTTCCGAGATCAGACGAGATCGGGCGTGCCCAGGGTGGTGTGGCCGTAAGCCACAGGACAAACTTCACACAAGCCTTTTATAGGTGACACAACTCCACATTTGCTCTGTTGTTGCTCATGCTACTTGTTTCACTCAACACCTTTCATCAAGTGTACATACAGACTGGCCACAAGTCTTAGTCACCAAGTTCAACTAAACAAGGTAGTTTGTTGTGTGGAGCAAACCTTTCAAAGCCTAAAAGAATTTAAGTTGACAGTTAGAATGCAGGATTTGATTTGGGCGGAATAAAGCTTGAAAATGATGGGTGCTTGGACATGAAGTGCTCCTTTGTCTTTCATACGTGCTGAGTAAAGCTTTCAAATGGTATTCCTGATTGTATTTTGAGTGGAATCATCCTTTAAAGTGAGCGTAAGTGGCACTTTAGCCATCATCCCTTACTGTAGGTGGCGCTGTGTGGGGAAAGCAAGGGTCCAAATGTGCGGCCCCGCTTGTCAGAGTGCAGCTTCAGGGCTGCACACACATACAGTTGCAGTTGCAGTTGGATGAGGACAGAAAAAGCTTACAGCACCTGGTATTCCCAGGCGGTCTCCCATCCAAGTACTAACCAGGCCCGACCCTGCTTGGCTTCCGAGATCAGACGAGATCGGGCGTGCCCAGGGTGGTGTGGCCGTAAGCCACAGGACAAACTTCACACAAGCCTTTTATAGGTGACACAACTCCACATTTGCTCTGTTGTTGCTCATGCTACTTGTTTCACTCAACACCTTTCATCAAGTGTACATACAGACTGGCCACAAGTCTTAGTCACCAAGTTCAACTAAACAAGGTAGTTTGTTGTGTGGAGCAAACCTTTCAAAGCCTAAAAGAATTTAAGTTGACAGTTAGAATGCAGGATTTGATTTGGGCGGAATAAAGCTTGAAAATGATGGGTGCTTGGACATGAAGTGCTCCTTTGTCTTTCATACGTGCTGAGTAAAGCTTTCAAATGGTATTCCTGATTGTATTTTGAGTGGAATCATCCTTTAAAGTGAGCGTAAGTGGCACTTTAGCCATTATCCCATACTGTAGGTGGCGCTGTGTGGGGAAAGCAAGGGTCCAAATGTGCGGCCCCGCTTGTCAGAGTGCAGCTTCAGGGCTGCACACACATACAGTTGCAGTTGCAGTTGGATGAGGACAGAAAAAGCTTACAGCACCTGGTATTCCCAGGCGGTCTCCCATCCAAGTACTAACCAGGCCCGACCCTGCTTGGCTTCCGAGATCAGACGAGATCGGGCGTGCCCAGGGTGGTGTGGCCGTAAGCCACAGGACAAACTTCACACAAGCCTTTTATAGGTGACACAACTCCACATTTGCTCTGTTGTTGCTCATGCTACTTGTTTCACTCAACACCTTTCATCAAGTGTACATACAGACTGGCCACAAGTCTTAGTCACCAAGTTCAACTAAACAAGGTAGTTTGTTGTGTGGAGCAAACCTTTCAAAGCCTAAAAGAATTTAAGTTGACAGTTAGAATGCAGGATTTGATTTGGGCGGAATAAAGCTTGAAAATGATGGGTGCTTGGACATGAAGTGCTCCTTTGTCTTTCATACGTGCTGAGTAAAGCTTTCAAATGGTATTCCTGATTGTATTTTGAGTGGAATCATCCTTTAAAGTGAGCGTAAGTGGCACTTTAGCCATCATCCCTTACTGTAGGTGGCGCTGTGTGGGGAAAGCAAGGGTCCAAATGTGCGGCCCCGCTTGTCAGAGTGCAGCTTCAGGGCTGCACACACATACAGTTGCAGTTGCAGTTGCAGTTGGATGAGGACAGAAAAAGCTTACAGCACCTGGTATTCCCAGGCGGTCTCCCATCCAAGTACTAACCAGGCCCGACCCTGCTTGGCTTCCGAGATCAGACGAGATCGGGCGTGCCCAGGGTGGTGTGGCCGTAAGCCACAGGACAAACTTCACACAAGCCTTTTATAGGTGACACAACTCCACATTTGCTCTGTTGTTGCTCATGCTACTTGTTTCACTCAACACCTTTCATCAAGTGTACATACAGACTGGCCACAAGTCTTAGTCACCAAGTTCAACTAAACAAGGTAGTTTGTTGTGTGGAGCAAACCTTTCAAAGCCTAAAAGAATTTAAGTTGACAGTTAGAATGCAGGATTTGATTTGGGCGGAATAAAGCTTGAAAATGATGGGTGCTTGGACATGAAGTGCTCCTTTGTCTTTCATACGTGCTGAGTAAAGCTTTCAAATGGTATTCCTGATTGTATTTTGAGTGGAATCATCCTTTAAAGTGAGCGTAAGTGGCACTTTAGCCATCATCCCTTACTGTAGGTGGCGCTGTGTGGGGAAAGCAAGGGTCCAAATGTGCGGCCCCGCTTGTCAGAGTGCAGCTTCAGGGCTGCACACACATGCAGTTGCAGTTGCAGTTGCAGTTGGATGAGGACAGAAAAAGCTTACAGCACCTGGTATTCCCAGGCGGTCTCCCATCCAAGTACTAACCAGGCCCGACCCTGCTTGGCTTCCGAGATCAGACGAGATCGGGCGTGCCCAGGGTGGTGTGGCCGTAAGCCACAGGACAAACTTCACACAAGCCTTTTATAGGTGACACAACTCCACATTTGCTCTGTTGTTGCTCATGCTACTTGTTTCACTCAACACCTTTCATCAAGTGTACATACAGACTGGCCACAAGTCTTAGTCACCAAGTTCAACTAAACAAGGTAGTTTGTTGTGTGGAGCAAACCTTTCAAAGCCTAAAAGAATTTAAGTTGACAGTTAGAATGCAGGATTTGATTTGGGCGGAATAAAGCTTGAAAATGATGGGTGCTTGGACATGAAGTGCTCCTTTGTCTTTCATACGTGCTGAGTAAAGCTTTCAAATGGTATTCCTGATTGTATTTTGAGTGGAATCATCCTTTAAAGTGAGCGTAAGTGGCACTTTAGCCATCATCCCTTACTGTAGGTGGCGCTGTGTGGGGAAAGCAAGGGTCCAAATGTGCGGCCCCGCTTGTCAGAGTGCAGCTTCAGGGCTGCACACACATACAGTTGCAGTTGCAGTTGGATGAGGACAGAAAAAGCTTACAGCACCTGGTATTCCCAGGCGGTCTCCCATCCAAGTACTAACCAGGCCCGACCCTGCTTGGCTTCCGAGATCAGACGAGATCGGGCGTGCCCAGGGTGGTGTGGCCGTAAGCCACAGGACAAACTTCACACAAGCCTTTTATAGGTGACACAACTCCACATTTGCTCTGTTGTTGCTCATGCTACTTGTTTCACTCAACACCTTTCATCAAGTGTACATACAGACTGGCCACAAGTCTTAGTCACCAAGTTCAACTAAACAAGGTAGTTTGTTGTGTGGAGCAAACCTTTCAAAGCCTAAAAGAATTTAAGTTGACAGTTAGAATGCAGGATTTGATTTGGGCGGAATAAAGCTTGAAAATGATGGGTGCTTGGACATGAAGTGCTCCTTTGTCTTTCATACGTGCTGAGTAAAGCTTTCAAATGGTATTCCTGATTGTATTTTGAGTGGAATCATCCTTTAAAGTGAGCGTAAGTGGCACTTTAGCCATCATCCCTTACTGTAGGTGGCGCTGTGTGGGGAAAGCAAGGGTCCAAATGTGCAGCCCCACTTGTCAGAGTGCAGCTTCAGGGCTGCACACACATACAGTTGCAGTTGCAGTTGCAGTTGGATGAGGACAGAAAAAGCTTACAGCACCTGGTATTCCCAGGCGGTCTCCCATCCAAGTACTAACCAGGCCCGACCCTGCTTGGCTTCCGAGATCAGACGAGATCGGGCGTGCCCAGGGTGGTGTGGCCGTAAGCCACAGGACAAACTTCACACAAGCCTTTTATAGGTGACACAACTCCACATTTGCTCTGTTGTTGCTCATGCTACTTGTTTCACTCAACACCTTTCATCAAGTGTACATACAGACTGGCCACAAGTCTTAGTCACCAAGTTCAACTAAACAAGGTAGTTTGTTGTGTGGAGCAAACCTTTCAAAGCCTAAAAGAATTTAAGTTGACAGTTAGAATGCAGGATTTGATTTGGGCGGAATAAAGCTTGAAAATGATGGGTGCTTGGACATGAAGTGCTCCTTTGTCTTTCATACGTGCTGAGTAAAGCTTTCAAATGGTATTCCTGATTGTATTTTGAGTGGAATCATCCTTTAAAGTGAGCGTAAGTGGCACTTTAGCCATCATCCCTTACTGTAGGTGGCGCTGTGTGGGGAAAGCAAGGGTCCAAATGTGCGGCCCCGCTTGTCAGAGTGCAGCTTCAGGGCTGCACACACATACAGTTGCAGTTGCAGTTGGATGAGGACAGAAAAAGCTTACAGCACCTGGTATTCCCAGGCGGTCTCCCATCCAAGTACTAACCAGGCCCGACCCTGCTTGGCTTCCGAGATCAGACGAGATCGGGCGTGCCCAGGGTGGTGTGGCCGTAAGCCACAGGACAAACTTCACACAAGCCTTTTATAGGTGACACAACTCCACATTTGCTCTGTTGTTGCTCATGCTACTTGTTTCACTCAACACCTTTCATCAAGTGTACATACAGACTGGCCACAAGTCTTAGTCACCAAGTTCAACTAAACAAGGTAGTTTGTTGTGTGGAGCAAACCTTTCAAAGCCTAAAAGAATTTAAGTTGACAGTTAGAATGCAGGATTTGATTTGGGCGGAATAAAGCTTGAAAATGATGGGTGCTTGGACATGAAGTGCTCCTTTGTCTTTCATACGTGCTGAGTAAAGCTTTCAAATGGTATTCCTGATTGTATTTTGAGTGGAATCATCCTTTAAAGTGAGCGTAAGTGGCACTTTAGCCATCATCCCTTACTGTAGGTGGCGCTGTGTGGGGAAAGCAAGGGTCCAAATGTGCGGCCCCGCTTGTCAGAGTGCAGCTTCAGGGCTGCACACACATACAGTTGCAGTTGCAGTTGGATGAGGACAGAAAAAGCTTACAGCACCTGGTATTCCCAGGCGGTCTCCCATCCAAGTACTAACCAGGCCCGACCCTGCTTGGCTTCCGAGATCAGACGAGATCGGGCGTGCCCAGGGTGGTGTGGCCGTAAGCCACAGGACAAACTTCACACAAGCCTTTTATAGGTGACACAACTCCACATTTGCTCTGTTGTTGCTCATGCTACTTGTTTCACTCAACACCTTTCATCAAGTGTACATACAGACTGGCCACAAGTCTTAGTCACCAAGTTCAACTAAACAAGGTAGTTTGTTGTGTGGAGCAAACCTTTCAAAGCCTAAAAGAATTTAAGTTGACAGTTAGAATGCAGGATTTGATTTGGGCGGAATAAAGCTTGAAAATGATGGGTGCTTGGACATGAAGTGCTCCTTTGTCTTTCATACGTGCTGAGTAAAGCTTTCAAATGGTATTCCTGATTGTATTTTGAGTGGAATCATCCTTTAAAGTGAGCGTAAGTGGCACTTTAGCCATCATCCCTTACTGTAGGTGGCGCTGTGTGGGGAAAGCAAGGGTCCAAATGTGCGGCCCCGCTTGTCAGAGTGCAGCTTCAGGGCTGCACACACATACAGTTGCAGTTGCAGTTGGATGAGGACAGAAAAAGCTTACAGCACCTGGTATTCCCAGGCGGTCTCCCATCCAAGTACTAACCAGGCCCGACCCTGCTTGGCTTCCGAGATCAGACGAGATCGGGCGTGCCCAGGGTGGTGTGGCCGTAAGCCACAGGACAAACTTCACACAAGCCTTTTATAGGTGACACAACTCCACATTTGCTCTGTTGTTGCTCATGCTACTTGTTTCACTCAACACCTTTCATCAAGTGTACATACAGACTGGCCACAAGTCTTAGTCACCAAGTTCAACTAAACAAGGTAGTTTGTTGTGTGGAGCAAACCTTTCAAAGCCTAAAAAAACTTAAGTTGACACTTAGAAAGCAGGATTTGATTTGGGCGGAATAAAGCTTGAAAATGATGGGTGCTTGGACATGAAGTGCTCCTTTGTCTTTCATACGTGCTGAGTAAAGCTTTCAAATGGTATTCCTGATTGTATTTTCAGTGGAATCATCCTTTAAAGTGAGCGTAAGTGGCACTTTAGCCATCATCCCTTACTGTAGGTGGCGCTGTGTGGGGAAAGCAAGGGTCCAAATGTGCGGCCCCGCTTGTCAGAGTGCAGCTTCAGGGCTGCACACACATACAGTTGCAGTTGCAGTTGGATGAGGACAGAAAAAGCTTACAGCACCTGGTATTCCCAGGCGGTCTCCCATCCAAGTACTGACCCGGCCCGACCCTGCTTGGCTTCCGAGATCAGACGAGATCGGGCCTGCCCAGGGTGGTGTGGCCGTAAGCCACAGGACAAACTTCACACAAGCCTTTTATAGGTGACACAACTCCACATTTCCTCTGTTGTTGCTCATGCTACTTGTTTCACTCAACACCTTTCATCAAGTGTACATACAGACTGGCCACAAGTCTTAGTCACCAAGTTCAACTAAACAAGGTAGTTTGTTGTGTGGAGCAAACCTTTCAAAGCCTAAAAGAATTTAAGTTGACAGTTAGAATGCAGGATTTGATTTGGGCGGAATAAAGCTTGAAAATGATGGGTGCTTGGACATGAAGTGCTCCTTTGTCTTTCATACGTGCTGAGTAAAGCTTTCAAATGGTATTCCTGATGGTATTTTGAGTGGAATCATCCTTTAAAGTGAGCGTAAGTGGCACTTTAGCCATCATCCCTTACTGTAGGTGGCGCTGTGTGGGGAAAGCAAGGGTCCAAATGTGCGGCCCCGCTTGTCAGAGTGCAGCTTCAGGGCTGCACACACATACAGTTGCAGTTGCAGTTGGATGAGGACAGAAAAAGCTTACAGCACCTGGTATTCCCAGGCGGTCTCCCATCCAAGTACTAACCCGGCCTGACCCTGCTTGGCTTCCGAGATCAGACGAGATCGGGCGTGCCCAGGGTGGTGTGGCCGTAAGCCACAGGACAAACTTCACACAAGCCTTTTATAGGTGACACAACTCCACATTTGCTCTGTTGTTGCTCATGCTACTTGTTTCACTCAACACCTTTCATCAAGTGTACATACAGACTGGCCACAAGTCTTAGTCACCAAGTTCAACTAAACAAGGTAGTTTGTTGTGTGGAGCAAACCTTTCAAAGCCTAAAAGAATTTGAGTTGACAGTTAGAATGCAGGATTTGATTTGGGCGGAATAAAGCTTGAAAATGATGGGTGCTTGGACATGAAGTGCTCCTTTGTCTTTCATACGTGCTGAGTAAAGCTTTCAAATGGTATTCCTGATTGTATTTTGAGTGGAATCATCCTTTAAAGTGAGCGTAAGTGGCACTTTAGCCATCATCCCTTACTGTAGGTGGCGCTGTGTGGGGAAAGCAAGGGTCCAAATGTGCGGCCCCGCTTGTCAGAGTGCAGCTTCAGGGCTGCACACACATACAGTTGCAGTTGCAGTTGCAGTTGGATGAGGACAGAAAAAGCTTACAGCACCTGGTATTCCCAGGCGGTCTCCCATCCAAGTACTAACCAGGCCCGACCCTGCTTGGCTTCCGAGATCAGACGAGATCGGGCGTGCCCAGGGTGGTGTGGCCGTAAGCCACAGGACAAACTTCACACAAGCCTTTTATAGGTGACACAACTCCACATTTGCTCTGTTGTTGCTCATGCTACTTGTTTCACTCAACACCTTTCATCAAGTGTACATACAGACTGGCCACAAGTCTTAGTCACCAAGTTCAACTAAACAAGGTAGTTTGTTGTGTGGAGCAAACCTTTCAAAGCCTAAAAGAATTTAAGTTGACAGTTAGAATGCAGGATTTGATTTGGGCGGAATAAAGCTTGAAAATGATGGGTGCTTGGACATGAAGTGCTCCTTTGTCTTTCATACGTGCTGAGTAAAGCTTTCAAATGGTATTCCTGATTGTATTTTGAGTGGAATCATCCTTTAAAGTGAGCGTAAGTGGCACTTTAGCCATCATCCCTTACTGTAGGTGGCGCTGTGTGGGGAAAGCAAGGGTCCAAATGTGCGGCCCCGCTTGTCAGAGTGCAGCTTCAGGGCTGCACACACATACAGTTGCAGTTGCAGTTGGATGAGGACAGAAAAAGCTTACAGCACCTGGTATTCCCAGGCGGTCTCCCATCCAAGTACTAACCAGGCCCGACCCTGCTTGGCTTCCGAGATCAGACGAGATCGGGCGTGCCCAGGGTGGTGTGGCCGTAAGCCACAGGACAAACTTCACACAAGCCTTTTATAGGTGACACAACTCCACATTTGCTCTGTTGTTGCTCATGCTACTTGTTTCACTCAACACCTTTCATCAAGTGTACATACAGACTGGCCACAAGTCTTAGTCACCAAGTTCAACTAAACAAGGTAGTTTGTTGTGTGGAGCAAACCTTTCAAAGCCTAAAAGAATTTAAGTTGACAGTTAGAATGCAGGATTTGATTTGGGCGGAATAAAGCTTGAAAATGATGGGTGCTTGGACATGAAGTGCTCCTTTGTCTTTCATACGTGCTGAGTAAAGCTTTCAAATGGTATTCCTGATTGTATTTTGAGTGGAATCATCCTTTAAAGTGAGCGTAAGTGGCACTTTAGCCATTATCCCTTACTGTAGGTGGCGCTGTGTGGGGAAAGCAAGGGTCCAAATGTGCGGCCCCACTTGTCAGAGTGCAGCTTCAGGGCTGCACACACATACAAGCTGTGTCTCAATTCAGGGCCTGCATCCTTCTCGGCTGCATTATTCGGCCGCATACATCACAGCGGTGCGACTAAGGCTGTCCCATTTCATTAAAACTTCAAGACTCCTTCAAATGCGGCCGACTAATGCGTCCTTCTTTTACATGAATTTCAAAGATGGATCGATGTATCTTTCGTAGCCCCAAATATCCCAAGATCCATTGCGGGCCGCTGACAGTTCGATCAACAGCTGTAGTTTTAACTGCTGACGGCTGACGGAGAAGATGGATCCATCAGCGGCGGAGGATTCTAGTTTTAATATTAGTATTGTGTTACAGCTCACTCTGATAGCTACGATACAAATGTTGACAACGTTAAAGTTTGTTCTAAAAAAACGATTGAATAACGTTATTGATGTGAGCCGCTGCAGTTTAAAACGTTTACTGTCCAGTTGTTCAGCTTCAGTTTTAAGTTATATTTTACTGAGACTGTGGCGAAATTCTTTCTGACCGCGGCCACCACAAAAACGACTTATTCAATCATAAATATTCATATATTTAATCCTTATTTAAGTTATTATATGGAGAAGAAGTAAAATGGACGTAAATCCTACTGGAGCTTCTATTGGTGGTGATTCTCTGTAGACCAGTGAAAACATGACTCTCCTCACTGTTCTTAGTTTAGCTCCACCAAGTTATCTGATAACATGTTTAACATAATTTATATTTGGTTTCTGTTCAGACAGCAGGTATTTAGTGATCCTCATCAGAAACACTCAGTCCAGAGACTGTGGAGGTTTATAATATTTAAAGTTCTTATCAGTGGATGTTAACAGATTTAAACCAGCTGTGAACACTTCTTGTTTCTCAGACAGTTTAGTCCCGTACCATCGTACAGTACAAGACCGTCAAGTCTTCAAGTATATAAAACATATTAAAAACAAAAATTACAGTTTCGGGATCAAATCCAGTCAAAAATTAGGTAAAATTACACCGTTGTCTTATCCGGATCGTCGGGATGAAAATTTGTTTGTCAGGGTTTCTAGGCAACAAGGAGCGGCGCTACGAGACGTCATGATGTAAGCAGGAAGTTCATCGTGGGCTAGACCATCTCATTTAACAAACGCTCATACAGCCTTCTAATGCAGCCTACCCGTCCTTCGAAGGACCCAGCCTTCGAAGGATGGGTAGGCTGGGTCATTTGAAGGATGCATTTGTCGGCCGCATACGTCACAGCGATGCGACTAAGGCTGTCCCATTTCGTAAAAACTTCAAGACTCCTTCAAATGCGGCCGACGAATGCATCCTTCTTTTCCACAAATTTGAAGGATGCATAGCCCCAAATATCCCAAGATTCATTGTGGGCCGCTGACAGTTCGATCAACAGCCTGAGTCTTCACTGCTGACGGCTGACAGAGAAGATGGATGGAGGATTCTATTTTTAAATATTAGTTTTGTGTTACAGCTCACTCCAATAGTACAAATGTTAAACACATTAAAATTTGTTTTAAAAATCGATTAAGTTACGTTATTGATGTGAGCCGCTGCAGTTTAAAACGTTTACTTTCCAGTTGTACAGTTTCAGTGTTTAAGCTTTATTTTACTGAGACTGTGGCGATTTTTTCTGACTGCGGCCACCACGAAAAAGACTTATTCATTCATAAATATTCACATATTGATTCCTTATTTAAATTACTATATGAAGAAGAAGTAAAATGGTTACGAAGTTACTGAATCCTACTGGAGCTTCTATTGGTGGTAATTCTCTGTGTAGACTAGTGAAAACATACCCTCACTTTTCTTGGTTTATTTCCACCAAGTTATCTGATAACATGTTTAACATACATTATATTTGGTTTCTGTTCAGACAGCAGGTATTTAGTGATCCTCATCAGAAACACTCAGCCCAGAGACTGTGGAGGTTTATAATATTTGAAGTTCATATCGACGTGGATGTCAACAGATTTAAACCAGCTGTGGACGCTTCTTGTTTCTCAGACAGTTTAGTCCCGAACCACCGGACAGTACAAGACCGTCAAGTCTTCAAGTATATAAAACAGATTAAAAACAAAAATTACAATTTCGGGATCAAATCTAGTCAAAAATTAGGTAAATTTACACCGTCATCTTATCCTGATCGTCGGGATGAAAATTTGTTTGTCAGGGTTGCTGGGCAACAAGGAGCAGCGCTATGAGACGTCATGATGTAAGCAGTAAGTTCATCGTAGGCTGGACCGTCTCATTTAACAAACGCTCATGCAGCCTTCTCATGCAGCCTACCCGTCCTTAGAAGGACCCAGCCTTCGAAGGACGGGTAGGCTGGGTCCTTTGAAGGATGCAGCCCCTGAATTGGGACACAGCCCCAGTTGGATGAGGACAGAAAAAGCTTACAGCACCTGGTATTCCCAGGCGGTCTCCCATCCAAGTACTAACCAGGCCCGACCCTGCTTGGCTTCCGAGATCAGACGAGATCGGGCGTGCCCAGGGTGGTGTGGCCGTAAGCCACAGGACAAACTTCACACAAGCCTTTTATAGGTGACACAACTCCACATTTGCTCTGTTGTTGCTCATGCTACTTGTTTCACTCAACACCTTTCATCAAGTGTACATACAGACTGGCCACAAGTCTTAGTCACCAAGTTCAACTAAACAAGGTGGTTTGTTGTGTGGAGCAAACCTTTCAAAGCTTAAGTTGATAGTTAAAACGATTTTTAACTCAGTACCTGAAGCAGGGTTTCCCCCAGTGCTTTATAAGCCTGGCGGGCCGCCAGGCTTTCCTTGCCCCCCCGCCAGGCTAAGCGTCACTGGTATATTTATTTTAAATAGTTTTTTTGTGCACCAAAACAGTGATAGCAAAGACGATGTACAGAGCTTCTAATGATACAGTTGAAATCGCAATGGCGACATTTTATGGTCGATACGTGAACTTTTTCCGAAGTCAGAGGAGCACTGGAGGAGACGATGAGCCGCTCGTTCACCTCCAGGCCAAGGGGAGTTCATCCCCGGCGAGCCGACCGAGCCGCGGCTCCATGATGAGGCAGAGCCAGTGGAGTTAGCACGGATGTTAGCACGTCGTCGGAGCAGCCTTCTGCGAGCCGCGATGGTAAACATCCAACTAGTGGATTTAATCCAAAATGGTTATCTGACCCTAAATTTAGCCGATGGCTCTACCAGACCGAGTATGGTAAGCCCAGACGGATTGATGCACTGATCCAACCTGAACCATGTGCAGCAATAAGTAGAAGAGGTCACACAGCACAGCAGACCTGTTCAGCCTCTGAGTTCCCTGGTTTTACCCCTTGGCCATGTTTGTAGTTTTTTATTTATGTTAATTTATTTTACTTTTAAATGTGACCATCAACGGCTTGTTTTAATATTCACTAGGATTTAACTTAAGTGAAAACAACTGATATTAATTATTTTAATTGTATTTTTTTGTGTTTGTTAAAACCATATTTCAAGATTGTGCCTTTTTGTAAGATTCTACGGTTAAGTATTGTTAATAAATGGCTTGTAATAACACATAATAGTCAGAATTTTATAATTCTTGTCAACTTTTAACTTTTTTTTTTTATTATTATTATTTTTTTACAAAAACACGGTGGGTAGCCGGTAGGCTTCTCTACCACCGGGCTTAACAAGTTTTCTGGGGGAAACCCTGCTGAAGATATACATTGTAAACTAGTCCCTACAGCTGGGTGTCTTCCCCACTGACTTTAAAACTTCTTTTGTTAAACCACCTTTAAATTTTATCACCCAGCAGTTATAGACCAATTTCAAACCTTACATTTTTACATAAAATTTTAGAGAAACTAGATTTTAGTTAAGTGCCTCTTTAACCCATTGGCTGCCAGCCATTTTCAAGCATTTTGACTGATTTTTCAAGACTCACAGAGTATTTTGTACAATGACCCTGTAAAATCTGAAACCAGAATCTGAAACAATAGACTTTCTACTTTCATCAGTAAAAAAAAGTTTGTTTCCAGCTTGTTTCGTTCTGTAATCAGCAGTTGAATAGAGGCAAGTTTCACACAAAACGCCAGTTTCTGACCAAAAAGCTGAGAAAACAGTGACAAGAAACGTGTCAAGCAGAACAGAGACTTTGAGGCTCATGGTTTTAGCTTTAGTGACACCTCAAACATCTGAACACTGGTTCCTTCTATCAAACAATAAAAACAACACTGAGAAAGGGCTTTTGATGGCAAAATTATTATTATTCCACAAATTATAACAATGTACAATGACAATTTTACATCTGACATACATGTATAAACTTATTTCCAGGTATGTTTATGGATGTGAATCTGGTGGGTTGGAGTCTTCCTCACGACCTCTGCTGGATGGACGACCTGCAAATTATAGAAATACATACAATTACCATAAAAATACACGTGTTTGCTGCAGTGTGATGTGGAGAAAGATGCTTTTTTTACCTTGCTTCTTAGCACTGCCAACAGAAGTGGGATCTCTGCTGGATGCACGATCTGTAAATTGAACATTGCTTCACGTAAGTCCTGACAACAGATTTTACAGTAGTCTATATGATGTAGTGGGACTAAATGGTGTTTATGTGGCCTGGACTGAAGGAGGGGGCGCAGGGTGATCACTTTGAGGTCGGGATCGCGTTGATGTCGGACCGATTATCTCTCAAACCATGCTCAAAACGATAGCAATCAAAGTTAGCTAGCTAGCAAGTTAGCAAATCAAATGGATCTTTATTTATAAAGCAGGTTAGTTCTCACCTCCTTCATGTCTTTCTGGAGAATCTGGGAACGAGGCTCTGCTGCTCCTGGTTGACCCAGACAGCAGTTGATCATCTGGAGAATCTGGATCAGCTTCTGAATTCATCCGCTCATCTATATGCCCATCTCGGCTCATCTCTCATCCAGATCATTGCACTGCTGCCACCTACAGGGCTCCAGATGGTCACTACACTACAGTACAAGTCTGAAATTTATAGGAGAGCTCCGCCAGAATGTCCCCTACCGCCTCCCGTTGAAAAACATATTTGACGTAAAAAGACGTCAATGGCAGCGAGCGGTTGGATTTGAAATGACGCAAAAACACGTCAATGGCAGTCAGTGAGTTAATTTCAAACACCAAATTAGAAATGTTTCAATCTGGATTTAGGGGGAACCACAGCACAGAGACAGCCCTGCTAAAAGTAGTAAATGACATCAAAATGAATCTTGAGAAGAACAAACCTTCAGTTCTGCTTCTATTTTAACGTTATGATTATGGCTGTGACACATGTATGTTTCATGTTTTAACACCAACAACACACAACAGTAATGTGGATGCAGTGATAGTCTTGCTGGCTTAGGGCTGTACTACAGCTGCTAGATTCCTGAACTCCTAAGTAAACAAATAGACACATCTGTCACAGAAGCACCACAGGTTTAAACAGTGACAGCTGGACAAATCTGTAGCACCACAGACTGAACCATAGCAGCAACCAAAGTCCAAGCAATATCCAGCCATGCGTCACCATCAGCTCACCATGCAGAGCTGCAGCTGCTCATAGCCTGCAGCTGAATACTGTCTGAGAGCAGCCGTTAAAATGAATAATGAGCATCACATAAAGTGTCACACCATCTCTCCCCTCTGCAGTGTTTCCCTAAACTGGCAGTGTGTTATAACTGGACCAACACACCAACTGTTTGTATGGATCAGAGGGAATATAAAGCATATTGGGAAGGAATGCAAAAGTTTGGTGTTGGTGATGCAAGAAAAGTCCTTAAAACATTTTTCACCATGACCTTTAGGGGCCTTCTGAACAGATCACCTCCCTTTGATATTTGTCTAAATGTTGGTCTGCTAATGGTGATAAAGGAAAGACTCAAACATCACAGAACAGAAACAAACTTCTGTGAACCATTAATATCTTCAGTAAAGGTCAAAGAAATCAGACAAAAACTCACAAGAAGCAGTTGTCAATAAACAGCTTTGAAATGATGCTGGATTACTATTTAGAAGTGTTATTGTTTTAAGGCTTGGTGGTGGTGACAGAGATGATAGAGATGTGTATGTTTCATGTCACAAACTGACACTAATGGGAATCACACAAAAATAAAATGTTAAATGAGTTCAATTTAGTACAGACCAAAATAACTGATGAAATAAGCTGACTAAACAGGAAACCCAGTGGGTGTACCCTAACCCTATATGCAGTGCCATGCAAAAGTATTTGTCCTTCTACAGAGATCTTCTGTTGTTGCATATTTCTCACGCTTAAATGATCCAGATCATAATATTTATATTTATTGAATATTATACAGAGATAACCCACAAAACACAAAATGTTTTTAAATAATGGTTTGTGTGAAAAAGTAATTGCCGTTTACACCAGATGTAACAGACCCATGTCTTCCAAAAAGTTCTACCTTTCACTCATCAGTCGGCAGGATGTTATCCTAAAAGTCTTGGAGCTCATCCAGATATTTTTTTTGCAGACCTTTGTTCTTTTTGGTCAGTAGTGGTTTGCACCTTGCAACTCTCCAATGGATGTCATTTTCTTCCAGTGTCTTCCTCATTGTGGAATCATGTAGACGGACCTTAACTGAGGCAAGTGAGGTCTGCAGATCTTTTGATGTTCATCTGGTTTCTTTTGTGACCTCCTGGATAAGATATTAATGAGCTCTTGGAGAAGTGTTGGTAGGCCAACCACACACACACACACACACACACACACATACACACACACACACACACACACACACAATCTACTCATGTTAATATGTTGGTGCTGTGTTATATCTTGTTTAAATTCTATCTAATTTCGCAATATGCTGTACATTGTTGTTGAAATGACAATTAAACACACACACACATATGTGCTGTATATTAGTACTGTCAACAATTGAAATATTTAATCGCGATTAATCGCATCAATGTCATAGTTAATTTGCGATTAATCCCAAATTAATCACACATTTTTTATCTATTCTAAATGTCCCTTGAATTATCATTTTAATATTCTTATCACCATTGTCACCTGGTTTTGACGAGGAGGCGGAGAATTCACATCAGCTGTGTGTTTGGCCATCAAGTGGTATTTCAGAATGGATGTGCTACGATGAGAACTCAGTTCACTATGACAATACAGATAACTTCAGTCTTGTCAATTGTAGGGCTGGACCTGTATATCTGAATATCTGAATATTCGGTCGTTGTGGTGGTATCTGAATAATAATGAGGTCGGAATAGTCGTGTCCCTCCGCCTCAGCTGCCGTCGCCTGGCTGAGCATTTGCACCAGCAGCACAAGGTTCGGGACGCAGAAACGGAGCCGACAGAAAGGTATGACGAGCGAGGTCACTGCTGTGCCACCGCCAGCAGGACCGTCGGACTCCGATGGTGAACACCTCGCCCATGCCAACCATGCCCCCCACCCCCACCCCACCGCATTAATCTTGGGATAAAAAAAATTGACGCCGTTAAAATTGATTTGTGTTAACGTGTTAATAAAGCGATATATATATATATATATATATATATATATATGTGTGTGTGTGTATATGTATAAGGAAATAAGACTTTTGTGACTGTGATAAGAGGCTTCATACTTGCAGAGCTCTCTACAGAGAAATCAATGCAGCTACTCTGTATTGTTTTAATCATACCATTGATCTTGTTTTGAAATATGGCGTAGAAATTAAATGTGTAACTGTTTTTCAACAAAACTCTATTTTGTCTGATCATTTTTTAATATCATTTGAATTAACAATAATGAACTATGGTGCATTTACAAATAATTTCCATTACAGCAGAAGCTTATCTGTTAAAGCAGTAATTAAATTTAAGGAAATTATTCCATTATTATTTATTTCAATGACATATGCCAACACAATGGACAGCAGCTCCTCTAACTTTAGTCCCACACAGGCGGACAATCTTGTTGATAGGACTGCAGTTTTACTGTGTACATCAATTGACACTGTTGCCCCTCTGAAAAAGAACGCAATAAATTATAATAAAATAGCTCCATGGTTTAATAAACAACTGTTCATCTCAAAACAGACTTCAAGAAGACTGGAAAGGCAATGGCGTTCTACAAATTCAGAAGAATTTCATCTAGCTTGGAAAGATAGTTTTATCGCATATAAAAAAGCAATTCGTAGGACAAGAACTGTCTATTATTGGTGTTTTATCCAACTACACACCCATATCCAACTGCTTGACAAAGTTGTTGCTGCCAATTATGTGATTATCTACATAAAAATGGGTTGTCTGAAGAGTTTTGGTCAGGATTTAGAATCCATCATAGTACAGAGACAGCACTGGTAAAGGTCACCAATGATCTTGTAATAGCATCAGACAGTGGACTAGTTTCTATACTTGTTCTGCTGGATCTCAGTGCTGCTTTTGATCCAGTTGATCACAGCATTTTTTTACAGAGACTGGAACATGTTATTGGGACTAGAGGAACAGCTCTGAACTGGTTTAAATTATATTTATCAGGCAGATTCCAGTTTTTTTCATGATAATCATGATTCTTACACCCACACTAGAGTTAGTTTTGGAGTTCCACAAGGTTCTGTGTTAGGACCAATATTATTTACTTTGTACATGCTCCCCTTAGGCAAAATTATTAGGAAGCACTGCATAAATTTCCATTGTAATGCAGATGATACCCAGTTATATTTATCTATGAAGCCAAATGAAACCAATGAGTTGGTCAAATCCAGGCATGTCTGAAGGACATAAAGGACTGGATGACCTATAACTTTCTTCATTTAAATTCGGACAAAACTGAGGTTATTGTATTTGGCCCTAAACACCTCAGAAACACACTGTCTAACCAGATGGTTACTCTAGATGGTATTGCCTTAGCCTCTAGTTCTACTGTAAAAAAGAACCTTGGAATTATTTTTAACCAGGATGTCCTTTGTCATGAACCAGCTCAGAGGACAGACAAAAATGTGGAGGCCACACATTAGTTCACAGTATAAATACACTTATTTAAATCAATTTTATTCCAAAACCAACCAAACACATATCAAACTAAGCCAGCTGGAGAGAGAGAAATGGCTGCCCTGGCACCCATACATATGGGCTTAAAATCACACCCAAACCAAGTGCCCTCCATCACCAATCAACCAATCCCATGTAACCACCACCAGCATGAGTGTAAAATGACTGACAAAGAGGCCTAAAGTCATCACACCTTCAACATACATATAAAGCAAGTCTGTAGAACAGCCTTCTTCAAACTACGTACGGAACTTGCACGTGTTTTCCATATTTGCAGTAGGTTGACCCTTTTTTGCAGTCCTTTGCAGGGCAGAAGTTGCATCTCCTTTTCTACTGTCCCCTTGTGTTGGTTTTTTGTGAGTTCTTGATCAGAGCCAGGTTCAGATAACTGTACTGCCCTTACCAATGCTGCTGAAGCTGCTGTACTAGGAAGGTGTTGGCGCTTTTGCATGCAAAGAGTCACAAGGGTCTTTGCAAGCTCCTCCAAAAAGACTTCCTGGGTCCGCAGTGTGCTGCCACCTGCTCTGAAAAGACTTCATTTTCATTGACTGGCCAAACAGAACCCCCAATTCCTGAGCTCACTGCAAAGAGTCACGAACAACAGAAGAGGCTGTGCAGGCATGTTGTATGACTAGGTCCACACATATGGGCCCCGCAAGGTACATAAGGAACCAGAGGTTGGTGCTTCTTAATAATGACTTGTGCTCCTGAATATATCCCTCCATGTTTGCAGCACCATCATAGGCTTGCCCTCTCAACCCAGTGATTGACAAATTCAGACGGAGCAGTACATCCATAATAACCTTTGCAAGGTTTTCTCCTGTGGTCACAGACACTACATACATGCCAACAAATTCCTCATGAACTATCAGATCATGGTCAACACACATACTGCCTCCTGCTCCTTCCATAATCACAGAAAACTGCAGTTGCGGAAATGACCTGATGTTATCTGCAATTTCACGAATTACTGAGTGGCTCAATAAATTCAGGATCTCGTTTTGAATTTGGGGACATGTGGAATTCAAGCATTTCCTTAGATCAGGATCATCCTCAGATTTGTATTTTAATAGCTGTGCAAAATTTCCTTCACTGTC
Organism: Dascyllus trimaculatus; assembly: GCA_024666655.1. NCBI lineage: Eukaryota > Metazoa > Chordata > Actinopteri > Pomacentridae > Dascyllus > Dascyllus trimaculatus. The sequence goes on from CM045465.1 coordinate 26,947,507, forward strand.
ATCATGCCCTCTTAGAGCTAGACCGTTCCTTGCTAAGAACTGCACAGCACAGACAAGTTCGTGCCTCCTCTTGCTGCGATGCCTGTACATTAGACAGTTGCACATCCACTAATCTAGTCTCATAGATGTGCACTGTTAAGGCTATTTTGTGGCATTCTGATGGAGCATGTAATGCAAACCTTTCACGGCCCTTCTTCCCGTTTTTAAAACCAGTGGAAATTAATGTACTCTGTGTCTTTTTTACAAGCTGTGTTGTTTTCTTTTCAAATGCTTTGCGACAGTAAAAGCACAACTCCTTCAAAACCTGGGATGAAATGAAGCGAAGGGAAGTCTTGATACCACTCTCTCTGAAACCTTAGATTTTCGTCTGACAATGTCTGACACACAGTGTTCTTAGGATCTGGCTGATGCTGGCCGATCCATCCTCTGCTGTACCAGGAAGCTTCTCCCTGCTTGTCAGTGCTGCAGCCTGGTCTCTCCCCTGACACATGACCTTCTCCCTGTGCTGCCTATCGCAACAAGACGAAAACATTTAGTATAAATAAAACTAGTTCTGAAATAACAGTGGAAATGCTGATCTTAGAGTCACTGTTATACATTTCCTTAGCCAGTTATAATTTCTCCTGCAACAATACATTTGCAAAGCAAAATTTATAAATAGAATTAAGAACAGTAGTGGTGAGGAAAATAATCACAAAGTCAGTTTTATGCTGTTGATATTTTTCTCAGCAAGTTCTATTCTTTTCTTACCCTGTATAATCATCATCATCATCATCATCCCTACTGGCCTCTGGTCCACTGTCTCCTCTCTCAGCCTGCTCTTTCTATTGTGGCATTAAAGATTTAAAAAAATATGTGGAAAGCAACATTTTGAAATAGAATTAGGAATACAGTAGTAGTAGAATTAAACCTCAAAATCCCTTTTATGCTACCGACATTTCTCTCAGCCAGTTATAACAATAGTGAGCACATGTTGTGTGCAGAAATTAGGAGGAGTGGGTTTATAACTAGCTTAGCTAACGAAATGGACATGTATTTGTCATGTTTTAGCCGAAGCCCTAGACAATAATATATAGAATGTCTTTGTTTTAGCAAAACATTATCTACATGTAACAGCATTACTCAACTTACACGGTTTGTTTTGCCTCTTGGTTGGTTTGCTGAACATGTCTGAATGAAGCACAGCCTCGGTCTCTGATGACACATGGCAGCGGTGCTTGCTCTACTCATGATGCGTTTAAAGGCGGCTCCGAAAAACGCATTTCAACATGGTAAAAATGAATTAAGTGCTTGTAATGGCTGTAAAAAGTGCGGGGAACAGAGGGCACAGACACGGGAAGCCCGCGTCCGCTACGCCCATGATTAGTTAAAATCTCAACAGTTGGGTTTGTGTATGATAGTCGAATCCACTGAAGAAACATTTGTCTAATTCAGATCTTTGGAGCACATCAAAAAGGTAACTCCACTCTACCATATCAAATGCTTAGTAAGCATCTACTGATGGCATTGCTGTATCTGCTGCATTAAGCTTCTCATGAAGTACGTTCAGTACTCTCCGAACATTATGACATCCTTGTCTTTTTTGTACAAATCCTTGTTGGTCATCATTAATCAGCTGAGGAAGATATTTATCCAGTCTCCTTGAAAGTGTTTTACACAGTATTTTGGTTTCTCATGCCAGTAAGCTAATTGGTCTGGAAGACAAACATTCAGTTGGGGGTTTATTTGGTTTTAATATTAAGGTTATTAAGGCGAATCTTAAAGAATCTGGGAGCATTCCTTAGATAAGAGATTCTTCATGCATGTCAAGTAGCAGCCCAACAAGTTGTTTTCAGAATGTTTCATAGAACTCTATAGGTAGCCCATCTGGTCCTGGTGCTTTACCACTATTCATATCTCCTTTAGCTTTAGTAAGTTCCTCTGTTGTTAATGGGCGATCTAGTGTTATTTTTTCGTCCTCTGATATTATCCGGAAATGTAACTGGTCATGAAACACCTTCTGGTCTTCTCTGTTTTCTGTGTTCTGTTTCATATATCAGTTTATTAAAGTCTCTGAAGTTATTATTTATCTCTAATGGGTCTGTAGTTTAGTTACCACTTACTGATTTTATACTATTAATTGTTCTTTCTGTCTGTATTTTTTTTATCCTCCAGGCCAGTAATTTACCTGCTTTTTCTCCTTGCTTGTAATAAGTTTGTTTAATCCACATTAGACTTTTAGCTACTTTCTACTTTCAAATGTTAATGTGTCATAGTTCTTGGTTATGCGGTTTAGTTTTAGAGGTCGTATAACTGATAGTTTCTTCCCTTATGTAAGCTTTAAATGCTTCCCATCGAATGCTGGCCGTAGTTTCATTTGTATTTAAATCAACACATTTATTGATGCAGCTTTCCATAAATTTAACGAGGGCTGGATCCTGTAACAGATCATCTCCATCTTCTACAGTGTTCGGAACTACCTAAGTAAATCTCCATAGACACTGCTGTATGGTCACTGATGACTACGGTATAATACCAACCTTTTTTTTTTTCATTTGACAATAGTTATATAGAAATTTTAAAAATAATCAATGCTTGAATGTGTTTTATATGAGCTCAAATAACAAGAGCATTCCCTGTCATTAGGGTTCTGTGTTCGCCAAATTTCAATTCATTTTAGATCCTTCATAAAGTTAGATAGGGTTTTCCTAGTTTGCACATGGGTCGCTTCTGTTTGAGTGGATCTACCTAATACTGGGTCAGGGCCACTGTTAAAATCTCCTCCTACAATATAAAATCCCTCCAAGGAAGATATAGTGAGAAATAGTTTTTCGAAAAATGATGGGTTATCCTCACTTGGGCCATATACATTAATGAGATTTAAAATTTGTGTCAAAATATTGCCTTGAATGATACTATACCTTCCAAAAGGATCTTGGATAGTTTTTATGACTTGAAATTAGGGATGTACAATAATATCGGCGTCCGATAATTATCAGTTAATTTTGACAATTATGACGTCATTCCGATAATTAAAAAATCAGCCGATAAAATGACCCGATAATAATAAAGACTTGGAATCTTGATTTTTGCCGTTGGTCTGTGTGTTGTGGCTTGTGTTCATGCCTGGCTCCTCAACCCCTCCCTAGACGGTACTGTCGCATGTGTGTGATGTCATAAGACTGCGCTGGCAGAGAAAAACAAGCAGTATGGCACTGACCAGTGTGGACTTTGTTTACCTTGTCTGAAGAAGTCGTTTCACTAGGACTGGTCCCGAATTTTGGAATATCTGAATATTCGTTGGTTGTGGTGGTATTTGGATAATAATTTTGATAACCAAATAGTCGTGCGCGCCGCTGCCGGGGGGCGCTGCCAAGCTTTGCCGAGTGTTGCCGAGGCTGTAATACGCCGCCAGGCGCCGCTGAGCATCTCCAAGTGCTGCCGAGCATCACCAAGGCTCTAGTACGCCGCTGTGGTTGTAGTACGTGGACCTGTCAACTCTGGTGTGACGCCCCCCCCACCCCCACTCCCCTCATCCGATGCAACTGGCAATACACCAAAGAGTGCTTGCACTCTGACAGGAACCTCCAGTTCTACTGTAAAAAAAACCTTGGAGTATCTTTGATCAGGATATGTGGTTCAGCTTACATATAAAACAAGTCTGTTTTTTTGTAAAACAGACTTGTTTTACATATAAAACATTCTTCCATCTACGTAACATTGTTAAAATCAGGAATACCGTGTCTCAGAGCGATGCTGACAAACTAGTCCATGCATTTATAACTTCTAGGCTGGACTATTGTAATTCCCTATTATCAGGATCTCTGAGTAACTCTCCTAAAAACTCAGTCTCTTAGTTGAGCTGCTATAGGTTTAGACTGCCGGGGGACTCCCATGATTCACTGGGCTCCTCTCCTCCCCTTTAATCTCTTTATACAGTTATATATCACCATTACATATCACTAACTCTGTGTTTCCCCCGAGGTCCTGTGTCCTGTCCTTGTTCTCTCTGATGTCTCTGGATCTGGAGCTTTGGTCTCTGATCTGCAGCCGCTGGCCTCACCATCTGCTATCCTGCTATCCCCAACCCAACTCCTTCTACTATCCCCCACACCCCTTATCTCCACTCCCACCCCAACTGGTCAAGGCAGATAGCCGCCTTTCCTCAGCCTGGTTCTGTCAGAGTTTTTTTTCCCCCTCCCTATGTTAGGGAGGGGGAAACATAGGGAGGGGGTTAGATGTTGGTGTATTTTTACTGTAATATTTATAAATGAGTACTTATCTTTTACCCAAGCCAGCATTGCCACTGCTCAACAGGTTAAACCTAAAACAACAGTGCAGCCTCTGCTCTCAGAAACATCTGTTGGATTATGTGGACCTTAGGTGCACTGATTCTGCTCAACGACCACATTCCCTACACATGTACCACATTTAAAGCCCACTAGGGGCCCACGAAGTGTTTAGGGGCAAATAAATTGTAACAATATGAATATATATTCAAGCCACCACCCATGAATTCATAGCTTCCATGACTTCAAAATGAGTGGGGCACAATTAAATGATTATGTGGGCTATTTGAGGAGCCACAACTGTAATTAAATCTTTTTTTTTTTTTTGTGACAGACCCAACAATCCGGTTCGGTCTCCACTGGAGCTCTCCTGAGTACCTGCACAGAGAGGAGACATTACTCCTATTTTGAAAAGTAAGACCAAATATTTCTTACTGTTACAATGTCTGATGAACAAGAGAGTTTCCCTGTTCTGGGACACCTAGAAAGACCTAGGAAAAAATCTTCCCAAAAATATGCAAAAACCCCCATGTCGAACAAGGCACTTCCAAAGCTGACTACACTTCAGAGGCTCATTTAGAGGAAATGTAAATGTTGCCCTCTCCAGTTGGAGGGAAGCACAGCCATGTTCTGCCAAACTGAATCCCTCTTCAAAAAACCACTTCACACTTAAAGCCTAATTATCAACGTACCTCTTTGAAACATCTTGTTGCTGCATGAATAAATACAACCCATGACAGCACTCACCTGGACGAAGAAGAATTATGACAGGCCAAATTTCACCATCAGGAAAACAGTTCTGAAATCTGTCAACGCAGCAATGGAGAAGGGATGAGGGATGCACACTTCCACTTTTTGCATCAGATGGGTATAAGTGCTTCATGTTGAGATGAGCAGCTTTCCTGCTGTGTTTGCAGAATGTGGAAAGACAAAGACAAAGAAAGAGAGAATTAGGCCCAGGAAGCAGTGACAGCAGGTAAGGACACTGCTGATTTAATTTGTTTTGAACAGACAGGCAGCCTCCAACTGAATGCTATTTATAAGCAGAGGGCAAAAGATGATATGCACATTCACATACACACACTTACACACACACACACACACTCTAACACTTGCACATCGGACAAAAGAGAGGCTAGTGCAAGACCAGGACACACTCATTTTCCTGTCACTTGGGCTGGGTCACAGACCTGATTTAGCTCTCACTTTGCTGAAAATAGAAATAAAAACACCGGCAGCAGCAGGAGTCTGACCTCTGTGAACCAGCCAAATAGTTTCTACAAAACTAACAGCTGAATTCTTAAGGAAGACTCTCAGCATCTGTATAAAATAAAAACATAAAAGTAGCTTTTTATTGTCTATTGACAATGAAGTAGTTCAGTTTGTATATCATTTTCATTTATTCTGTTACTGTGCTCATGAGAAGCTAACCTCTCTACACACCACAGGTGGAGTAGTGCTTAAACACAGGTATACAATGTAACCACCTCTGCAGGTGGACTTCCTGTATATGAAGGGTAAGAAGCTCAGAGTGAGTCTGCGCCTACTGCTGTTGAATGGGTCAGAAAAGGACGTCATGATTTGCATTCTTGAACGTGTCGTCTAAAAGCTGCATTTAAGATGCTGGTAAAAGTCAAGTGTCCTCCAAGCTTCTTTACTGAACTTATGTTACAAGTGAATTATTCAGGGAATGAAAGCACAGTCAAGTATTGTGTTACAAACAAATCTCATTTCTAGCTTCTAACACTTCATAAAGCTCACTTATTAAAAAAAGCTTAATCAAAGAAAACTTCAAATGCAAATAACTAAGTGTTATTTAATTAACTGCCCTGTGAGAGAAAATGATTTCATTTAGCTGACGTGTCTGAACTGTTAATAAAGTTGCTAGAATGCTTTCTTATTGCCAGTTTCCCTGTGACCTTGGAGGACGAATCAACATTGATATAATGTGGAGTCATTCAGATCTCTCCTTCATAATACAGGCCTAAGATCAGCGTACATGATGGTAAAGTAGAAGGAACAGACAGAAGTTCAGGAGCATTGTGAGTTAAATCTAGTTCTAATCAAATGCCCTGGTCCTAATTTAGTTGAGTAATAAATCTTCATCTGTTCTGTTCAACTTCAGCTGCTACAGCAGAATCTTTGAGAGACACCTGATAGGAGGGCGGAGTTATAGTCCATCCATCCATTATCTATACACCGCTTAATCCTCTGCAGGGTGGCGGGGGGGCTGGAGTCTATCCCCTGGAAAGGTTTCGCAGGGCCACATACAGAGACAGACAACCAAGCACACACACTCTCATTCACACCTACGGACAATTTAGAATCATCAGTTAACCTCAGCATGTTTTTGGACTGTTGGAGGAAGCGGGAGTACCCGGTGAAAACAGGGAGAACATGCAAACTCCACACAGAAAGATTCCAGGCGTCCTAACCGGGACGCGAACCGGGGATGTTCTTGCTGTGAGGCGACGCTGCTAACGTCTAACTCTGCAGCCCCAGAGTTATAGTGACAATAGAACACATCAAAGCTGTCACCAAAGCAGCTTTTTACCACCTGAAAAACATCAGCAGAATCAAAAGTTTTGTCTCCCAGAAAGATCAGGAGAAACTCATCCATGCGTTCATCTCCAGTAGACTCGATTACTGTAATGGCCTTTTGACAGAACTTCCCAAAAAGAGCATTAAACAGCTGCAGCTTGTCCAGAACGCTGCTGCTAGAGTTTTAACCAGGACTAAGAGATCTGAACATATCACACCAGTTTTAAAGTCTCTACATTGGCTTCCTGTCAGTTACAGAATAGATTTTAAAACCCTACTGATTGTTTACAAATCCCAGAACGGTTTAGGTCCAGAATACATCTGTGATATGTTCAAAGAATATAAACCCAGCAGGGCCCTCAGATCCAAGAACTCAGGTCAGCTAGTCCAGACCAGAGTCCAGACTAAACGTGGAGAAGCAGCATTTAATTTTTATGCTGCAAAAAAGTGGAACAAACTGCCACTGGAGATGAAACTTTCAGAAAATGTAGAAACTTTTAAAGCCAGGTTAAAAACATTTCTTTTCTCATGCGCCTATGCATGAAATCTGCACGGTATCTTTTAACTTATCTTGCTTTTAATCATTTTAATATAATTATTCTGCATTATTTTAATTTTTGCAATGTCTTAATTATGTTTTATTTTTCTATCTGTAATGCTTTTAATGTTTTATGTAAAGCACTTTGAATTGTCTTGTACATGAAATGTGCTATACAAATAAATTTGCCTTGCCTTGCCTTGCCTTGCCTTGCCTTGCCTTGCCTTGCCTTGCCTTGCCTTGCCTTGCCTTGCCTTGCCTTGCCTTGCCTAGAAACTAGGGTATGTCCCAATTTCAGGTATGGTCACAGTTTCTAGAAATATTTCCAAATACTGAAATGCTGTGCAGACACAGCTCTGGGTGGATGGACTGTTACTTTGGTCTTTTCTCCACCAGTCTACCACTGTAGTGAGTTGGATTCAAAGAGGAGAGGACCCAAAAGCAAGACACAGAGGAAAAACAAAAAGCAAGCTTTACTTACAGAGCTGGTACAAGATTACAAAAAGGTCCAGCCAGGCAAAGAAAGCACAGGGAGCAGACAAACAGGAAAAACTGAGGGACAGGCAGACAAACTAAAAAAGGATCTGGCAAGTCATTCACAAGGAATACAAATAAGAAAAGCTGGGAAGCTACTAGATACTACAAAGTCATTCTGACAAATGAGTTAAATAGGGATCCAATATTAATGGAATACAAAAACTAAAAGACTTCTGGACCTCAGGATCATCTGGGGACATTTCTAACCTTTAAGTTCACATTAAAACCTCTGAGGATCTTCTCATCCTCAGTGGTAACTGCTGGGAAGTCTCATCACTTGTATTCAGGGTTATTTCACAGGGTAAGAGGTGCTTCAGCATGACAGAGATATTGTTTTACTATATTATGATCTAATGCGATGTGTGTGGAAGCCTGTGGATCAGCAGCTCAGAAGGCTGGTAGATGGACAAGCCAAACAGATCATTACTTTTTATTAGCCCGCCATTTTAGTCTTGTTACCAACCATCTTTGAACACACTGCTACTCATATCACACATCATCAAACACAGGGTGTGATCTGTCAGCGGCGCCATGAATAATTCAGTGTATTATTGATTATATGGGGTGTGGCAAATCAGGAGTGTTGGAGGCAATCCAGGAGAGAGGAGAGGGATTTTTAAGTGCTTGAGTTTTATTTTGCACAGGGGAATAAATGGCCCACTTATGATTCTCTGTGTCACTGGAAGAATAGCTTGTTTGTGTTTTGTGTGTCAGAAGAGCATCCACACAGAGCTGCTCTCCTGACTGTTTACAAGCTCACGTCTTTGCGTCTCCATTGTCATGGTAATTGGAACAAATCATTTGCCAGCTGTGCTGTGTTTCCATGCCAGAATATCAAACAGAGCTGCGCTCCCTGTTTGTTGTGCTTTATTTTACAAGTCGCTGCATTGACTCTGCTGCAGGACTCAGCCCTTTGTATTGACTTCTCCTCACAGGCTGGTCCTCTGAGGACGAAGCTGTGCCTGGAAGCGGCGGTGATCAACTGTTATTGACTGGATGTAAAGCACAGGGTGCAGCACCCAGCGGGTGAACACAACTTTAACAAGAATGATTGTGTCTGCAGTGCTTTTCTACTTCTCTTTTACTTCACTTTTGGAAGTTAAGGCTCGGAACAACAGCCCCATTTTTCTGTGGTGGCTCATGACTACAAATCCCCCAGCTTCACACTTTCAGCTAGCTGACGCTGCTCTGGATCCAGTCCAGTTTAATTCAGCCCTAAAATGAAATTTTAATTCAATGTGACCAAGACTGCTTGTAAGTGACACATTGCTCTCGTGTTACCTCACCTGTCACCTTTGTGATGCTTAAAGCTGCAGCTAGTAAGCTTGTCTGATTGAGAATGTCAGGTGGAAATTATGAAAATGTTGTGCTTAAATCTAGCTAACTGTGAAAACAATGACAGTGAAAACTATGTAAGACTGTGGATCTGTGAATTAAAATATATTTTATTCCTTTTCATTTCATTTAATCTACAGGTGGCACAAGAACAGTGTGTTTCACTTGCAGGGACATAAAATCTGCCCTGGAGTTTAACACAACTGGCACATGAACAGAGTGCAGTTCTGAGCTCTAGCACACATCAATGTAATATCACAAATACCAGTGTGAGCTGTTGTTCTTTTTCTTTTTCAACAGTAATCATTCGCAGATAACCTGCTACACTGAATATAAGTCTTTTGAAAACTGTCAAAAGGACTCTGCACAGCTCAGCCACAACATTTCAACTAGTGACAGATGAAGTGACTCACACTGACTATCTTGTTGCACAGGCACCTGTCAGGTGGTGGGATATATTAAGCAGCAAGTAAACTGTCACAGTCATGAACAGTCATGAAGTTGATGTGGTGGGTAGGCACATAGGGATCTGATAGGCCAGACTGATGGCTGGAAACCTGGGTCAGAGCATCTCCAACACAGCAGGTATTGGGGTGTGTACATAAGGAGTGAGAACCATTCATCAGTTCTGATCCCACAGAAGACCTACTGTCCAACAGTTATCGTCAGAACTGGATCATGAGAATGAAAGAAGATGGTCTGATTATGTGCACCGCTGGTTGTGTGTGCATTGTTAATCTGTCGACCAGACGGCAGCAGGAGACACCATGTAAAAAGTGGAGGCAGTGTGATGCTCTGGACAACGTTCTGCTGGGAAACCTTGGGTCCTGCATTCATGTGGATGATACTTTGACAGGCAGTGGTATCCCTGATGGCAGCAGCCTCTTTCAGCAGGATCATCCTCCATGCTGCACTGCAGTCATTCTCCAGGAATGTTTTGAGAAAGCCCTGTGATAGGCTGGAGACCTGTCCAGGGTGTCCCCTGCCTTCGCCCGAGTCGGCTGGGATAGACTTCAGCTCCCCGTGACCCTGCAGAGGATTAAGCGGTGTATAGATGATGGATGGATGGGTGGTTTGAGAAAAGAAAGTTTTATCTTGTATTATCAAAAGTACCAAATCCATCAAAAAACATTTTATATTCTTTTCATTAAAAAGCCAAAAACACAGACATGTAATAAACCAATGAGTGCATAAAACGGCGAGAGTTCTACATTCTACAGAAACCGAAAACATTCAAAACAATTCCAGATGTGGTGTTCAACATCATAAACGAAGAATAAAACAAAAAGAACATATAAACATAAAGAAAACATAACAAAAAATAAAAATAACACATTTTAGTTTAGTCTTCTTTTCGCCCACCTCTGACAGCAGGTCATTGCTGAGGTGGTCCCTGACTTGCTCAGCAAAAAGGGAAAACAGGGCAGCCCAGAGCAGGTGCTCAAGGTCTTTGACCCCCCCTGCACACCACACCAGTCCCTCCCATATTTGCTCTCATTAACTTGATGCAGGCTGATGACCGTGAAAATACGTCAGTGTTTTATTTTACAATCTGCTTTTGCATCTGTGGGAGGTGCTAGAAAAACCAGTCTGATCCATGGAGGCACCACGTCGAGCTTCCACTACTTAACGGATCTGCTGCCTGGTACCACAGGACACCCTCAGAGGTCTGTGGAGACCAGGCCTCGGCAGGTCAGTCCCTCTACTGGTGGCAGTAGAGGGACCTAAACAACATTAGTCAAACATATTTTATTCATAGTAATGTTGAATATCATGGTTTCTTTGCAATAACGTTAACATCAAATGGTCACTGATGCTGACTAGCTTTTAGGTTGGCTGCTGCAGATCAGTCACTCTGGGGTCTCACCTCAGGAGACCTTTTGTACAGCAGACATTTTTACTCATTATAGTAGGACAAGCGTTGGTTTTTCAGATGGCATTAATGATATCACTTTCCTATCACATAACAGCTGGACAGTATGGTAACATCTACAATGACAGGGTCCTGAAACTGAAACACTCTGTTGTGTTTCCTGCTGTCACATGTTCACTGACAGTTCAGGACTTGGTCCAGATTATCTGCTCACTTGCAATAAGACCGCTTTCATAGTGAAAAAGGGTCCAACCCCACTATGACAACAAACCGGCTTATTTGAAACAAAACTGCCTCCAAAAGTGGAAGGTAAGAAGCCGAACACTCATCCAGTGACTATAGATATATGTGTAGAATCAATGACACAGCAGCATCAGACAGAATCAACAGGCTCTACTAGACAGTGACCACCTCATTGTGTAGTTCTGGTCTAGTTCTGGCCATCACATCTTATTAGTTTAACTGTAGTTTTGTGTTGAGTACACACTTCTGGAGTTTTTCACAGTTAAAAGTCTTTTAATCCTACATTCCTAGGCCATCAGATTTTAGATTGAGTGTCATACCATTCAGGCAGCCATTATTTTGAGTCAAGTAAAGCTGAATTTTTCACAGGTGACAGTCTCAACTGTCAAACACACATTTCACAAACTTTATTATAGATCTCGGAAGCTAAGTGAGGCTGGACCTGGATGGGAGACCGTGAGGGAACACCAGGAAACCTGAGTGAGTGGTTGGTGGTGGTCAGAGGGGCTGATGGAGCAGACTGGCAGCCTCGCCTCCGTCAGTCTACCCCAGGACAGCTGTGGCTACATACGTAGCTTACCACCATCGAGTATGGAGTGAATGAATAATGCAATGTGAAGCATCTTTGAGTGTCTAGAAAAGTGCTGTATAAAACCAATGCATTATTATTATTATTATTATTATTATCATTATTTATTGTACTAAACAACTAAATTTTTATGGGCTTGTCTTGCTAAAGACAAGTCAAATGAAGAAATAAACTGAACAGACATAAACTATTCAATATTCATTAAAAGAACATTGCATTTTGGGGTGGGTTTCATTTTAACTCATGCCAGCAAATGAAAATTTGTACGCCCTCTTAGACATGCTAATAATAACTAAGCCAAATGTGGACACTCACATAATATATGCCGATGTAGACTGAATAAACATCTATACATCTGTTAAGAAACCATCAATTAAAGATGCTCCTTATAAATCAGAGCTTAGTTGACAATCATTCTGCTTTGAACTAAAATAGTCCAGTGACAAAGTGAAGATTAAAAGAACTTAAGTGGAAATGCTGGAATTTTAAAACAAACCTTATACTTGGCACACACCAACTTGGAGAATAATTATTTGACATACATGGAACATATCACTTCATTGGCACTGTTTTCATTACATCATGTAGTTTGCCTCCTTTTTCTGCAACGGTTCAGTACCAGACTGGAAAATTTGCTCCACTAGTTGTTTATCATGCTGAACCAACTTCTAATGTTGGATAGTGGCAGGGAATAGAAGCAGGCAGTAATTGCTTTTGTTGTTTTTTTGTTTGTTTGTCTTGCAGATTTTAATAATAATATTGCATTGGTTTTATACAGCACTTTTCTAGACACTCAGAGATGCTTTACATTGCATTATTCATTCACTCCATACTCCACGGTGCTAAGCTACGTATGTAGCCACAGCTGTCCTGGGGTAGACTGACGGAGGTGAGGCTGCCAGTCTCCACCATTGGCCCCTCTGACCACCACCAACCACTCACTCTCACACTGCATCCACCCAGGCTTCCTGGTGTTCCCTCACGGTCTCCCATCCAGATACTGACCAGGCCCAACCTCACTTAGCTTCTGAGGTCAGACGGGATTGGGCATCCACAAGGCGGTAGGGCCACAGTTTTCTCAGTTTGGTTTAAATTTGCACTACATCAGGATGGATACCAGCCACTGGCTATAAAATCTAATTCTGATCCAACCAAAGTCAAAACTGTGCTGCACTATGTAACAAAACTGCACACTAACTGACAGCTACCTAGCTACCTGTGAGCATTATACAGGAACTGATTCACCAGTCAGCATCAGACTGACACAAATGGACACATGACTGAGCTCTGAGACCTAAAACAACATGCTTTCTTTTCTCATATTCCTCTGCACTAAATTGTCACCATTGTGTTTTATTTTCTTTTTTGCTTTAAGTGTGGAACTTTCACACAAAAAGAACTTCTGTTATATTCAAGCCAAACAACTTCACACAACACTCATCCCCCATGAGAAGACTGATATAAAACCTGTCCTTTAGAACAGCTACGCTTCACATCAAGAGTGGACAAGAGGAAGCTGTGAGGCTGGCCCTGTCTCAAGGTGACAAAGTCCACCTTAAACACCTTCTAATTAACATGTTCCACTGATGAGACAAAACATGGCACCCTGCCAAATATGCTGTCAGTCCTTTGTGCACCACAAAAGCAGCTCGAACCTGCTGATGCCTAGACTCTGCAAGACCTCTGCCCTGTGATATTCTGCAGCAAGATGCCAGTCTAATTCCATGAGTGCCACAGTTTTTAATACCCTTTTATTCTATTATTTCTACTAATTAGGTGAAAAACACTCCATAGAAACTAAATTGATGTAGTTCATCATCAACAATTTACTGAACACTTCTTTCTCTGAGACATCAATTACCTGGAGGTGTGGCGTGATGGAAGGCTATTTGTGTGTGTGTGTGTGTGTGTGGGTGTGTGTGTGTGTGTGTTTGCCAGTGTTTTTTTTTTTTTAACAAGTTTGCTTTTATGGTTTTCCTTTAATGAGGCTTCACAGACAATCTTTTTAATGAATTATGAGGTTGGATAAGCTTTTGAAGCAGCTCTATTTAATGTTGTGGTCCGTCTTGGGGTTTTTTTCTACATGTATTTAAATGTGAAAAAATCTTGTAAAAAATGTCAAAATACTGTTGTAAAAGTAGGAATTAGGTTTTAAATTGCAATAACCTGCTGTTTAGATCAAATCAAGTGTCACATGAGTTATTACATGTAAATGTGCATATATATATCTAGGTTTATAAATTTTTAATGTCAAAAAAGTGTTACCTTTCGCAGTGATGGATCTTCTTCTGAGAAACTGTTGAGTCATATGTAAGAAACACTGGAGCACCAGATATCTCAGATTTCACAGTTTGATGATGGTAGTTTACCTAAGTCCAGCTGCAACAGTAATAATCACTGTTTTCATTGACAGTGAATGTGTAATTGTATTTTGACAGGCTAACAGTGCTTATAGATATTATACAGAGATGAAAACTCATTTTGTTGTCATCATTTTTGGCGGCCAAAAGCTTGACCAGAAAACTGCACTGTGGACAGATTGCTGTCTGTGAGCAGAGAAAGGCCTGGCTGAGGACCCCCCGAAAAAAAGAAAAAAAATATCCCAGAAACAGTCCCTGTTCACCAGATCTGCTTCAAACTCAACACTGCACTTCTTCCACTTCCCAGTGACACACGCATCAAGTTTGAAATGGATCAGATACATGTTGTTGAGATGGGCGAAGAACACACACTAACACACACACATTCCCTGGTTTAGTGGAGAAGATGGAGGATTCTAGAAACTCTAGAAGTCTGCTGTTCCTGATCCCATTAATAATCAAAGTACCTCTAAATCTCTCTCTCTCTCTCTCTCTCTCTCTCTCTCTCTCTCTGTGTGTGTGTGTGTGTGTGTATAGAACTGTCACTTATGGACAACACAGGTTTCCAGGCCTTGCTCTCTCAGCAGCAGGTCAGAAGCTAATTTTAGTGCAGCATTTGTCAGTGCCACAACAGACGCACACACAGGCTCACATAAACACACACACACACACACACACATCAGCTGACGATGCTGCAACATTCCACTGAGCTGGACTGAATGAAAATGACTTTACAAATGAAAGAAAAGACAAACAGGACAAAAGGTGGGTGGAGAGAAAGTAAGCCATCTGTGAGGAGGGGTGAAGGAGCTCTCAAAGTCAGCACCTCTCTGGAGAAGAAAGGGGAAGATATAAGAGGATATAGTCTAAAGGAATGTTTTGTTCTTTTTATAGATACTGTCATAGTTGCAGCAGTTCTGCAGGTTCTGCAGTGATGCCTTGCCCTGGAGGATTCCCAGAGGTGTTGTGTTATACCTGTACTGCTTAATATGTGTCCCTGCTGCACACAGGAAAATATCCTTTGTATGACATGAACACTAAACTCTGTGTTGGTAATGCAGTGTGACGACATCTTGTCAGGTGACAGAATTACTGTGCTCCTACCCATACATTTTTCAAGGAGGTTAAATGTTATTGAAGTTCTTTAAAGGTTTCAGAAAACCCTGCTCAAATCTAACTTAAGACTGGGGAAATGCCCAGAATCTGTCAATCCAAAATACAAGCAAGCCACAAATGTGCAAAGCATGCCAAATTTATAGTTTACCATAATCCATATCTCAGTTCAGTTTTCCATAGAAACTATTCTTTCGGATACTCACCAACCAAAAAACAAGAACAATATAGAGGTAGCTCCTGCAGTCCAGTCAGAGTGATGCAGTTCTTTGTGGCATGCGTCGACGGTTGATTCTAGGTCATTTCTTCCATTTTCTATACGAGTCCAGTTTAACGCAAATGGTTCACATTTTTTATCGTCTTGTCAAACCTACTTTTTGTTGTTGATATATATTGAACTAAAAGGACTGCTTTGATGGTATTAGATGTTGGATTTCTTATGGCTTTTACAAGTTTGGTGTGGATATTTTCTTTTGTCATTTGAGAAACATTTTATAAATAGTTTTTGCCAGACCTGGAGAAAGTTACTCATCCCATGATTTTATCTGTTTGGACTACTACTACTATTCTGGTCCAAAACTCACCATCTTTCTGAAGCCAAAAGATTAGAATAGCTCCAAGAAATTTCATTTCTATATGGCTTGAATTTCTTTTCAATGACACTCAGGTGCAACATAATTTCTGTTAAATTCAGCTGGATATACATGATGCCAAGTCAGAAGATAAGTAATGTCAGGGCACTTCAACCCCTTCCAACATTATATTGTTGAGTGAAATCCTACAAATCTAACAAATTAGAAGATCACTTCAAGCAGTATTTGGTGACTGTGGAAAGAAAAAACTTAATTTGAACAGGAAGAAACCTCCAGCAGAGCCAGGCTCAGGGAGGGCATCCATCTGCCTCAACTGGTTAGGGTGAGGGGAAGGCTACACAGACCCCTGTACACACAATCACATATAGCCCAAGATTTGTGTCTGAGTCATGACTTCACAGTAAGGGCAAGCATGCATAGCAGTAGTGTATTGTACATCATGGAAATGATTGTCAGCAGTATAGTCACTGGCTGGATAACTTTTTGAGGCAAGCTTTTCATTTTAATGAATGAAGCACCACATCTATGCACTGGATTGGAGTCAGTATGAGGTTGCGGGGTAGATGGTACGCAAGCAATCGACTGTCACATCCAGAGTCCCATGTCTGTTTTAGGCAGCAAAAGTTCTTTTAGTTAAAGTAAATATAATTGTTGTTTTGGTGAAATGTTATTAACCATGATGTCTATCAGGTTATTGTGGATTTTTTATTTTTTTGTCTGAAAGCAGACCACAACCTTAACCAAATGCTGAGAGTGTCTCAACATAGCCATCCAAAAGTGTATGTAGTGTAGTGTAATGCAATAGTCACTGCAAGCAGATATTATACTACAATATCGGATGTTTTTGTTAGTCCGTGAACATATTACTGACAGGTTCAGCATCAGTGCATTTGAAAAAGGCCAGGGCCCGTATTCACAAAGAAAAATGCGCTCTGCGCTCCTCGTAATGAATGGACAATAAAATCAACCGATCATATAACTTGGACTGTATTCAGAAATATGTTATCGTGACATTAATTTTATGTCATGATGATGAAACTCAGCAAAATTAAATTAGTTGTGACACAGCTTCACATGTTTGAACGTACCTCATTAAAATGCTGATTATATTGATTTGCTTATTCTTATGTTTACTGTCCATGCTGGTCATTTTACTACATGTGTTTGATATTAATTTTGGACACAGACTCAGCTGTCAGCAGGTCCTGTGGTTGCTGTGAGAAGCGCTGGTAGAGCTGTAATCCCAAGGAGAGGAGATTGAAATTAATAAATTCCGCAACGATACAAGGCTGTGAAAGACCGTACTGGTCTGACTGGTCTGACTGGTCTGACTGCTGACAGAGGGTTGTCACAGACCCAAGTCATCACTGCTACATTGGTGCATTTTACCTGTGGCCAGGTATCACAATGCTGCGATGACTTTCATCGCCTGGAGCCAGGCCTGGGGTTGGGGCTCGAGTGGGAGCACCTGAGGGCCGGGCCTTTGCCCACGGGGCTTGGCCAGGCTCAGCCCAAAAGGACAATGTGGGCCCGACCTCTTGTGTGCCCACCACCCGCAGAGGGAACTGTAGTGGCCGGGTGCTATGTGGCTCGGGTAGCAGTCAACGGCGGGGGCCTCGGTGACCTGATCCCCTGACACAGTTACTGGTTTCCCATTACTTCTAGAAAATAATTTAAATATATAAATTTGCTATGAAGAGAGACCTGTGTTTGCTGCCATGGCAACTTAACTGTAGAGCAAATTACTTTCTATAAGTCATCAGCAAATATCTATTTTATACTGATTTTCAACCAAACATTATATATATATATATATACATATATATATATATGTATATATATATATATATATATACCCTATGGTTCGCCACAAGGGCAGCGCCCCGTCTTACTTAGATGAAAAGGGAGAACAAGAGGCAAGAAGAGGGGAAAAAAACAGCAACTCCCAAACTAGGCTCCTGTTTTAGAGGGGCCACAGTGTGGGATTGGGAGAAAAAACACCTCAGCATACAGCAACAAAAAAAACTCGAAGACTTGCACATGCGGGTTAGGGGAGGGTGTTGGGGAGAGGAGGTTTCGCAGCACAAACACGGGTACGCACGCAGGCGCTCAGGCGCATCACCCTCCATGTTGCACTACGGAGGGAGCGAGGGGGGAGGGGGGCCAAGAAGGTGTTGAGTTGTAGGGGGTGTGCGTGTTCTATGTTTCTTCGTGTGTGTGTATGTATGAGCCCATGTACTTTATCTCAACTCAGTCTCAATCCAGTTGTCTCTGATGACGTGGACACGGCCGTTGCTGTGGAGACGACCCTGGAGAGGTCTGATCCAGAAACAAAGTTCACAGGAGTACGGGGTGGTGGGGAGGGATAGGGCCGGAGCATCTGTCTGCATGACTTCCAGGAGAGTGGAGAGATAACCCACCTTGGTAAGGCTGGTTATGTCTGGGAGCCAATGAAGATAACAATTGTTTTGGGACAGGCCCACTCTGGAATTTTCATGTCAGCCTTAATGTCTCTCTGAGTCTCCCGGTGGCTTGCTTCAAATAAATCCGAATTCGTGGCCAGTTTCAGCCGAGCCGACAACTTCTCCAAGTTGGCATCCGTCTTGCGATGGAGTTCAGGAATCACATCCAGCTTGCGATTGAACTCACATATTGCTTGAGTCTGAGTGTTGACAGCCCTGCACATTCTCTCAGTCATGACGGGCAGCTTCTGGAAAGTCAAAAGTGCTGCCATCGCCTTCCGAACTTTGCGATAGATCAGGAAGCTGCTAGCTCCAATCAGCAGCATGCCTGTCACCATAATTCCAATTATGTAGACATCTTCGACGTCCTCAATGGAAAGGATGGACAGGCACACGATCCTCCACTTACCACAGGAGTCCAACGTGTATCCGGCTTCAAACGTTCTGTCAGGGCAGGCGGGCTCTCCTTTACCCGCAATTTTGTTGATTGCGTGGAGAGACCAGCTCATCAAATTCATGATTTGGCCAGCGGGATAGATTTACAACACAAATCACAAATCTTGACAGGTGTGTAGTTCACATAAAAATGGTGGCTGAGAAAAACTTAACTAACTTTATTTCTCTCCCAAACAGGAGCACTATGTAAAATCTAATTAACAGCAGCATCAGTCAGCAGAAGACTGTGTTCCACTCTAAAATATCTCAAAAACAGTTTTTTGGATTTTCATTAAATTTGATTATTTAAAGCTCATGTATCTGTGGTCCCTAATGATGAACTGTATTAATATTAGTTATCTTCTTTCATTCACTTTTTCCACTACATGTGTATGACCCAATGCCTGCATCAGCTGACAGAGCTTCTAG
Organism: Dascyllus trimaculatus; assembly: GCA_024666655.1. NCBI lineage: Eukaryota > Metazoa > Chordata > Actinopteri > Pomacentridae > Dascyllus > Dascyllus trimaculatus. Next base: position 26,966,823 of record CM045465.1, read on the forward strand.
TGTGCCTGTTCACTCTTAGTCTTACTGTTGTTATAACTTCATCAATTCACTTATTCATTTAATACATTATTCTTCTTTGCCATGACTAAATTCCAGTTTGTTGCAATTTGGGATCTGTTTTTTTTGTTTGTTTTTTGGGGTTTTTTTTGTAGTTTTGGTTATCATTCCTACCCTTATTAACAATGGGATTGTCATTTAATCTGCTTCCCTTGTCACTGTATCCATGTATAGAAAAAAGCGGTGTCACACTGAAGACCGGATACGATTTAATGACTTGACTGTCCATCTATTTTGATAGATTCTTTCAGGGAATACAAAAAATAAATAAATATAAATAATCACTCTAACCAAACAGATTTTTAGTTTTTAATTTTGTAGAGTAGCAGTGTGAAACCTGTTAGTGTAAGCTGGATTTCTCGGCACTCTTGCAATTCTTACCTTTTATAATTCTTTAGTATAAATTTCATACATATTTCTGAGCTAAATCATTCCTCAAAGACACACTGAGACATACGTTATTTATCCTTTGGCTTTCCTCTCTTTCACTTCAGAGGATACCACACAAACTCCACTGCAGGATCTCCACCATGCCACCAGAATCAAGGGATACAGGACAGTGGAAGTTGATTGCATGACATTAAATCAGATTATCTGTGAAGTTATTCACGTGCAAGTTGGCTTAAAAAGTGGATTTAAGCTTCTCTGAAATATGCTCAGAAGAAATGACAATCTACACAGGTAAATTTTACCAATAACTTGGGAAAACAATATGAGCTGATGATCATGTGATATGATTAAAAAATAAATAAACCAAATGGACCTTGGGGTGAGACGACTTTGACAACAGTCAATACTTTATGTGAACACAATCAAGCAAATAGAGCAGGGGGCTGATTACAGGACAAAAAACTTACATAAGAAGCAATTAAGAGAATAATGCTCAGATTTTATGATAATATATGCATCTGTTTCTTACTTAAAATATGCACACACACACACACACACACACACAGAGAGAGAGAGAGAGAGAGAGAGAGAGAGAGAGAGAGAGAGAGAGAGAGAGAGAGAGAGAGAGAGAGAGACATCAGCATTCATCAGTTTTAAAAGGTTCAATTCAAGGGGACCACTGTGAAGAAGTCATATGGGCCAGAGAGATCAGAAGCTCAAGCTATAGAAACAGTCTAACCCTATCTCTTGTCAATTCTTAGATAGACTGAATTGTATTATTGTGAATTACAAATCAAGACGACTGGTTAAAATAGTTCAGTGAATATTTATTCAACCAGTGGGTTTCTTCTGGCTGGAAATGACAATGACATTTTTACTAAAAATGTCATTTGAAGAAAAATATAAACCCCTTCTTAAAATTCAGTGGCAAAGCCTTCATTCGGTATTTAGTTCTGGACTTTGGCTAGGTTGCTGCCACAAGATATAGTCTTCTGTTAACCATTTCTTCACCCGTTTTGGCTGTATGTTTTAGATCATTCTCATGTTAAAAGGTTCATTGCTGGTCTAGGCTAGGTTTTCTTGCATATACTTCTCTTTTCTCATGATGCCATTTAAAATGTGAAAAGATTGCCTGGTACATCAGTTGAAAAACACCCCAAAGTATTGCACTCCCACCTCCATGCTTTAGTGTGGAGATGGTGTTCTTGGTGGTAAGCACCTCCAAATCTGAGGCCATGGTTCTCAACCAGAAAAAGGTGGCTTGTCCTCTCCGGGCCGGTATGAGAGTTCCTGCCTCAAGTTTCGGATGCCTCCTGGATACCTCCCTAGGGAGGTGTTCCAGGCATGTCCTACCGGGAGGAGGCCTCGGGGAAGACCTCGGACACCCTGGAGGGACTATGTCTCTTGGCCAGGTTAGGGTTTGCTTAGACTGCTGCCTCTGTGACCCGGCCCTGGATAAGTGGTAGAAGATGGATGGATGAATGGATGGATGGATGAATGGATGGATGGATGGATGGATGGATGGATGGATGGATGGATGGATGGACATTTCTTTTTTCTTTTGTTAAACAAATGCCACATCCCTGTGTCCAAATAATTTAGTTTTTGTGTCATCTGACCACAGAATTGATTACCAAAATCTGCAGCACCTCCAGAGGTCTTCAAGAGTCCAGTTCTCAGTGAGTTGAAATTGTTTAGGCCAACCAAGTACTGTTCAGCAAGGCGGTTAAAATGTTTTAGAGCATCAGCGTAGGTTCTAGCTATGTTTTTGTTCCACCTGCATCCCTGGAAAAAACATGCTATACACAAGAGGTTAATATCTTTATATGTCTAAAATATTAAATAATTTGATATCTGGCCAGGATATCTTGCTGACCAAAGTGCTAATTTTTAATTTCATGTAATCAGAATGATGCAGTAAACATAGTTGCTTTTACATATAAAATTAAACATTACAGATTTAATAAAAAAAAATTAAAAAAAATAAATTAATCTTGGTAAGGACGAGGCGGGCTACAGGACTGTGGTCAAAAATACAATTGTCTACGGAGAGGACAATGACCTCATTCTAAATACAGACAAAACAACGGAGATCATCGTTGACTTCAGGAAGAAGGCCCCCCCATGCAGCCTCTCACCATCAAAGGGACCGAAGTGGAGAAGGTGGACAGCCACAAGTTCCTTGGCTATGAACTAACATCTATCCTGAGCTGGACCGTCCACACTACTGCCCTGGTAAAGGAGGCCCAAAAGAGGCTTTACTTCTTCAGGCTGCTCAGGAAGGCCAGGCTGAGCTGTCAACCATCCACAGGATGGACATCATTCACAGTGATGCTGGTGGAGAGCATCCTCACCACTAGCATCACTGTCTGGTAAGGAAACACCACCCGGGCAGAGAGAAAGGCTCTCCAGAGGGTAGTTAAGACAGCAGAGAGGATCATCACAGCTGACCTTCCTTCTATGGACCAATTAAACACCGAACAATACAAGAAAAAAGTCAACAACATAATCAAAGAAACGTATCACCCAGCTCACTCTCTTCTCAGACACAAACACTCTGTTTACAACTTGAAGAAAAAGATAACAGACAGCCTACTCATTCACAGGACACGTTTCCACAACAGCTTCTTCCCTACCACAGTCAGACTGATGGCAGACACAAAATAAGTAACTGGTCTCACACAAAACATCTCTCACAGATTCCTGTGGAATGAAAGGTATCTATATGCAATGAAGCAGTTTATAACACAATGCTGTGCAATTAAAGGGGCAGTGTCTATAGTGTTCACTGTACATGGTTTTGTAACGGTTTTTAATTTATTTATTTACTTTACACAGATCTAAACAGATTTTTTTTTTACCTTAATTTGAACCTATTCATATCTATGTGTATATAAATGTTACCCCTGTAGATAGACACCCCCAAGGCCCTCCCCATCTCCCCAGCTCTTTTAGCTCTGCACAAAAAATTCCTCCGTACCCGAACTGTGTGTGCGTGTACATAGGGCACTAAAGTACTTAACTTGACCAATAAATATTGTGATCTAAAACTATTTGCTCTCTAGGTTGTCAACTAGCTCTGGTAATTCAGCCTTCTCAAGTACCTTTGACAAGACAGGAAGGATAGAAATAGGGTGATCCCTCCTGATCCCCTGCTTTAAAGACTGGTGTAATGACATTTCCAGTCAGTTGGTAATTTTCTGGTCCTAAATGACAAATGCACGAGACTCACAGGTCTCATCAATATAGAGTTGTATTTGTCAATGTGACATTTATCCAAATCATTTAAATATATGACCATTAGGAATGTTCTTCTAGTAATCATCACTATGAATACAGATTGTTAAATCCAGCAAAAAAAGAAGTAAAGATAGCTTGTTCTCTGTTCGGATGGACAGACAGTCATAAAGATCAACTGACTGATAGTGCTGTCCTTAGGGTATACATTCTGTATGCCCACTTTTGACTACTCCAGTAAATGGACAGATGGCAGAATAATGACAGGGACATTATCCTGGTGTAAGTAGACTCTGCTGCTCCCTGTAGTGTGTGTGTGATAAAATAATGGTAAGTGCTATGAGCTATTTAATGCAGTATATACTTAAGCAGTGAAAGCATATCTCCCTCCCTACAGGAGAGGGTCAGGACGAGAGCCGAGTAAAATTTTTAGTTGAATTATTTCACACATGCCCACTAATTTATAACATTTCCCTTGTGTGACCAGCCTGCCCCCATCAACATACAAATCCATATTTCACACAACTCTTTCTGAAGCTGCTGTTTGAAAATCTATAGCCCCAACCCTGAATAGTGTATTATATGATCCACTAAATCCCCTCAGATCATTCAGTACATTTAGCAAACAAACAGTGTTGACAGGGCTGTTTTTCACTGACCCCTCCTCCAGCATTTTACCATGCACATATTTCACAATTCAACAACTTCTATGCAAACAGGTTTGTAGATGGCTGTTTTTGCTTTGATTGCAATTATATTCGCCAGCAGAGGCCTCAGACCTAACCTTTCTTGTTCTGCCTCATGCTGTTCCATGTCTGCTTTGATTTCCTGTGGCAGGGTTTCATCACTGTAAATACATTCATGTACTCAGTCAAACACAGCAGGTGATTCTGCTGCATGTAGCATCTTGTTCCTGCCTCTCCACTGTCTGGAGAGCTCCTTCAGAATGATGGAGCTCAAATGTGAGGTAAACATGATGAAACTAGAATTACCACCTAGCAGTTGTATTCTCCCAACAACCTGTCAAGTTTACATCCGGCCTTTCTTTCCAGACCTAAGTTTTGTTTGTTTGACCCCAGCCTTAGCTAACAGCTAATTTACCTGTGCAACAAGCGTTCAGGTTACATTGCTGAAACCCAGGATATAGTTTCAGATCGTGGTCCCAGTTTGCTCATAGAAGCTTTTCAGTTCAGTTCAATTCAATTTAATTCAATTTTTTATCTTGTGCAAATTCACAGCATATGTCATCTCACAGTGCCTAACACAGTAAGGTACAGACCTTACGAAGTTATACACAGAGAACAGAAAACAAAAAACCCAACAATCCAGAGCTACTTTTGGATTCTCTATGAGCAAGCAGTCAGCGACGGTGGGAAGGAACCAAAAAAAAAAGCCCCCTAGGATCGGGGGGCACCTCCGACAGAACCAGACTCAGGGAAGGCGGCCATCTGCCTCGACTGGTTGGGGTGAGAGTGGGGATGAGGGGGGAGGGGATAGCAGGAGAAGCTGGCCTGGGGATGGCAGGAATGCTTTTCAACCTGGTGGACACATTATATTTATTTTGTTAAATACCTTCAGTTGAATAAAACACCTCATCAGTTTAAGCTGACATGGGAAAATGATGAAAGTATTCAGGTAGTGTTCTTGGTAGACCATCGAAATATCAAATACTGTAAAAGAATGTCACACGTGCAAAAAAATACAGAGCTTTGCGGACAAACTGCACACTGGTCAAAGCTCAGCTACCATGACAGTGTGCCCTAAAGTGTAGTTAGTTGCACTGCAAAAGAATAAATAAATAAATAAATAAAAGCTTGGTTGAAATTACATTTCTGATAACAGGCATGACAAAGGTGCTACTGGTGCCAAACCCGTGATGGTATTTTGGGGATTTTGTTTCTGTCTGCTGGAAATGAATGCTTGACTGGTAGCCCACTATGGAACAGACTACTTCATTGGTATAAGTTCCCTAGTTGCTGAGCAGGGAAGCCTATTAAAAAGGAACTCTCATGTAAATTAGCAGGACTCATCAAAATAAGTCAGCCTCTTACTTTAGCTTCTCCCATGTAATGAAGCCCTGACCTTTGAGGTAACAAAATAAGTTGCATCACAGGTCAAATGCAGCTTTATGTACAACTGCAAGGCTCTGGAGGATCGTAACTGAGGAGCAAGTCATTAGCAAGTTGTTGGAAAATACAATCAGCATGGTGATTATCTTTCTACAGTTGAGTAGTGTGAATAACGCTGAGGTTGTAGAGGTTCTAAAAATGTAAAAAGCATATTATCTACAATATGGAATGACTATTTTCCCAGTATTGGTAACATCTGTGGGCTCTTGGAAAAATCCTGCACATACTGATTCCAGTTTTTGTAAAATATAATAAAAATATCAATGAACAAGTAAAAATGCCCAGAAAGCTGTTGGGGTTCAGAGCATTAATACTATCTATTAGTCTGACAGAAGCTGTCCGTCATACATGTGTCTGTACTCTGAATCACTCACAGATCTTTTCAGTTTGATGATCGCATTTCAGTTTTGGTGAAATATCAATGGTTCTCCAGCCTCTTGCAAGACGTTGCAGTATTTCACAGTGTTTATCTTCAGAAAAGTCTTTCTAAATTTTGCATCAGCACTGTGATATGCATAATAATGTGGAGCATAGTGTAAGTAAATGTCTATGGGTTTAAACAGGGACATGTGAGTGGGGCTAAAGGGAGGAGCAGCGATAGACATGCAGTGGGCTACAAATTATTTGATTAAGCACAGACGGTAGAAAACATTTTTGGCCTATGTGCTTGGAGAGCAAATGTATTCATGTCAATCTGGTGTCTTGTTCTGATGACACATTTGTGATTCTGACTTACTGGAGCGAGTGTAGTTTGTGTTTTGTGTTCTCTGCAGGTGTCTGAGGCTCCAGAGCTGCACAGTTCTGATCAAATCAGTTCATTAACAGGGTTTCCCCCAGTGCTTTATAAGCCTGGCGGGCCGCCAGGCTTTCCTTGCCCCCCCGCCAGGCTAAGCGTCACTGGTATATTTATTGTAAATAGTTTTTTTGTGCACCAAAACAGTGATAGCAAAGACGATGTACAGAGCTTCTGATGATACGATTGAAAGCGCAATGGCGATATTTTATGGTCGATACGTGAACTGATGTCCGAAGTCGGAGGAGCACTGAGGAGACGATGAGCCGCTCGTTCACCCCCAGGCCAAGGGGAGTTCATCCCTGGCGAGCCGACCGAGCCGCGGCTCCACGATGAGGCAGAGCCAGTGGAGTTAGCACGGATGTTAGCACGTCGTCGGAGCAGCCTTCTGGGAGCCGCAATGGTAAACATGGAACTAGCAGATTTAATCCAAAATGGTTAGCTGACCCTAAATTTAGCGGATGGCTCTACCACAGTGGTTCTCAACTGGTGGGTCGGGACCCAAAAGTGGGTCGCGAAGCCATTTTTAGAGGGTCGCAGAAGCAAAAAAGTAGTGGTATAAAGTCTTTTATTTTAAAGGACACATTTCTTATGACACAGTTTGCTTTCAATAGCAGGATATTTAGGGGTGGTGACACCAGTAGTCGCCCACTATTAACCTCTAGATTTGGCTCTGACAGCTTACTGGAGAAATTTATGCTAAAACATACAAAAAATAAACCAAGGTGTGCTGAGAATCTGTCCAAATGGGCCAAAATATGCCCCAAACTTGGCAAAAGCGTCCAAATATACCAAAATGAGCACAAAATAAGCCACAATTTTCCCAAGCTGTATCAAAATGCGTTGAGACTACACCCACATAAACTTTAATTTGTTAACACTAACAGCAAACTTCAACAGTTTGGGTCACGACCATTATTAATAGAGACATAGTGGGTCCTGAGGCTGGACCAGTTGAGAACCACTGCTCTACCAGACCGAGTATGGTAAACCCAGATGGATTGATGCACTGATCCAACCTGGTCACACAGCATAGCAGACCTGTTCAGCCTCTGAGTTCCCTGGTTTTACCCCTTGGTCATGTTTGCATTTTTTTATTTATGTTAATTTATTTTACTTTTAAATGTGACCAGCAATGGCTTGTTTTAAGATTCACTAGGATTTAACTTAAGTGAAAACAATTGATATTATTTATTTTAATTGTATTTTTTGTGTTTGTTTAAACTGTATTTCAAGATCGTGCTTTTTTGTCAGACTCTACGTTTAAATATTGTTAATAAATGGCTTGTAATAACACATAATAGTCAGAATTTTAAAATTCTTGCCAAATTTTAACTTTTTTTTTTTTAAACGAAAACACAGTGGGCGACCGGTGGGCTTCTCTACCACCGGGCTTAGCAAGTTTTCTGGGGGAAACCCTGATTAAACTTCAAGCATGGATTTAGGACATTAGGGCTTGAAGGACCTATGACTTTCTTCTTCTGAATTCTGACAAAATTGAAGTTATTTTATTTGGCTTTAAACACCTTTTCATACCATATTATCCCAACAGAGCAATTCATTCTCAGACTGCAGGTTTACTCATGGCTCCTGAAATTCCCAAATGTAGAATGGGAGGCAGAGCCTTCAGCTATTAGGCTCCTCTCCTGTGGAACCAGCTCTTTTTCTTTCAAGATTAGACTGAAAACTTTCCTTTTTTAATAAAGTTCACAGTCAGAGCTGACTCAGGTGATCCTGAGGGATCCCTCAAATATACTGCCATGGGATGAGGGTGCTGGCAGACTTCCCATGATGCACCTCATAATGATTTATTGTTCTCTTGTCATTTGTCTTTTCATCTCTCCCCTTTACCCAACCTGTCAAGGAAGATGACCTCCCTTCTAGAGCCTTGTTTTGCTTGAGTTTTCTTCCTGTTATAAGAGTGTTTTCTCTTCCCACAGCTGCAAAGAGAATCTTGGGATTTGTTGCATTTTTTAAATAATATAATATTGTAAGGTCTTCACCTGTTCTGTACATTAATGCTAAACAAAGTTGAACTGAGCTGAAGTAACATGTGCCTTGCTCATGAGTTGTGAGACAGTTTGGCACAAAGGAAAAAAGGACTACTGTTAAATGGTGATAAAAGAGACAGGTTTGGATCAGTTATGGAACGAGGGACAGGTGTGCAGGGAAGATCACGTTCAGGGGATCATCAGGAAACTAAACAGGCATATATACGTAATATTACTTTGCTTTTTTTGTTTTTTAAATTCTGTATGTACAGCTTTAACACCATTAGTAGACGACCTATTGCTTTCTTTACAACGTCTACACAGCAGGCCTTCAACACTGAGAATTTTCTTTGAGTTTTATTATAATGGTGAAATAATTACAGCATCTTCCAAAAGACATGAAAAAAGTCTTATAATAATTCAGTACATGCAATTAATTAATGTTATGGCCAGCGCCTGCCCCTCCATTTCTGTGTGCTTCATCTCTGTATGCAAATAGTATGTGTGGTTCCAGGTCCCTGAGTGGATGCCGACGACAGAGGTGTGGTCCTTGCTGGATGTTGTGATTGGTGCAGTTCCACCAATCGCCATCTGCCAACTCTTTTAAAGCCTGGCAGAACCATTCAACTTGGTGGCTGAGGTGCAGCACACCAGGAGAGCTGTGTGGTTGATGAGGCATAGTCAAATGTGTGTTTCTGACAGGATTTGGGCAAGGAGGAGTTTTAAAAACTGATAACTGCTGACATTCATGCAGATTTTTCTTATGCTGAAGTAATGGATGCAGCAGAGAGCCATCAGTAAACAGCCATCAGTAAACAGCATGGAGTCAGCAAAACAGAGTCAATTACAACCTGAAGAAGAAACTCACCGTATAGTTCCACCAAGACTTGCAAAGAAAGAGGCAGAAAACTGTTTTTTTTTCCTAAAGCTGTATGTATTTATGTTTATTCATATTAATGCTGACATCATAGTGGTAACTTGCTGTAGGCCATGTTCAATAAATGCATTGAGAACATTATGTTATTTACCATACACCTTCTTCTAACCAAAACCACAAATTGCCGGTTTGTGTTCAGAGCAAATAGAACATATAAATTGGAGGTTAAATAGGGCATGACTCCAGAGAACACTTTGTGTCTGTAAATCTCATTTGCTTGTCTCAAACACCTCTATCAGACGCAGGCTGACGCTGAACAAACAAATGTACAGCCAGAGTAGAATGCTGCCTCCTTTTCACTGGCTTCATTAAACAGCTTCTGCTCATCTCACAGCAGCAGGACCCCTACCGTGTCTCCACATTAAGACAGGGGTTGAGTACCGTTCATGCAATCGGCACAGCAACAGCAACTTCATAAATTATTTAAATTATTTTCTGATGTGTAATTGTGATCTTACTGTTGCCTTATTAACCTAAAATCTTTTTGACACAGCAAACCTGCTGCACACAGATCCCCAACTTTTAGTTTAAGTTGGCTTTTTTTAATTTACAGAACTGCCATCTTATCTAATTGGTTAAGTAAATCAAATAAAAGCCAACAGATAGTCGCACTCATCTTATAAGTTAATTATATTAATAACTGTATTTGTATAGCAGGGAAATACATGGTGACTTCCACTTAAATGGCAGAGTATGAAAATCAAGACAAAAGACAAATAATCAGAGAAAAAAAAACAGAATAAAACAATAGAAGCAGAATGCATGGATGAAAAAAAATAACTGTAAAACCTCTTGACTCCATCCAAAAACAAACAAACAAACAAAAACAACAGAGGTGAACTGAATTCAATTTGTGGAACAATACTGAAAAATTACATGTAAAAAACTGTCAGCAACATACAGTGGCAAGAAAAAGTATGTGGACCTTTTGGAATTTCCTGTTTTTTTGCATTAATTTGTCATATAATGTGATCTGATCTTCATCTAAGTCAAGCGTACTCATAAATATAATGTACCTAAAAAATAACACAAAATAAATTCTGATCTTTCATGTCTTTGTTGAGAACAACCATAAAAACCCCACAGTGCCTTGAGTTAATGACCTCTAAAGAGCTAACTGGAGTCAGGTGTTATCATACCTCGAGTCTGGTTAACAACATGAGTTTGGAGGTGCGGACTACAGCTACTTTGACTGATAGAAACTACTAAAACTTTCTGAGTTTGCTCCACACAAGAAGAAGCTTGTGTGAGCTATGCCTCGGCAAAAAGAGCTTTCAGAGGACCGACAATCAAGAAATGTTAATTTACATAAAGCTGGAAGGGGTAACAAAGTGATTTCAGATACTTTAGAAATTCTCCAGTCTACAGTTACACAAACAGATGCCATGGAATGACTTGAAGAGAGCCATACACATGAGACGTCCAAAGAATATGACAGAGCTAAAGCAGTTCTACCAGGAAGAATGGACTAAAATTCCTCCTAAACGACAGGCAGGTCTGATCCACAGGAAGAGCCTGGTTAAGGTTCTTGCTGCCAAGGGGGGTCAACTAGTTATTAATTCCAAGGGTTCACTTACTTTTTCTTACTACTGTATCTGTTCAGGAACATTGCCAGGCAGGTACAGTTTTGACTAACCACCGTCTGATTCCAACGCTGTACGGAACACACAGACATAAGACTTGGCTGTATCAACCAGGAGAGACCCTCAGGGAAGTGTTGTATTGAATGTGCAATTTATTAAATTACCACAAAGTACTCTCCAGAGGGTGAAGTTGGCACAGGCCTCATGAGTATCTTGGGCCCCAACGCATTACCTATTTTTGGAATGAAAGTATTTCCCCACACAGAGAAGGCTAGGTTAGTGATTTGAGTGTATATAAAGAATAAAAAGTGTCTAGTTTATGCCTATACAAAGCAAAAACAGCGCCTGTCTTAAATTTGGTTGCCATCCCCGTGTAAGTAGTCTCCTTGTGCAGCGAAACACCCCCGCCTGGCTTCTGCAACACTTCTAATGCTCCCTGGAAGTCCTGTTCTGTAGACATGTCGAGCACCATCTGTGATGTGTGCAGACTCCGCAAAGAAGTTGCAAGTAGCCAGATCTGGTGAGGAGGGCAGGTGCAGAGTGATGATTGTGTCGCTGTGACCAAAAAAACTGTGACTGGCTGCACAGCACATTGAAGCACCCACTTGCCGTTGCACCACAGATCAGGTTGTTTACACCAAATGTTCTCCATTAAACACCTCAGGAAACCTCAGTAGAACTCCAGGATCATTTCACTGAATTCAGCCTCTGTGACTCCTCCATCCTCTGACCCATGACTCGGAAATGCTTCTTGGTGCATCATCACAAAGGAGATCTCATTTACTAAACTGATGCTTACCTCTTTGCTGCAGGTTGATGTCCATGGACAAATTACAAATGCTCATCCTGACTCATGACAGTTAATATTTCAAGATGTTGCATCCATGTAATAGTCTTGAAACTCTTTGATCAACCCGAGTATAATGTGCTCACATTATAGAAAATAATGCCTACAAATACATGGACACAAACATGTTTCAGGCTGTATGTAGATTTTAAATGTTTTGTATTATGCATTTCTACAATTTTACTTCATTATGTCAGGATTCATTTGTATGAGTGTGGCTTCCCTTGTTTCTACAGACTGTGTGATGAGAAGCAAGGTGAATAAAAGTGCAGAAGAGAAGAAGCTTAAAAGAGAGACAGGATTAAGATTTAAAGAATATGCTTAGAGAGAACTCGTGGTTGTGTTGATCCACCATGGAGTTTGTGAAATGAAAATCAATGAGCAGAATGGCATCAAGCTGTTATCCAGTTATAATTCCTTCTCCTTCATCCACAAAAGACACTTGCTCTTACCACTGTTCATTCTGCAAGAAAGGCCTCCTGTTGCGCGCCTGTCTCACTGAGACAGGCTCAAAGAGGTTCTCTTTAGTCTGCTAGAAATAATGGGATTTCCAACTATCAGAGACAGCAAAGGGACCTGAGAGAGTAAGACATAGAAAAGTAGGCACAAGGAAACATAAGACAATTAAGACCACAGAGAGGTATGTACAGAGGCAGAATTTCATAAAGGGAGTGGAGGGACAGGAGCTTTTTCAGGGTTTAAAGCAATTGTTCCATTTTTGGAAAGTTTTACTATGTTGCTACCCAGAGTGAGACGTTCTTAAACCTCCTTTGTTGGGTTTCCCTTTGTGCTTTGAATGGAGTGGAAGGTGGATTTCAAGTGTTCTGCCCAGAACACATGCCTAGATCCACTGAGTATCAAAGCCCAGCTGTCTTTTTTCGGTGCTTTTGCCCTTATGGCTTTTAACACTTTTATTTATTGCGATTTTTCACATTTTCTTTTTTCTCTCTTCTCTTTTTACTCTTCAAGAGTTTCTGGAATCACTCATCAAGCCTTTGTCTACCTAAAACAAACCTCAACTTAGAACTCCATAGTAATCGGAGTGAGCCAAATGTACTTGCATTACTTTGTACATCAGTAAGCTTTGATAGTATTTTGAGAGTTCTGTCATGTGGCCGATGGAATTACTTGCAGGACTATTTCAGTGGGTCTAGTTACAGAGTTTAACAGAACTTTATTTAACTTCAGCAATGAATTTCTATAACTGCCTGTTCTCAAGCACAGTGTTATGGTGGTGTATCAACCTCACATCTTCAGGAGTGAGATCATCAATCAGCTAATCGGCCTGCTGTCAGGCCCACACTGTTTGGCAACTACTGACTCCCGTGGAGTGTTGCCTCACTGGGAGGTTGTGGGAGGAGAGCCAGCTCCAAAGTGACCTGATTCAGTGACTATGCTGCAAGAAGAAGGCGAAATATTACCTCTGCTTTCTGTGATAAGAGATTATGTCAAACAGGGCTCTGAATTCTGACATTTTTGTCTAAGAGAGGCTTATAAATCAGGCCCGATGATGTTTCCTTTAACAAAATCACTCAAGCTGTTTATCATTGATAAAAATGACAATTTTCTGATCCCCTAATCATTTCACCTCAAAAACTGCCGTGCATTATGGGGGTCTTTAGAAGATCAGCAACAAATTTTTGTTAAACAGCCTTGTTCATTCTAAACCAAAGTGTTGCAGCATCCACTTGTAAGTTAGCTAGAGGGTCGCTAGATTCATAGTGCACAGAATATCCAAGCCCAAACAGCAACAAAAACATGCAGCTGTAGTGCCTTTTGAGCACTCTGACTCCTGCACAGACGAAGCAGGAACCTCTAAAAAGAGCTAAAAAATGAAGCCTACGCAGAAGTGCAAAAAACTGCAGCTTCTTGAATGTCTCCTTGAGGCTGACTCCAAAAGTGAGTCAGTCCCTGTAGCTCACCGTGTTAAAACCCAGTTTAACAGGGGAAATATATATGTTTTGGTCTCTATAGCTAATTTCGCTGTTCATGAGAAGCTCATTGACGGTGATTTTTATACAACTCATCCGTTTAAATGGTACTCAGGCTTAAAACCATGCATATGAAGGGTGTGGCTGCTTTGAGTGACAGGTGGTTGCTGTCACAGGACAATCCATGTTCCAGAGATCACGCCCCACCAGAGCCACCACACTGAACTTTAAAACTATTGTTCCTATGCAGGACCTGACATCCATCTATAATATAGACTTGCTGAAGTAACGGAAAGCACAACGAATATCCCTGTAACTCCCAGCCGCTCACAGAAACTGCTATGAACTGTCATTCTCTGAATGCAGTGACTCTTAACATAGCAGTAAAACATCATGGTACCAAGTCTGTTTGCAAAACTGAAATCTGACTAGCTTCATTTACAGGATCTCTAAAGTCATTGGGATACATCATCTTGGAGCCTTGATTATCTGTATAAAATGCACACATCCATGTAGCTGACAAAGAAATATTTTAAACGTGAAACAGGATATGTGACAAACGCTGCTGCGGCCAGCCAAAGTGGTGGACAGACCAACCAACATTAGTACAGGTCATGAAAATTAGAGGATACTGACCTGGAAACATTTTAAAGACCTGCCCTCATTTATTACTGTTGGCCTTCACATACAATAAGCATTTGAAACTTAATACTAGTTTCATCAGTTCAGAACAATGTAATGCTCAACAGTGAGGCTGCTAAAAGCATTTTATTCACTGAATAAAAAATGTACTTACAAATAGGTTTTTCTTCTACCTCATCGGTCTGGACAACTGTCCCTGACAAGACTGAGTGTGAAGCATAAGGCAATTACCTGAGTGTGTGTACCTCTCATAAAGCACAGAGAATCTAGATTACTGGACATTGATTTTACATTAATCAAGGAAACAATTCATTTTTAGGAAAGCTACAACCCAAGGTTTCAAACAGGGCCCATGCTACAGAATCACACACCACATATAAAAACATGAAGACCTCCAACTCTGCTGCACCAAGAGAGAAAGATATAGCATATAATGGAGTAAAAACCAAGGGCTCTATTCTTGTGGTGGCAAGCATGTCTGATCCTAAGCACACTGTTACATGCCTGTACTGAAAGTTTTGAGTTTTGTAGAAGATCTGGATTGTGCATTGACAGAGGTAGGCTTTTTTTTTTGGGTGAATTAGCCATTTTAATAGCAATGCTCGGCTCTCAGCTTGCAAATGTTCTATCAAAAACATTTCCCATCTCCATTTTGAGGTGTCACCCTTGCTACATATTTTGCCTAGCTCTGCCTTACATAAATCTAACTGGTTACAAAACATACAAATAAGCCAGAGTGTTTTTCATCTAATGATAATGAGGTGCAGCAAGGCCATTCTGAGCTGCAGAACAGGCTGCCTACGCGATACTTCCTTGACAGAGACATTATAACACAAAGGAGTTTCTGTTGTCACGTTCAGCTGGTTACTTCAGTTCAGATCAGCATTTTCTCACTGGTGGCTTTTGATGATAGGAAGCTGTACCAGAGGCTGCCGCTCTTGACTGCCATTTATAATTCAGATCATTTAAAAGCAAAACTAGAGCATGGGAATGACAGCGGTCTACAAATATCCAATGAGGGTCCAAAGAGGGGTTAGGACTGATGAGAGAATCCCACAGTGAACTCAGTGACGTCTACACTGCTCCTCCAATCACATCCATTCATCCACACTCAACTGCAAAACAGTGGAGTGGGGCAGCGTTTGTGCAATGACAGAGTTGTATTAATGTTCTGACCTGAGAAATATATAAGGTAGTAGTAATAGTTTGTTTTTCGTCGTTCATACGCTCTCAGAAGGTTACAAGGCCAGGCTGGCAGTTCACTTCCTGACTGATCCACATGCCAATGTCTCCTTGAGCAAGACATTGAACGAAGGTTCCCAATGGCAGGTGAGCACCTTGGATGCCATTGGTGTGTGACTGTGTGTGAACAATAGGGGATCAATAAAGTAGTCTGTCTGTCTGATGATGGGAAATCAGACAATAGAGCAGCTACAACTGTTGACAAGCAATGATGATGTCTGACTACCATTGGATTATTTGATTATACTCCAGTTTACCTATGCTTACCTACAGTGAATAGGATGCACAGACAGAGATGACCGGAGTGTTGACTTCACAGTTTCTTTAGTAGAAGTTTGCAATTGGTGTGTGTGTGTATGTGTGTGTGTGTATGTGTGTGTGTGTGTGTGCGACTGACCGGCTGGCGTCATTTAATGAATAGGTGCATATGGTTAAAGCATGTGTTTTCACAGTTATGACTCTGTGCAAAGGAAAGACATATACTGAGTAATCTCTTTACCATGAGGAGTCTCAGCTGAAGCTGCAGTCAGCAGAATGGCCATGTCGCCGTGGAAACCACAGACTGTCTCTTGATAAAAAATGTGAAGCAGGGTGAGAGTGCAGCCACAGATCTACAGCTGCGACCAGCTGGTGGAGAGACATTTTCTTTCTTCTCTTTTTTGCTACATTTGGGTTTTTGCAAAGTAAAAATAAATAGGAAACTGGCTTTAGTGATGGTGGGAAAGAGAGAGAGAGAGAATTTGTGTGTTTGTGTGTGTGTGTGTGTGTGTGTGTGTGTGTGTGTGTGTGTGTGTGTGTGTGTGTGTGTGTGTGTGTGTGTGTGTGTGATGTACACTTTCCCTGCAATTTGCACATCCTCACCATTCACAGCTACAAATGCGAAAGCATCAGTCCTCCATTCAGGATCCTTGTGAGTTCAGCTTTGCTTTCATGTGAGTGACTCATCCTTGAAGGAACCAAAAGCTTTAAACCTTGGAGTAGTCGACTTGAGCTGCTCAGCTGCCATCAACACTTCACACTTCTGACTAATATGCATATGGATATTATCAAATAAATGTGGATGTATCGACACACTTTCAAGGTGTTGTGAACCAAAGCAACAAAATTACTGCATAGTTACTATCAGCTTACCAGATAGTCTGTCAGCATCCACACTGTGGAACCTGCGAACACAGGAATGAATAGAATTGTGTAATGAGATCACAGATACAGAGGGAGGGGGCACAGGGGGTAACACGACATGACCCTGTGAGAGGGAGCTAGTGATGCTGGCTGTGGATGCAGATGTACAGCTGAAACAATCTTCTTTTACCGTCAGAGTGCACTCTGTAGACGAGCCACAGTCCAGTCTGTTAGGTTCGGGTCTTGCAGAGATCCAGTGTGGTGGAGACATGCTGTGGAGGGCTGTCAGTAGCTGGAAGTGATGGAGGTGTTGAGAGTGGCTGAGCTAGCTGCCACTTCTATGTGTGCAGTGATGACTGTTCCTAGGCCTCGCTGAAAGAGAAGAGGGAACCTGAGACCAGCCTAGAGTTGGACAGATCTCATCTGGTGCACTTGCTCAGGGAATATGCATCATGTAACACAGGTGGCTTTAGAGAGAAGCTTGGCTGTAGTCCAACATCTGGGGCTTTATTATAGCTGGAGGAGGGTTATTGAACAGATCGTTGTCTGAGTCAGATGAATTGCTCAGCAGTTCAGAATCCATAGTGAGTAGGCTCTTACTCTATGAAGTATGTTGGTAGTTGTAGAATTATTTCGATTAAGCAATGGCATAAAGCATAATCTGTCATCAAGACAATGAGACAAACAGTGCTGGTTGGCTGGTTGGCCTGGTCAGCTGGGTATAAGTAGGCCTGCCAGGTAATTAGAGGTTTGTTGAGGCATTGTCGTGCTCCTGAACCTAAGTTAACAAGTTAACTTCATTTATGGCTAATAGCTCATAAAAAACATAAATGGCTGCACTGACTGGACTTGATAAAACACTGAGGACCATCATCAACCTCACACTGGACTTCAAACACTTTGGATTCTGTGCCTCTCCACTCTTCCTCCAGACTCTAGGAACTTGATTTCCAAATTAAAAGCAAAATTGACTTTTATCTGAAAAAAGGACTTGGGACCTCTGAGCAACAGTCCGGGTGAGACACTTCTGATGTTGTCTCTGGGTCAGTAGCAGATGCACGATTAGGTCAACTGGTAAATAGAGAGCTTCACCTTCTGGCTCAGCTCTCTTCAACATGACTGCCTGGTACAAGGCTCACATTAGTGCACACATCAGTGATCTTCCTGCATCACCTTAGAAGTAAAATCAGCAGTTTGCCAAACTAAACAAATATCTCATCATGGTCTGCTGGCTCTCTGTTGTGTTTACAGAACATAAAAAGTCTGGTGTTTAACACAGCCCATTTGCTGCCATAAATGGAAGGCAAACAAAGTGGCTTGGACTGATCTACGCAACGCTATTCGACTCACGTGCACATTCGTGCTTGTGCATAGGAAAAGGAGAGGAGATGGAGAGAAAGAGGCAGTGAGAGATTGCGAGGGATAATAAATCTGGAACATGAAAACTATTTGATATGCTAACTAGGTAAATATCATATCAATCTTGCTTCAGAATCACAAACTCCACCTTCAAACCTTTTGACAAGTGGTGCTGCAGGATGTTCCTTCTCCTTTGGCTCTGCCCTGCAGCTGTGTGAGGTCAGTCAGGAGGTCATATCCTTTTGTCAGTGGGCAACCCAGCAGGTCTGAAATTCCACTCTAAAACAATCTTCACAGCCTCAGGGCGAGACACATTATATAAGCTGTCTCTGTACCTGCTATGAGATGAAATTATATGTGAAAGCATATAAAAGTGTGCATTCATGCATCTGGGTGTTGTTGTGCCTGAAAAACAAGCACATGCAGATATAATAAAAGAGCACATACTGAGAATGGAAGAGAGACACAGAGGTAGATAAAGAGATGGAGGTGGATAAAAGAGAATAAAGTTAAAGTCACCTATCTATTCGTAATGGCTAGGATAAAAATTTTGAGACGTGAACAACAATTAATAGTTTAACGACAAATTCTGAGAAAATGAGGAAGACATTGACCCTGCAGAGACTCAGTGATCACAGCGAGGCCATGGAGCCTGGGTGACACAGGCAGACCTGGCTGTCTCAGCTCTGTCCACAGAGAGAGGTGGAGACAGAGCAGCTCGTCCTGCTGTAGGCTAGCACATATAAAAGAGTAATGTTTTGAAGAGAAATTGATTCTCTCTCTGACCAAAGTAAAATGCAACATATACTTGAAGGAAATAGTGTCAGCTCCACAGAAACAGCAAAATGCAGTCATGGAAAAAATGATTAGACCAGCCTTGCTTTCTTCAATGTCTTGTTCATTTTAATGCCTGGTATAACTAAAGGTACATTTGTCTGGATAAATTTAATGATAACAACAAAAATAGCTCATAAGAGTTTCATTTAAGAGCTGGTATGTAACCATTTTCCAAGGTTTTCTTGATAATAACCAAAATCACTTAAGTTCTTACATCATGGTGGCATTGTACTGCCAAAACAGTGCTTTCAGACATTCCATGTTTTCTTTTCTGTCTGTTTTAGTCACATAATACATACAGGAGTTACTACTTGATTGCATGACCATTGTTTTTGATGACTGCAGCCATGCGTCATGGTATGCTCTCCACATTGTTCTGCTGTCACAGCAGCCCATTCCTGTTGCACAAATTCAAACAAACTTGCTTTGTTTTGGCGTTTGTGGTTCTCCATTTTGCATTTGATGATTTTCCACTGGTTTTCAATTGGATTTCGATCTGGTGATTGAGCAGGCCAAGGCATGGTTCCAGTGTTGTGGTTCTCCATCCAGGCTTTAAGGTCCCTGGAGGTCTGATGACGATTCCTGACAGGAAATGATGAGTGCACGGTCATCTTGTGGGGTGGAAAGACGTTTCCTGCCGTGACCAGCTGGTAGTTTGGTAGTACCATGTTGGGCTTGTTTTTTCTTCGTGTAATGAACGGCTGTCTTGGAGATCTTCAGTTTTTTCGCTACCTGTCTTTCACTCGTGCCAATTTCCAGCAGTGCTAAGATGGCTGGCTTTGTGGCTTCACATAATTCTTTTGTCTTAGGCATTATGTGAGAGCTGACAACTTCTGAGGTTCGCGTTCCCGCCTTCCCAGGATCCCTCTGTATGAAGTTTGTATGTTCTCCCTGTGCAGCGTGGGTTTTCACCAAGTGCTCCGGCTTCCCCCCACAATCCAAAAACATGCTGAGGTTAATTGATCATTTTAAACTGACCATAGGTGTGAATGAGTGTGCTTGGTTGTCTGTCTCTATGTGTAGCCCTGTGTTAGATTGGTCCCATGTCCAGGGTGTCCCCTGCCTTCGCCCAGAGTCAGCTGGGATAGACTCCAGCCCCCTGCGACCCTACAGAGGATTAAGAAGTGTGTAGATGATGGATGGATGGATGACTTTATGAGCAAACAGAATTGTAATAGCATTTTAAGCAGCTGTAATACACTTGTGCATCGTCACTCACAGCTCCTCTGACAACCTCCTATCTCCTCTATCCTAGAGATGTTTTTAAGGAATTGAGACACCCTTCATGACGGTGCACTAAGATTGATGTCCAGATCACAGGTAGGAGAGTAGACCAGATGACCAGGCTTGAAATAGAGAAATGAGCCTTAATTGGGATTAAGAAACAGAAAACAAGTGAGGTGGCTGTTGGTAGACTGGAACAGGCTTTGTTTTGCATTCTTAAGTTTGGTCCCTGCATTTATTTTTTCACTGCATCAGATCATTGTTTGTCAGACCAACAAAGGGGCGGAGGAGCCATGCCCTGCATAATTCCCATCTAACATTTGTCCAGTAAACAAGGAAAAGAAAGAAATCGCAAGCCCAAACTGAGCATGCAAATCAAAAGGTTAACAACACATCAATTTCTTTCACTTAACAATGTAAGTCTTTGACATGTGCTGCTGTGATGATAATTCTGGGTCATACGTTTCTGTGTTTAAATTAATTCTCCATAAACTTTGTAATGAGTTCCCACAGCACACTGCAGATCTGTGAAAAGCAGAGGAGGACAGACACAGCTTACTGTGACATGATAGTGATGTAGAAGTCCCAGCAGGCTCCAGTGTGCTGCCCAGGCGTGACTGACAGGGCAGATCTTTCGGCTATTCGCTGTAAAAGATGTACTTATCTAATCTGGACCAGCTCCAGAGCTGCCCTGAACTGTGATGCTTTAAATGTTACTGGAGGCTGCATGAAGGTTTCCACATCAGAAAGTAACAGACGGGAAAACAATACACAGTTAGATAAAGAGAAATGAATATCTTTGTGTTGTACAGCCACACACACCTTCAAACTGGTCAGTCTGCATTATAGCATCTTCAGTATTTATGACTTCAGGGAGTGGCAGTAAACATCTCCAAACATCTGTTTCTTAAACTTCTGTCTTAGGTAGCATCAGCACAGGACATATTTAAGGTCCTGTGCAGAATTATGCTATCTGCACATCCCAGTCAGCTCCATCATCACAGTTCTCTTGTAAGAGTGTCACAGACAGATTCCATAGTTCCCCTCTCTAAATGCTGGACCTGATCCTTATTTCTACATCTTCTGCTGTGCTTTAAACATGTTCATTTTTAGTTTCCATTTAGTTCGATGTATTCTGAAAGTAACTAAACAATATTACAGTCTCAGCTGAGTTTAAATGCTCAGTTTTTCAGAGTTACCAAGAGCAACAAATAGACCTGTAGTGACAAGAAGGGAGATGGTTTGGGTTTTATATGTTCACATTTGGGGCTCTTTCTGCACTACTGCTGCGACTGGAGAAACAGTGCATCCATTCTATTCTGTACTTCCATGCCTCATCTCCAGCCATAGTGCAGGTTGTATATACTGAGAAAGGTAATGAATGAAGTGGATGCAGGTGAGTAGAAAGATGCAGGTGATGCAACTGGCAAGAGAATAGGACAGGTGGGAGTGAATGAGAGGAACTTAAATAGCCTCTACTGGTAATGTGTTTTGTATCATTTGCTCAAAATGATAACCTAAAGTTAGATGAAATACTAACTTTAGGAAACACAGATCAGCAGAAAGAGGAATCACATGGATGGTTGGAGGAAGAAGATGTTTAGTGAAACATTTACTCATTCTGAGTGTCTGGTGAAACCTGCTGCTCTGCTTAGCCAAAACATTAAGTTACATTAATATGTTTTGATGACATCCTCTTCTACCTGGTCAGAATTTACCTCTCACTTGTTCACTGTGAGGATAATCTTTTCTTTACATTATAATATTGCCTTTTTATCCATTCTGTCTTTAATGCATTGCGTTGTGCCCTTGATGCTTTTTTAAGTAGGAACAAGTTTTCCAGTGGATGGAGAAGAGGAAGATTAGGGACTGAAAGAAATGTGGCCAAGTATAAATCTACATGCATAATAGAATGAAGTTATATTTGTGTGCTTTTTTATATATATTTTCGCCCAAAGCCACAACCCAAATTGTTCAAATTATGAATGTTTTCTCCCAGATCTTACGATTAATTGTGGAACTGGCCTGAAAGCAGCACCCAGATAGGCTAGCCATCATCATACCATCTGCATTTACACCTCGTGAATTTGTATTCCACTTCAGGTCCAGTGGGCTTCAGGCCAAAATTGGATTTCATGCATTAACTTTTTTTCTCCCTTTTCTCTGAGATGAAATGGAAAACAGAAGAGACATCATTTGTTCTTTCTTAGAGTTTCATCAGTGCAAAAGTAAACGTGAGACAGATGAGAATATACCTGGAACTTCATTGTATCTTTTCTGTTCTGAAAAATGAGACTTGTGGTATGAGAGAGGTTCATTTGAAATAACCAAACTACTGTACATCGCAGGCACATGAGAAGTTGGGTGACATGACAACTCCCCAAAAGTAAAGCCAAAATACTTGGATTGCCCCCTGGTGGCTAGTTGTGGTATCAGTCACAAATGCCACCCCCTCCATAGCAGACAAGGCGTAAACATATAATGTCCTACACCTCAAATAAAAGACAAGACAAGTGGCACTTACTACATAACATGTCCATCTTTCTAGTTAGTGTAGTTTAGTATTTTTACCACCAGCATACAGTGAGTGTGCGGGACAGTCAAGACTGCAGTGACTGAGTATGTGAAGTTTAAGGGGTATTTAGGCCATGCAGGACGCAGAACCTTGAAACCACATCACCCCCTGTGATACACGCACAGGCTCTGGTTAAAAATAGCATCAACAGTGCAATGGCAGAAAATCATTTTAGAGATATTCTGGCTTTATTTTGTATAGTGTGAGGAAGTGACTATGCATTGTCCATCTTTCTATTTATAGCATACAGGCACAAAAGGTTGGACTTATGCAAAGTGAAGCCACTACCTTATGCCCCATTTTCACGTGGTCCAGATCAACACAAAGAAAAGACAAAGCAAAACAAAAACACGTGTGCAGAGGGCTGTACTACAAAGCAAAATTAGTGGGCTAGCAGGTACGTTGAGCCGACAGTCAAAGTTTTCAGTATCATGAAGGTGGCTCTGTTTTTTCCTGAATCACCATGGTAACGTATGCTGTGGAGCTTACCTGGCCGGGAGCAGGTTACGTTCAACGCTTCAGATTTAATTTGGCCATAAGAAGCATCTCCATTTAATCAAATCGTTTCCTGACAATTCTTTATGAGCGATTCAGATTCTCAGCTGAAGGAAAATGTTTTATCTGTTGTACGAAAACCACTGAATGAAGTTGTATAGTTGTGTGGAGTATCACAAACTGTATGCATTGCGTTGCCATGGGAACCCGGCATGTATTTGGTTGGTGATGAAAAAATTGTATAAATATATTTATACAATGTGTATACATATGTGCATTTCATTTATTTGCAGAAAGGAAATTCTCAAAACCCATTTCAGTGGTTTAATTGTACTTTGTATTCCCCTCTTTTTTGTTGCTAAAGCTGGGGTGGTGACAAAACAAGTACTATTGGCACCAACAGATATCATCAGGGGTCACTTAACCAGTCCGTGCAAGTGGTGGCTGGATTTACCACTGACAAGAACAAACAGGAGCAGGATGTATGGGTAAAGTTTATGCACCCAGGTGGGCCACCATGATATTGTTGCAAATAGCAAGGCTCTCTTGTCTAAAGCATTTGAAAAGTGTTAGGTGGTATCAGACAGGTGATAAAGGACACAACTGCAGATAAGGTTAAAGAGACAGGAATGTTTTGATCCGCATACAACACCAGTCAAAAGTTTGGACCCACATTCTCATTCAATGGTTTTTATTTATTTTAATCATTTTATACATTGTAGATTCATACTGAAGACATCAGAGCTATGAAAGAACACATATGGAGTAAACAAAATGTACTCCATAGTTATGTAGTAAAAAAAAAAGTGTTAAATAAACCAGAATATGTTTTATATTTTAGATTCTTCAAAGTAGCCCCCTTTTGCTTTGATAACAGCTTTGCTCACTCTTGGTATTCTCTCAGTCAGCTTCATGAGGTCGTCTCCTGGAATTGGTTTGAATTAACAGATGCACCTTGTTAAGAGTCAGTTTGTGGAGTTACTTGCCTTCTTAATGTGTTTGAGACCCTCAGTTGTGTTGTGCAGAGGTGTGTGGTCGGTACACAGTGAATAGCCCTATTTGACTACTGTTTTGATACATAGTATGGCAAGAACCACTCAACTCAGTAAAGAGAAACAACAGTCCATTATTACTTTAAGACATGAAGGTCAGTCCATCCGGAAAATTTCTCGAATTTTGAATGTATCCTCAAGTGCAGTTGCAAAAATCATCAAACGCTATGATTAAACTGGCTCTCATGAGGACCACTCCAAGAAAGGAAGACCAAGAGTTACCTCTACTGCAGAGAATAAGTTCATTAGAGTTACCAGCCTCAGAAACCACAAATGAACAGCACCTCAGATCAGAGCCCACATAAATTCTTCACAGAGTTCAAGTAGCAGAGAAATCTTAACATCAACTGTTCAGAGGAGACTGTGTGAATCAGGCCCTCATGGTCAAAATGCTGCAAAGAAGCCACTACTGAGGATGGATAACAAGAAGAAGAGACTTGTTTGGGCCAAGAAACACAGAGAATGGACATTAGACCAGTGGAAATCTGTACCTTGATCTGATGAGTCCAAATTTGAGATGTTTGGTTCCAACCACCATGTCATTGTTAGACCAGAGAAGGTGAGCAGATGGTTTCTCTATGTGTGGTTCCCACTGTGGAGCATGGAGGAGGAGGATGTGTGATGGTGTGGGGGAGCTTTGCTGGTGACACTGTTGGTGATTTATTCAGCCTTCAAGTCCTTCAAGACTGTTGGAAAACCATTCCAGGAGACAACCTCATGAAGCTGACTGAGAGAATGCCAAGAGTGTGCAAAGCTGTCATCAAAACATTAAACATGTTCACTTTTTTGTTTACTACATAATTCCACATGTGTTCTTTTATAGTAGTGATATCTTCAGTATTAATCTACAAGGCAGAAAATAATTAAAATAAAAACAAACCATTGAATGACAAGGTTTGTCCAAACTTTTGACTGGTACTGTACATACTACTAAAGATGTCACCTCAAAAGACAATGGACAATCATATGTTGTAGGTGCCGTGGGCAGTTGAAGGCAAACATTTTAAAGAGCTACAGACACATTGCACAAGCTAAGCATAGACAAGGCACATCTGTCGGCACTTCCACCAACAGTACAGCCAACATGCTCTCTGAGCAGTCTGTGACAGAATCATATCTGGTACTGGAAGACAAATGTTGTAAAAAGTGCATCTCTCTTGATTGATTAATAGTGTTGCAGTTTCTCTCAGTGTCATGTATTGTATGCAAAGGTGGGAAGACCCGCGTGATAGCATGGGCTAAGTACCAGACTCTCACTAAGGTCATTGGATGCTTTGGTAATTTTCAGCTTTTTTCATTTGCTGACCTGCTGCTGACCCTACAGACTAAGCTTAGGGAGACAGAAGTTCGAAGTCAGCATTAAGGATCAAAGCAGAGGGATACACAGGAGCCTTTTCTGAAGTATGACACTATCCGTATTCTTCAGAACTGGGATAAATGCCATGCAATATTTTGAAACCGAATAAAAAAAGCTTTGAAAGCTTCAAATCTAAAAAAAGCTTTGCAAGATTGAAAATATGTTTTGAAGGCTTGCATGTTTTGATTTGCTGAAAAAACACCTCTGCAAATATTATTTTCTATTTGAGCATTCAGTAGTGGTCTTCTTACAGCGTTTCCAGCACATTTTCAGAGTTTCATATTTGTCAGTGTGCTCACAGTTGAAAACGGCGATCTAAAAGCTGGTGAACAAACTTTATTTTGAAGCTTTTGCACTTGTATTGCAGACAGTTCTTGCAGAATTGAGTTTACATCACCTAGCTTTCAGCAATCTTCCCACACAGTTGTGAGCTTGCAAGTCATGTGATTTCTGACAGCGTGATGTCACAGCTCTGGTCTGAAACGCTTAAATAGATTGGATAAAACAGTGTGTAGAAAATGGTATAGAAGAATAAACAAAGTGGTTGGGGTTTAGGTTTGTGCCAATACAAGTGACTTTGAAAAAAGACCTTGATTTGCCCCGATCCTGATCTTTGAGATCCCTACAAAATTCTTTTGTTTCATTTTACACTATGTTGCCCCTCTCCAGATACTCCCAACAGAGACTTGTATAGTCTTCAGTAAGTAAGCTTTAATTCTGTATGGCACTTTTGTACAAGTATCTTTGAAGAGCATTAGTTCTTCCCCATTGCTGTCCTTTGTCACAAGCAGCCGCTCTGAGGCTTAATTTTCTCAGAATGGCTCTTCAGGGACTATTGTACAATGATTCAAGTATTTCATTTCCATGTCTGTCATGTGCACTCTTTAAACTAAGTAATCAATCTCTGTATATCACGCAGACATATCTGGGGAGATTTTTTTTGTCTCATCTCATTCTTCCTTTGCAAAGTTCAAACCTCAAATGAACTGCCAAAAAACTAGAAGAGTTATTTTCTCTAGAATAACCTCAGCAGCAAGTTCCATACATTGTGAGACTGATTCAGTCAACAGCCATCAGTGAGCTGAGTCATATTAACATCCTCTAGCAGAGAGTCCTCAGGAGAATGAGCGTCACCACCTTCTAACAGGGAGCTGGTGAAAGTGGCACCTCAGGGTCTTTTTGACCCAGCTCACAGCAAATCCACTCTGACAAGAAGATCCTCTGCCACATCCCGCCATCATCCACACCGGCTGTGCGTCCTACTGCAGAGTACATCATCTTACTTTATATACTTGTGTGGCAGGTGGAAAGGCAGGTTGTCTACTAACTGTAATAGTTGGCCGTTCATTCGCCAGCCCCTCTGCATGCTGAAGTGTTCTTGGGGAAGACACTAAACCTGAATTTGCTCCTGATGGTAGACAAGTACCTGGCATAGCAACTCTGTCATCATTGGTGTGTGAATGTGTGTGTGAGTGGGTAAATGAAAAACACTGAGATTTGGAAAATATTGTAAAGTGATTTAAGTACCCCTAATGTAAAAAAGCACTATGTAAGTGCAAACTGTTTACCATTTACATTTGTGAAGAGAATCGCCAAAGACATCTTCAAGCAAACATCACTGATGGTCATGCTTTCACTAACAGACTTTCTCAGCTCTAGTCAGCTAATTAGGCTAATGCTAACTTTATAAGTTGTTTATTAAAACCATTATCTTCAGCTTTCTTTTTCATGTTTCCAACTGACTCACTTTAAATCTCTAACCCAAAAGAAGTCATAAGCTTTCTCAGGCATATGATACTCTATCATATAGTTACTGTTCATGTACAGCTTCAATCACATATAAATGCCACAGTGAGAGTGAGAGAACATGGAACAGTGGACCAGCTTTTTACGCTTGCAGAGCTGTTGAGGGGATCATGGCAGTTCAACCAGATAGTCCACATGAGTTTTGTGGATTTGGAAAAGGCCTACAACCGTGTACCTTGGGGAGCTCTGTGGGGAGGTACTGTGAAAGTATTGGATGTCAGGGTCTTTGTTACAAGCCATCTAGTCCTTGTACAACCAAAGTGACCGTGTGTTCACATTCTTGGCACAAAGTCAAACATATTTTTTGTGGGTGCTGGACTCCGCTAAGGCTGCAACTTGTCTTGTCTAGATCCTGTTTGTGGTATTCATGGACAGAATCTCAAGGTGAGGAGGATGTCTGGTTTGGGGACCTCGGTATTGCATCTCTGCTTTTTGCAGATGACTTGTTACTGTTGGCTTTTCCAGACTGTGATCTTTAGTGCACTGGAGCAGGTTGCAGCTAAGTATAAAGCGGCTGGGATGACAGTCAGGACCTCCAAACCATGGCTCTCTGTGGATTGCTCCCTCTGGGTTAAGAAGTAGGTGCTGCCCCAAGTAAAAGAAAAGGGAAGTAAGGAGAAGGCGATAACAGCTTAGTTCAAGAAGGAAAAGTATCTTGGGATATTGTTCACAAGTGACTAGAAAATTAAGTGTGATGTGGACAGGCAGCTTATTGCAGGTGCAGCGTTAGCAGTAATGCGGTTGTTGTACTGGACTGTCATGGTTCTGGGTTGAGACTGAAAGAATGGCATCAATGAGGTCACTGGTGGCTAAAATGAGTTTCCTCCATAGAGTAGCTGGGCTCAGCCTTAGAGATAGGGTGAGGAGTTTGGATATCTGGAGGAAGTTCAGAGTAGAGTCACTGCTCTTTCATGTCACAAGGAGCCAGTTGAGGTGGTTCAAACATCTGATTTGGATGCCTTCTGGACAACTTCCTTTGGAAGTTTGCCAAGCACGTCCACCTTAGAGAAGACCGTGGGTGTAGACCCAAACCTCGCTGATCTCATCTGGCCTGGGAATGCCTCGGGATCCCCCAGGTGGAACTGGAAAGTGTTGTTGAGGAGAGGATTGTCTGGAATGACGTGCTTCAATTACTGTCTCTATAAATGGAGCAACATACACACACAGGCTATGGCATTCAAACCATTATGTATTGGTAGTGACAGAAACATATGGTAATTTCCAGCTTAATATTTTGTTCTGGGACTTCATCAGAGTAGCTTTGCATGATTACTAGTTTTTAGACTGGCCATTTAAAGTCAATTTATTGTTCCTGCATGACCAATGCGGACTTTAAAAAGCAGACGCACGTGTGGTTCCATTCTACAGTAGGTACATGCCGGTCTCCTACATAGATGGTGACATTACCCAGATGAAGAAAATGACACATCCCATTTCCACATGTGATTCAGATAATCAGGTAATGTCTGGAGACATCCCATCGTGTCACCCCTTGACCCAATCACCTTGTGATTTTGGAACTTCCTGCCAGACCACTTGTTGTCTTACCTTTTGTTGTCTGCCAGATGTCTTGTCTCTGTAACCTTTTGTTACCCCTTGTTTGCTTATGTTTTGTCATTGATTAACACCTATGTGCCAACCAACCACTTATCATGACTGTATTTTACATACTGTCCCCTCTCTACCCTTTGTCCATCTGTGTGAAATGTTGTACTCTGCCAATGTTCTGGGTCACCTTATCTTCACAGACTTACGCTCTGTGTTGGTAAGCCCACCATAGTAAAGTCTAGTAAAGATGGCGGCCCGCAGACGCAGCAGCTTGATTCTCTCACACAGTTTAAAAAAATGAAAAATCTGAAAAATGGATTTTCACACGAATGGAGCTTCTTAACTTGAGGAACTCCTGCTCCGGACGTACACCCAAATGGCTGAGTTCCATCTGGGAGGAGAAAACTCATTTAGCGTCAACAAACGGATGAAAAGTAAGGAGACGTTGACGTTGGCAATGATACGAACAGAGGCAGAAATGGGGCAAACGAGCCGGCAGTGTTTGTTTGTCTGTTTTTTGATCAAATAAATATCTCTAAATTGTATAACAACTGGTAGTGTTTGTAATTCCACTACTTATACCCTCCAATACAACAAAGATGACTCCACTGGTGTCAGGTTATACTCCAAATACAAACATTATTTTTGTAACACTTCATCTAATATTCTGCAGTTATACAACGCAGCACACTGTTCACATCATCAGTTTTTTTTTAATAAACACATTATTACAATTTCAGACACATCAGATCTTCTGTTAGTGTTTTTCCTATTAAGGTTATTTCTACCTCAGTGAAATAAAATGTTTGTGAGTACTTACAACAGCACTCAGAGATTAAATATGAGGTGTTTTAAAGCAATATGATAAACTAATTTGTTAGCAAGAGGAAATGCTCTACTGTAGTGATTTGATTGTTACATTGTAACAAAAACAGATTTATTATTCTGAGGGTAATGAAAGTATTGTTTTTGTTATGATGTGTTGTGCCAGTTCATGCTTGAAAAGAACTAGCTCAAAGTTCAGTTCACACACATGAAAATGAACTCGTTCACATTCATAGTTCACTATTAAAAAATTAAAACTCTTAAAAGAGCCTTTTGGTTGTGTAGAGATCTACACAATTTCTTGCCATGAAACAACACCCTCCTGACAGAGGTAGGATTTGAAGCTCTATCTCACCCTCATGGTTTCCATCATGGTGTTGGTTGAGCCCATCCTGCCAACATCCTGGAGGACAGAAGCAGCAGTGTGCTCTGGCCCTGGGTGATGTGGTCCTGCTTTGCCAGTGTCTTTGACCAGGGGTTAAAGTGGGTCGGAGCCCTCTGGAGCTGAGCTCCGTCACCTCCAACCAAACTCCCACCTAGCAGAAGGCAAAACTGCTGTCTAACTTAGAATAAGTTGGTTTGTGTTGTAGTCCCGCTCCACTTCTACCTGAGCGTATGATTAATGAACACAAAAGTGACAGAACTGAAATTAACAGAAATCACTGACTGTCTTTTCTCATGCAAGCATTTGTCATTTTCCTCTGAGGAGGTCAGTCTGTCTGATGATTCTCATCAAATGGATCGACAGCGTCACTGCTGCCTAAACTACTGGGCCAGTCTGACCACATAGAAGTCCCTAAAAACATTTCCATAAACTAATTATTCAATTTCACAACATCTGATTTGTGTCATCTTTTGTCTCCACAGCCACTGCAGCAAACTAAGTAGTGAGTGACACTGACTTGATAGTACTACAACCTGCTGATGAAGTTATTTCCTTTTCTTTCTGAGTTTTTGTACATATACATGCTGTGTTACTCACTGTTCATTAGAAAGTAGCTAAGCTTCCTGCAGTGCATCTTTAGTCTCATTTAAAAAGGCCAGTCACTGTACCCAGTAAAATTTCAAATAGTATATTAACCTTGTCTTCTTGAAGAGAGTTTAGAATAGGTACTTGCCTTTGTACCTGCTGTACTATGCAAAGGAGTTACGGTTGGACACAGACTGAAATTCTACACATAATAAATGTATGAGTAATCTGTGGGTGTCCTGTACAGGTGGAAGATTTTCCGCCACCAGGACTCATCCAGGCCAGCTTGAGTACCATCAAATGTAATTGAAGATTTTGCCTGCTTAGTTGACAGTCTGTGGAGAGACAGTCATTTAGGTAAGACCAGAGGCATGAAAACACAGCCTCTGTGACCCTGCCTGCTTATCACATACACGTACACACCACATACACACTGACTTTTTTCCTATCCCACACATCAAAGAGAAGTTTTAAAGAAATGGGGAAAGTTCCCGTGCCATGCTGAAGTCATGGCTGTGAGGAGATTACAGTACGTGTTGTGAATTTAAATCTTTTAGCAGCAGCAACATGTGTCGCTTTCTCCTCTTCACTGCAGGATTTACATACGCTGCTTTGAGATGCGTAACAAAAATGGATTCCCACTGGGGAGAAAAGTTCACATCCTCAGAGAAAACACCTGAGCTTGACCTACGCACACAGTCGCATACCAGCTTCACGCTAGTTCATACAGGCACAGAGTCCGGGGTGTCACAGGATCTATGTGTCCAGTCATGTTCGTATTCAGTCTACTCCTCCCTATTAGCGCGCCTGATAACTGAGGCAACGTTCATTCATTCGGCCCGCTCTGTGCTTGCAACATTGCTGCCGCACCAACCTTCACAATTGTGACCTTTCTGAAACCCATCGTCTCACCAAAGGATCTCAGCAGGGTTATAAACATTAGTATCTGATCTACCTTTCTTACCTTCTGCCTTCTGATGATGTCCAGGCTCCCTGATCCATCCACAGAGGAGGAATGAATTCTGGACATCCAAGAGAACCAAACTTTGCACAAGGTTGACAATGGCGAGTCTCTCACTCCAAGCAATCGCTGAGTGCTCGTTTTCTGTCCACTTCAACAATACTAATAATAATAATGCACTGGTTTTATATAGCGCTTTTCTAGACACTCAAAGATGCTTCACATTGCATTATTCATTCAATCCATACTCCATGGTGGTAAGCTACATATGTAGCCACAGCTGTCCTGGGGTAGAGTGACGGAGGCGAGGCTGCCAGTCTGCGCCATTGGTCCCTCCGACCACCACCAACCACCCACTCTTACACTGCACCAGGCTTCCTGGTGTCCCCTCACGGTCTCCCATCCATGTACTGACCAGGCCCAACCTTGCTTACCTTCCGAAATCTGACAGGATTGGGCATCCACAAGGTTGTATGGCCTTCAGAGCTATATCCTAAGAATCCTCATCACGAAATGACAGCCGGTCTGAGCCCAACCCATCCTGCTGGTCCACCGGCTCCAACTCCTGCCCCCGATCAAGAAGCAAGGTAAAATCCAAACACTCTAATCCTGCTCTGGCTCCGAAAAGGCCTCGCATCCAACCTCCTCTGGCCTTGTCTCCTCCAGACACAATCCCATCCTCCTTGCCCTTAACAACATCTGGAGGGTTACGGCCTGGTGGCCCTGGCCCTCCCCTACACTGTGCAACACCTGGACCACAGTGGAACATATGTCAGGATGCTATTTCTGGACCATAGTTCTGCATTTAATACCATCCGCCCAGAAAACCTGATTGTGAAGCTAAGCAACCTCGGTATGCCGAAAGCCACCTGCAACTGGATCCTGGACTTTCTTGTTGACAGACTACAGGCGGTGAGGATGGGAGGAAAGGTCTCGGCTGAGCTCACAATCAGTACGGGGTCACCACAGGGCAGCCCAAAACTATTCACTCTCTACGCAAATGATTGCATGTCCACCCAGGCCAACATCATAGTCTTCAAGTATGCTGACAACACTACTATCTTGGGACTCATCACGGGTAAGGACGAGGCGGGCTACAGGACTGTGGTCAAAAATACAATTGTATACGGAGAGGACAATGACCTCATTCTAAATACAGACAAAACAAGGGAGACCATCGTAGACTTCAGGAAGAAGGCCCCCCCATGCAGCCTCTCACCATCAAAGGGACCGAAGTGGAGAAGGTGGACAGCCACAAGTTCCTTGCCCACAAACTAACATCTAACCTGAGCTGGACTGCCCACACCACTGCCCTGGTAGAGGAGGCCCAAAAGAGGCTTTACTTCTTCAGGCTGCTCAGGAAGGCCAGGCTGAGCTGTCGCCCATTCACACTGACCTACATAGGGCTGGTGGAGAGCATCCTCACCACCAGCATCACTGTCTGGTAAGGAAACACCACCCGGGCAGAGAGGAATGCTCTCCAGAGGGTAGTTAAGACAGCAGAGAGGATCATCAGGGCTGACCTTCCTTCTATGGACCAATTACACACTGAACAATACAAGAAAAAAGTCGACAACATAATCAAAGAAACGTATCACCCAGCTCACTCTCTTCTCAGACACAAACATTCTGTTTACTAGTTGAAGAAAAAGATAACAGACAGCCTACTCACTCACAGGACATGTTTCCACAACAGCTTCTTCCCTACCACAGTCAGACTGATAGCAGACACAAAATAAGTAACTGGTCTCACACAAAACAACTCTCACAGATTCCTGTGGAATGAAACACAAACGCCGCACACCCCCAGCCCTTCCCAATTCCCCAGTTCTTTTACCCCTGCACAAAAAATTCCTCTGTACCTGAACTGCGTGTGCGTGTACATGTGACAATATTGTTCTTTACTTGACTTCTCATAACACTGAGTCCACCAAGGTTAACACAAAGCCCCCTTTAATTTCTCCACTATGTTTTAATTTCAGTGAAGATGTCTGCAGATTTTCTAATTGTAAATTTCTGCATGCTTGC
Source organism: Dascyllus trimaculatus (assembly GCA_024666655.1). Taxonomy (NCBI): domain Eukaryota; kingdom Metazoa; phylum Chordata; class Actinopteri; family Pomacentridae; genus Dascyllus; species Dascyllus trimaculatus. Next base: position 27,000,761 of record CM045465.1, read on the forward strand.
AGTTATTGCAGGGACAGCCACCCATGCAGCTGAGAAGGCCATGTCAGTTTACATGTATCCAAAGGAAATACATCACGCTTGTTGTCATACATCGTCTCAATCTCACATAGAATATTTCTCTTGTATGAAGACTGTCTCAGCGTCTTGCTGCATGTTCTCTGCATGCATTCAGTGTGCCGCTGATACCTCGCATGCAGTGAGAAGGTCACGAATGCTTGCATGAATCCAGAGGAAATGCGACACACTTGTCGCTTCAGATAGCCATTTCATTCATCTCATTTGATCATTCATTCACAAGGCAGTGACTCTGCTCATCTGCTCCCATCAAGAGCGCCGTTTTGGGGTTTGTGATCTCAGGCTCTGTCTTTTTCATGCTTGCGCAGATCGTCCCAGTGCATCACTCAAGCAGAGTCACCGTCAAACACAAAATGCATGTCAGTCTGAAATAAAGGGTTAAAAATCTGATGAAGTGTCCTGTCTGAAATACACTAAAGAGCCAAAACATTACGACAACCTGTTGAATACACTGTTGATCCTCCCAGTGCACCATCCCACCAAGGCATGTACTCTGCAAGACCTGTAAAGGTGTTTTATGGTATCAGGCACCAAGATGCTAACAGGTAATCTTAAGCTGTGGAATTTTTGCAACACCTCCCACAGATGCTCACTCAGATTGAAATATGGGGAGTTTGGAGGTCAGCCCAACACTTTGGGCTCTTTTCTCGAACCATTCTTCAGAAGTAATTTTTGCACTGTGAAAGGGTACATTATCATTATCATATTCATGAAGAGACCACTTCCATCAGGGAATACTATAGCCATGAAGGGTACATGGTCTGCAATAAAGTTTAGGTAGGTGACATGTACCAAACTGACATCCATGTGAATGTCAAGATCCAAGGCCTTCCAACAGAACAATATCAGATTATTGCACTACCTCTGCCAGGTTGCCCTCTTCCCATAGTGCATTCATCCCAAATAAACAACACACACACTTGGCTGCCCATATAATGTAAAAGAAAACATGATTCATCAAACCAGGCCACCTTCTTCCATTACTCCTAGGTGCCCACTGTAGGCACTTATGAAGGTAGATACAGGTTAGCAGGGGCACTGTGACTGCTCTGCCCCATACAAAGCAGTACACAATGCATTTTGATGCGACACATCCCTTCCATCGCGTCATTCAGATTTTCTGTGACTTGTGCCACAGTAACCTTTCTGTAGTTTCAAACCAAATGGGATAGCCTTTGTTGCTCCCGCACACCACTGAGCATTGGACAGCCAACACCAGTAGGTACTCCTGACTAGAAGCAAACCAAAGCCTGAACACAGTTAATCTGGCCCTTGTCGTAGTCAGTGAAGAAACTGCACCTACCAAGTCTTGATTACAAAAACTGACTCCTCTCTTACTATCTAATACATTCCAGAGGTTGTCATGTGCCATTGCAACGAGATAATCAGTGTCATATACTTCATTGGTGAGTGTGTTTTGTTTTTCTTTATTAGTGTGACAGACATGGCACAGGACCCATGATGCAAACATCCCTTTGCACTACCTGCTTGGTGAAAATGCACTTCACAAAATCAGCATACTCAACCCTATTAACCCTATTATTTACCTTTCAGCAAGTTTTGCTAATCTGTTTTGTTGCTTTACCTCAAAAAAATAGATCCGCCATGAACTAAACTAGTTGTATAATCTGGTCTCTTGCAAAAAAAAAAAAAAAAAGTGTTGATGAAAGTGTAAAATATTTCTTCCATAACTGACATGTTCCAAGAAAAAATAGAATTCAAGCAAATGATACTCAACCTAGAAGAATTCATAATACTTCATTTAGTATCAATAGGACTTATGCACCACTTTGCTTGTTAATTAATAAGCTTGTTAGTTCAGTCACCTGTGGGACAGGAAGTTCACATAGTTTATTCATCTTTGTGGATACAGCTTGATGAGGTAAACAGAGTAGATTTTCATGTTAGAGTTCATCAGAGTTAAACTGTGAGGAAAAAGAAAACACATGAAAAAATCAACTAACTACTGCAGTTCCAAGGAAATAACTAATGCCACTGTGAAGATTCATGACTCTTCTGTGACAGGCCTTATTGCTCACGTGGCTGAACAGCAGGAAACCCCTGCAGCCTGCCTATAGATCACATTACACTGCAGCGCTGGTATTGAAATCATAACACATCTACACATTTGAACAGACTTTAGAAGTCATAACATATTAATATATATATTAGCATGTATGTGGGGGAAGTGATAGGCTGTTAGCCTCACATGACATTTGCTTCTCTCTGCTCTGACTTCACAAAGTCAGCGTCAGCTTATTTTGCTTTTTTCCTTCAAATGCACAATACAGAAGATTATTATTAAAGGCTACAGAGTGGGGAATTAACCTCCTGAATTGAGGTTGAGGAAACCAGATGCAGTCTATGATCTCATAGCGTGGCAATTCCAGCACCCAGGCTGAGGTTCCATTTTATAATGATAATGGGTTTCTCTTGCAGGAGAAAAATGATAATTGCTCTCCTCGTATGGCTCTCAGGGGAGGAAAATTATTATTTTTTTTTTTGGATAAATGTGTTTTACACTTCTCTAAATGACACTCAGTCAGGTAATATTTCTTAACATGATTGAGAATAACTATGTTTGTATGTATTCATGAGTGTGCTGGAGAGATGAAGTAAAGCAGAGTCCAGAGAAGACTGTATAAAAAACCTAAACATTTTTAGACTAAACATTTGAGACATTTGGCAAAGGAACTGACTGTTTACAGTATGCAGTTATGCAGCTGATTTTTAGGATTGAAAGTAAGTAAATAAATAAACCATTCATTTTCCTGTTTATTTTCCTTTTTGTGTCTGTTCATTTTATCCAAGTCTCACCCAAATCTACTTAATATGTAACCATATATGTTAGATCAGACATTTTTTCATACTCTTTGTGGAATGCCCAGTAAGGTATGCCCCAGCTAAGACAATATTACTTTCATCTTTCATTTGGATTTATGTCTGCCAGTCATATTCACAATAACTGGAGCAGCAAAACATTTTTCATGAAAGTAACACAAACTACCAAATGAAAACTTCCATTTACTGTAAACTTTAAAGGTAAGCTACTTGAAAGTTTGATCCCTGGCCTTTTTTCTTACCAAAGTGTCTTTTGGCAAGACAAGTTGCTCCTGATGGCAGGTAAGCCTCTTGCATGGCAGTTCTGCTGCTGTTGCTGTAAAATGGGAGAATGAATGAGAGACATTGTGAAGCACTCTGTAGAACCAAGCTAATGTTAGAAAGTACTAAGTAAGTGTGGACCATAGCATTGAAAGCTCCACACAGTAAGGAAGCTTCGAGGGGCCCTTAGGGGAACTACATTTTTAGTGTTTTGTTGTTATTATAAACTTGGAGGTGTAAAATAAAGGTAACTAAGATGTGAAGATGCTGACTTCTGCCATACCTGTGAAGGTGGCCTGGCCAGCAGCAGCTCAGCTGTATTTAAGGCTGCAGTGACTGAAGCACTTCATTTAGAACAGGACTAAAACCAGGGATTATACAGTCATGGTTGAAAAAAAAAACACATTTGCAGTATTTTGAGCTGAAAAACTAAAACACATTCAAGGGACATGTGAGACTTTCATGTACTGTGAGTGCTTGAGGGTGTGTGTCGAAATAGAGACCGATGACAAGGAAAATACCATTAAACTTGCCTCTTTTTCCTTCTCCCATCTATCACAGTGAAGACCTTGACAACATTATCTTCTGCTGCCCTCGTAAAAATCTACAAAAGTGCTATGCAGTATGAAATTCAGACTTCTAGCCGAATGGCCTGTCCCCATTATCTCTCCTGCTCCAAATCTATCAGTCTAATTAGAAATGTGTGTACATTGCCTACAGACAGCCCTGGGGTTGGTGACCAGAATCCCTCCCTGGATTCAGCAGAACCACAGGAATAACATAAAATGAGAGGGAGTGTGGTGAATAAATCACCTTGATATTGGTGGTGCAGATGATGACAAAAACTCACTCCATGGTGATTAGGCCTGGTAGGTGGGTGCAGGATTTGGTCTGAGAGGCAAATTAGCTCCCTAACAAGCTGATTGAAAAGATAACAGCTGACAAACACACATGCACACACAAAAACACCCAGGCATAGCTTGGCAGTCAGAGGGCTGTAATTCTTTCATTTACATTGCAGGTCATAATAGGAGCACAACTCCATTAATCTTCTGGCCAATTTAATTAGACTCTGTGATGGCAGGAGGGTTCCTGAAGGATGTTGCATTACTGCTGAGAGTAATGATGATTCAGACTTGTGCAGGGCTGTTTAGTAAGCACGGTGCAGCTCTGACATGACATAGCCACTATATAGTAGACCTGGATTGAGCTGGAGCAGCTGAATCTTTACAGAAATTCCTGCAGTGCTTTTTTGAGATGAAAATTCACTTCAGTGCTCAATATTTGAAAAACATCACAAAAGGCAGACGTCCCATTTAACACTCATGAAGCAATAACAATATGCAGCCTCATGTACGGGGCGCCAAGATAATGTAGTGATATTTTATAAAAATGTGTAGAAAAAATAGCTTCATACACGGCCGCACCACAAAATAATAATAACAATATGTAGCGTAACCCCGCTTAAACTGCACTCACTAACGAAGGGGCACCATCTCAGATGACTGAGAAAATGATCATTTAAGATTAAAACTCAAAGAGACTTTAAATGAATGAGCTGATCAGTCTGTTAGCTGAAAGTCTTAGGCTCTGATTGAACTGACCTCTGTTCCCACACAAAGAAAAACACGAAACCATGAATTGGTCTAAATGAAAATATTCATTAACTATTCTACTGATATAACACAAGAGAGCTATACACAGTGAAACTGGAGTGTGTGTGGGGGAATGTGTGATGTCAGGTTACGAAACAAAAGTAAAGAGGATTATTGTAAAAAAGAAGGATAATGAACGATCTAAAGTTATAGTTTGTAATTTGGATTTATGATCAATATGCTAAAATTAAACTCTCTTATTAAGTTATTACAATATCAACCCAATCTGGAGCAGATAGGAAAGGTTGGCTTTGCCTACTTTGAGCAGCGCTGGCTGGATGGGAGCCTCCTTTGGCTGGAACAGCTGTGTTTGGGCTGGAAACTTCTTCACGACAGTTCAGACTGTCTACTTCCTGGAGCATCGTGTGGTTGTCGAGAAACAGTCTTGCCTCAGATCTCACAGCAGCACAGTGTCAGAGGTCTGCCGGCACACTTCTAACGTCAGGGCCAGATGATGGTTCTGCTGAGTAGGCAGTCGGTGTTGGGTGTGAGATGCACGTGTTCCTCAGGGTTGATGGGAATAACTATATTATTAACTGTGGCTCTTGCTAGATTTGGCAGGTTTGGCGTTGACCAGACGGCACAAAAATCTTGAAAAACAATTGAACGATTGGAAAACTTAACTTCCACTGATTCTTGTTGGCTTGGTTTAAAAGAATCAAGTGTAGAAGCTCAGACTTAAAATGACGGTGAGCACTACCTAAACAACAGTTTCAAAAGATTAAACTAAGAGGCACAAAGACAAAAACGCACAGGAAAATCATCTCAAAGACTAAGTGAAAGACCAAAAAGTAAAAGCCCGGAAAAAAACGGAAAACAAAAACTAGAGTAAAGGAAGAGGTGAAAAGACATGGAAAAGAGGAAAGAGGAGAGAGAGAGAGAACAAAGCCGTCCTCAGCCTTTATTCTCTAAGTCCCAGGGGGCATTCATCTGAGGCTGTGGAGGGCAGCTTGCCACGAATTTTGGTAACCTAACCCCTGCTTTCTTTGTCTCAAGAGGACAGAAGGCTGCCTTTCTGGGATTGAAATAAAAATACATTATATGCGATAAAGCGATCTCTCCGTCTCTCAGCATGACCCAAAGGCATGAAACTAAAAACTGATAACATACATGTACATCACAGGATAGCGTAGGCTACACAAAAATAGAAATGAAGCATTAAAACTCTTAGATGTTAAGATGTTGTTATGTATATGTTATGTGTCTGTCATTACTGGTGAATGTAACACACTGGGTAAAGCATGCAGTAGGAAATATAATCCGTCCCCCCTATTAGCACATTTAATCAATAACAGCATAGGTGACAATGGTGATTTAGTCCCGACATCATCAGTCCATCCGCTGTCACTAGATAGCACCGTGGATGAGTGCTAGGAAGGTGAATAACTTTGCAAAATCTTAACTTTGTCCTCATGCCACCTACAAAAGCGATTTTTGGACAGGTGATATGAGGACATCTTATTGAGGCTGATGTAGGTGCAAACATACAAAGCAGAGAATAGGATAGTTATTTAGTCTGTGTTTGCATAAATGTAAGAGCTGTAATAGTCTCAGTCCAGGCAGTGTTGGTATGCAAACAGTTTTTATGACTGTTTCCTTTATCAGTTGGCCTGCTCTCTGGAGTCAGACCTGGGGGAGAGAGGCCTTTGAAATTCAAATGTGTGTTTGTGAAAAGGGGGTGAAGGGTAGCCTTATGAAGCAGCTCAATGGACCTCACGTCCATGCTGTGAGGAAATGAATGTTGCTCCATTTGCTCCAGTGACTTACAAATGATGATAAGGAATTACAACAGGTTTCTGCTGTAACACTTTCTGTGATGTTTATGGTGGCTCATCCTGAGGCCAGGTGGGTTTCCCGTCCTGGGTAAAATCCAAAGGTGGCAGTTTTATGGTGGGTTTAGAGCCAGAATCTAAACAAATGTGGTGTTGTTACCTGGCTTGACCTCTCCCTTGGCTTAAGCAAACAGAGAGCAAAACTATGTCCACTACACTTACAATAGTCACCATTAAAAAGCACCATACATACAGTATGCAAAAGCCACAGTTCACCTTGGGACTGTTTATATTGCCAGAGCTGGTACCATATACAGTGCTGTGCAAAAGTATTTGCCCCCCTACAGAAATCTTCTTGCATATTTGTCACACGTAAATGTTTCAGATCATCCAACTAATTTTAATGTAAGACAAAGATAAACCAAGAAAGTACAAAATGCAGTTTTTAGATAATAATTTTATTTTATGAAAATTGCTGTCTAGCCTGTACTGTCCTATGTGAAAAAGCTACCAATCCACCAAATGAACAAATTCATTTGTCAGTTGGGTCCAATTTCACCAGCCACACTCACATGTGATTACTGCCAGGCTACTGACCAAAAAGAATGTAAAGGTTCATCTGGCATTTGCAAAAAAAAAAATAAAATATTTAGAAGAGCCCCAAGACTTTTGGGATAACATCCTGTGGACATGATGAGTGAAAGGTGGAACTTTTTGGAAGACATGGGTCCATTAAATCTGGTATAAAGCTAATACTGACTTCCACTAGAAGAACATCAGACCAGCAGTGAAACATGGTGGTGGTAGTGTGATGGTTGGAGGACCTGGATGACTCATAACTGAAGGAGCCATGAATTCTGCTCTCTATCAGAAAATCCTCCTGGACCCATCAGTTCATGACCTAAATCTCAACACATGTGGTTTATGCAGCATGACAAAGACCCAAAGCACACAAGCAAGTCCACCTCTGAGTGGCTCAAAAATAAAAAATGAAGGTTGTTAGTTCAGGGGGGCAATTACTTTTCACAGGGCTGATGTAGGTTTTCAATAAATCTTTAATAAATCATCATTTAAAAACTGCATTTTGAGTTTTGTGGGTTATCTCTGTCTAATATTCAATCAATAAAAATATTAATTAATGACCTAGAACATTAAAGTGTGAAAAATATTTCTGTAGGGGGACAAATACTCTTTCACGGCTCTGTATATTACTGTACTGCAGCTATGTCAGTGAGATGTATGCGGAAATATTCTGTACTGAGTCTGCCCTGTGGTTGTTTTAAGAAAATCCCCCCTTGACATGTGTGTGATAGAAAAAAATGAAAACAGATAATTCCACTGTAGTGTCAGTATAAATTCATGTCTCCTTAAAGCTTCAAAATTTGCCCCAATAATACTAACACATACGGTCATAGAGAAGCCACTGTAAGATGCTGTGGGGTCGCCCCCAACCAGTTTAACTGGTAAATGATTTGTGTTGGAGCCCATAATGCAAAACAATGTTGGCCTCAGTCATAGGAATTACATATCATTCCTAAATGTGTTTGTGTTAATTTGTGGATAGCTGTTAGGGGGTGTTCCCCATCCTAGGACACTGAATACTGCCACGAACACAAGGTGTTCTTCGGTGTCCGTGCCACCTGTATTAATAGTCAATAGACAGACTTAAGAGTTTTTCTAGTATAGGAGTCTGAAAAAGAGGTTTGATGGTTGGTGGCACTTTATATTGCAGGACTTTCACCCAGGAGACTGAGGTTTATGTTCTGTATTGGATTTTTATTTTAGTGTTGTTGTATTTTTGGTCTTGTTATCCTTTAAAACCACTTGGTTAAGTATAGGAAAATATCATGGTTTGGGTTAAAATACAATCTTTCCCAACATGTTACACATGTTACAGGGAAAACTTCTAGTCTGGAAAGCAGTGACAAACTACTCTACGTGTCAAAGAGACACTAAATGGTACTCAGTACTTTAAAATGTGACACATGGGAACCTGACAAAGTATATAAGTGAGCCATATGTGACGAGTAGGGAGTCAGACTGGGCTTTTTATTGTTGTAACCATAACCATAGATGCATTCAAACACAGCACTCTATCAATTTCAGACATAGCATATACTAAAAACCTTGTGCACACTTTCTTGGCTTACATTTGTTTACATTTTAGTGTCATGAAAAGCATGCCGAATGAGCTATTAGCAGTTACCGTTTGCAGTGAACCCATGGAGAATTATCATTCGATCACTGTGATGCTAAACTTGATGTAACTCAAGCAATTTCTGCAGTTATAAGGTGCATGAGTTTAAAAAGCAGATTTGTTGACAATCGCAAGGACAATAAAGATGCTTTTAACAAGTGCAAGTAGCTTTAAGGGCATTTTTAAAGCTCAGTTTACGGGTCACTGTATCACTGCATCCTGCAAATCACGTTATGAGTAAGACAAAGATGAGGAGGTAGTGTGTCCTTTAGGTAGAGATCACAGTGGTGGGTTACCATTTAGCATGTCAGACTGTTATACAAAAGGTTTGGATTTCACATTCTGACATAGACCTGCAATTAGCATTCCCTTATTATTACAGGCAACCACAATCTAACCCTAACCAATATAAAGACTGTGACAACAGTGGCATCCAGTCATGAATTCTATCCATCTTTTCCAAAATGCGTTATCCTCTAATGCCTCTCTATAAATGGAGCTTTAGATGCTCCAGTCCATGTCTACGCATGGCTAGCTGTGCATGGCAACACAGTGGACATCTCGTTTACCTTCTCAGGGTGCTGCATTGCAACAAAATAACAGTAAACAACACGATAAACTCTCATTTGTGCAGCTGTGCAAATTTTCAAAAAAGAGCCTTTAGGGGTAAACCAGACACCAATAGGAAGAGAAGGATAGAGACAATTAGACACTGAGATGATCAGTGATTGGTGATTGTGTAGCAGCTGTTCTCTGATCTGTCATAACCCCAGCAGCTGTTGTCCCAATCTCTGATTAGGGACTATGTGCTGCAGTGTTCATATCCAGCTGCTGGGCTTCCTTCATATGCCATTATGTTAGCCTTTTTAACATTCTTAAAATCTGTAGAATAACCCTCTTTCACCTGCACAATATTGTCAAACTTAGTAGCATCCTGTCTCAGAGTGATGGTAAAAAAAAAAAGGCTAGTCAAGTCTTTGTTACTTGTTGACTGGACTATTGTAATTCATCTTTTTCTGTTATGTGGGCAGTCAGAAGAGGATTACAAATCAAAAGCCAAGCTTTAATAACAAAACCTGTGACAAAATAATTTAAGTCCAAGTTCAAAACACAGAGCTGGTGAAGGCTAACCAAAAATCCAGAACTAATATAACCATACAATTCCTCTGGATGGCATTGCCTTGGCCTCCTACACTACTTAGTTATTTATGACCACAATGTGCTTTAACTAGCACATAGAACAAGTCTCTATGGTGGTCTTGTTTCACCAGCATGGTGGTTTCAAAACTAGCCCATGCATTTGTAACTTCTAGGTTGAGCGAGTGTAATTCCTTGTTATAAGGATGTCACAGTAACTCTCTGAGAAACTTCCAGTGCACTGACCAAGTGCTGAAACCAAGTGCACTGACATCAGTACCTACAGACTACTTATCATATTTCTTCCATATCAGCTGCTCTTCACTGGCTTCCTTTAAAATCTAGGATAGAATTTAAAACCCTTAAAAAGCCCTGAGTGACAAACGTCCCTCATATCTTTATTATTATTTATAGCCAGAGCTGGCTCAGCTGACAGTGAACCAAGCCTCATGTTTATGCTGCTATATACCATGACTTCTGGGAGACTTCCCATGATGCACTGAGCACCTCTCCTCTCCTGTCTTTCAGTCTCCATGCATTTATATGCCACTATTGCATGTTATGAAGTCTGCGTCTTCACTCTCCTGTAGTTTGTGTTTTGAACTCTGTCCTCGCGCTCCCAGTTTCCTTCTGCGGGTATCTCTGGTCCTGGAGCTCCATGTTTGTGATCTGTGGTTACTGGTCTGACCGACCTCCCCAGAGTCTGTTGTTTGTTGTTGTTTCTCAGATGCTCATCATTTCTCCCTCTCCTCTCATGCAAACTGCTAAAGGCAGACAGTCCTGAGTCTGCTTCTGTCAGAGTTTCTCCCTGTTAAAGGACAGTTGTTCCTCCTCAAGTGTTGCCAAGTGCTGCTTAAGGAGGAATTGTTGAGTTTTTCTATAAAATAAAGTAAGCTCTTGACCTTACTTTGTAAAGTTTCTTGAGATTACTTATGTTATGGTGTGGCTCTATATTAATTAAATTAGCTAATGGTAAATTGAGCTGTGTGGCCACATGCTTTAATATTGCATGTCAGATGCTACAGACCCTTCGAAGGCTCTACACACCTAGATTAATGAGGAGTTACACATGGACAAACCTGCTCATGTCTAACCTTCAAGGAAGCAACTTCCTTGTCCTACATTGGCATTCAAGCGCTCTCCTCTGCCACCAAATTACACTGTAAAAGTAATCTCTTTCTCTCCTGCTTATCTTATCCTCATCTTTTTGTCCCTGTTGCCTTTCACATTCTCTTTGTGAGACCACACTTTTCCTCATATGCTTTTCCCAGCCTTTACTTTCCAACATACAGAACTGTTAAAATGTTTTAGCCACTAAAAATAGAGAATCCTTAAAAATGAATGCATCTATAAGCAGCAAATAGAACAAAACCTAAACCAGATCAATATTTGGTGTGAGTATTCTTTGCCTTTCAAATAGCACCATTTTGTCCCTGGTACATTTACACACAGTTCTATCAAGGTATCTGGCAGGTCAGGAGTTCAGTATCACACAAACCCCTCCTCTCTGGAAAGGGGACTTCCTTCTTAGCCAAGTTCAAATGTCCTACCAACAATGCGGCCTTCACCCCATCCGACCTAATGAACAGGTGCGGCCTCTAGCGCGGCAGCTCCTAACAGCCTCCCAGCTTCTTAGACAACCGGAGATAAGAATGCCGGTCCAACCGTGCGTATGTCTCTCAGGAAGGAAAGAGAACTCCGTCACTGTCGCTGTCTGTCGCGTATAGACCCAAAATGTCATGTGGTCAGAGGGGGTTACCCCAAAAACAAGAGTGCCCTCTGGTGGCTTTTAGAGTAAAAAACATTTAATTGTCCACCCGGTTACACTTATATTAAAGAAAATTCCTGGATCCAGACGGTGATCCGGATCAGTCTCAACATTGAATCATTGTTCCTTTTACCATTTCACACATTTCCTGAAAATTTCATCCAAATCCGTCCATAACTTTTCAAGTTACTTTGAACCCAAACAAACAAACCAATGCCAGCCATCGCATAACCTCCTTGGCGGCGGTAAGAATAAAAACATGTGCTAACATAGAACGTTAATACAGTAACTTAACTTTCTGGAATTTGACAGGGTTATTGTTATTGTCTGTGTGCCAACTGCCTTGAATAAAATTAATGAAGCTTGCTGAGGATTTTGTGCACGTGAGAACAGAAACAAGACTGGGATTCATTCACACTTTCCCACCCAAGATAAGCTCTTTTCTGTTTGCTCAGGTGATCTGATATAGCATCAATTACAGCAACAGCTTTAGGGACACAATTAGGAGTCGTTTTAAAATCATTCCCCCACACCCACTGAGGGTAAATCCAGACTTACAAATATTCTTTGTAGTGTGCACCCATGGGACGAACACACAGAGTCTTGTTGACATATTCCGTTGTAAAAGCCTTCTTTCTAGCTGCGTCAGCTCGAGCCCTGCAGTATAATGGATTTCAGGATGACAGTGTACATTTATATGCATGAGCAGAGCTAATTTACTTTTAAACAAGGCTAGCACAGTTGTTTGCATGAGCAGATTATTTTCTCATTTGATGTTCTCATGCAAAGTGATGTATCCAAACAAAAGCACTCTACAAAGAGAAAGGATGCTTCACATAAAATGATTGGACCCATTTATACTGTAGTTTGTGCTTTGTCTTTCTGCAGGTATCTGGCTCTGGCCCCGTCAAGCTGCCCAGAGTTCACAGCTTGTCCAGTGCTTTTCTCTCTCCTCTCAGTAGGTCATAACATACAGAAGTCCACAAAATCCATGAATTACCAGAAAATGCATTGGCATAGGCCTTCTTCTAAAGGTTCAGAGGGCTTCTGTAGCTTAGGAATTGGGAGCCACTTAAAATTTGACAGGGTGGTTTACAAACCTGGGTGGGACCTAGTCAGACACATTCAGTCACTGTATTCTGTGTGAAAAGTCTGTCATGACTCGACAAGTTCCACTATCTTCTGCAGCTCAGTGCAGCTGGTTCTTGAGTGATTCTTTCACTAGTCTTTCCCTAAAAATGAACCATTTTTGGAGTGAAAAAATAACTTACTGATGAAAGATAAAACCTTTAAAGTTTAACATTTTCCATGATTTGGGTTGACATAATGCTGATAATTGCATCAGCTCGATGTTATTTAATTTAAACTCACATTTCTGTGTCAGTTGATTTAAATCTAAATTTAGGCTGAGCTGATGTGGGATTCAGGATGTCATGTCTCCTCTCTAACATATCTGGACAATTTTAGACAGCTGAGACAGGTAGTTAGTATATGTGATCATGGTGGAATAGCTAATTCTCCTAACTCAGTGCAGATTGTTGGTTGTCATGATTTAAGACAGTTTAAGAAAAAGTTTTTTCTGGTAAAGGCTTGTATTATGTTGATTTGAGTCCAGGTTTACCAAATTGCTAGTACTCAGCAGTACCAGTCTATTTCTATGGGTGGCAGTTTGTTAGCATATGAAAGCAGAGAAAGCAAATGCTTGGATGTACTGATATACTATGTATTAACCCTATAATGCCGTGGGTTTCATATTTGATACATACATTTCTGACACTTATTGCATCACTTTAAGGTAAAACCTTTGTATAATGACATTAAAGATACAGATGTAAGTTTTTGTTAGTGCCTGAATTGCATACAATGCCCCAAGTATCAAATATGATACAAACAAAAAAACATATATGCAAATAATTTTTGTTTCTTTATTTATTTACATTTTGTTAAAGGGCCAAATAAAGACTTCAGATTCCAAACATTGAAATATTCTGTCAGTTATTTCTTTGGTCAGGCAGTACAGAGTTAAACTTGCGAAAGTACCAGCAGAAACGTTTCTTCTTTTTTTCTTGCACTAACACAAACACCAGTCTTGTGCATAAAAATCACACACTGCATGTCCATTCAACCAGCATACACCCTTTCCTCCACCTTGCTGCATTACAGGATGTGCTACTTACTGCATTGGCACTGAACATAAGCCATGATGTAATTGTCCAGTAATGTGATTCCCAGGAAAAAGCATGTTGGTTGCCTTGCTCTGATAATTTGATTTCAGTTGATATCCCACTCCCACCCCATTAACCCCCCTGAAGCCTCACTTGAACACCTTACTTAATCTTCACAAGTCTCTACATACAGCCAGTCTCAACACAACCACTATCCTGATTAACACAACAATCCTTCCTGTGACCGCATCAAAGCAACTCTCATACAAGGCCTTCTCTCTGTTGCTTTCTTATGTTTGTCTAATTATTAATAGTGTTATTGTGTTTACTCTTACTACAGATTCACTGGTAAAACAGGAACACATGACTAAAATCAGTCTTTAGTTCGACATCTTATGCAGGCCATTGTGACAAACTGAGGCTATACAGTAAAGTGACTAATGAATCAACCTTGCAAAGTGAAGCACTGTGGTACCTTGACAACAAAAAAGTAGTAAGGTTTTTCTGGGATCTTGTAAATTTGTGGTTTTAATCTCAGATATGTTGAGCCTCTCATGAAAAATGTCTTTATAATCTCAGAGAATATTGAAGATTTTCCTTGAAAATTTGATTCACACTTCTGAATAGCAATAACTTGAGGACAAATAATTCTAGATTGTAACGTATGAATCTCTGTCTCACTCTTCCTTTCTCACTTTGTTCTCTTTTACTTCTCCTGGTCTTTCTATAAACTGTCCCCCTGCTGTTTCTCATACCTGCAGTCATTCAGCTCCTTGTATCGCTGTTTTCCCTGACCTCATCCCATTTCTCCATCACTCCTCGCCTTCATTTGTCTGCTCATTCTCTGCTCCCCTCTCCATGTGTCTCCCTCAGCCTTTCTCAGGTCTTCAGAGAGGACCCTCTCTGAGCCACATCATTAATTTATGCCAGCAGCAGTGCCTCTGCAGTAAAACCAGGTAGCAGAGGCAGCCAGAAGATGTATTAGAGTTCTCTCTGTAAATACCGTTAGTCAGGGTGAGCGTCTGTGTTACTTCATTTCTCCATCTGTGTGTGCAGGGTGCCCATTCACATGCACATGGATCATCTTCGTGTGTGTAAAGCAACAACTTGTTGTAATTGTTGTCAACCAGTTGGTTTGCATGTTGCATCATTAAATCTACCTAAACAGAAACATAAAGGGTGTCTGCTGCCAGAGATCACAGGGAGACTGTCAGTGGTCTCCTCAATCAAAACTATGTGTTAAGTTGCTTTTAAAGGACAGTTCTGCCATGGTCACTACTCCAGGAAAGCACTGGAAGTAAAACTGCAATAAAAAAGTGCAATCATCCACAGCCGTCAAGGGTACAGCCCCCCAGGAGCCCAAAGTACACCAGCTGCACCAGCTGTTTCCAACTTCAGATTTTATAACCGCATATTAGCCTGCAAAGATGCTGCTGCTGGCGAGAGCTGCAGCAGTAGCATCAGTAGAGCTTCACTCTCTGTCATATAAGTCAGGAGTCACCATAGAATCTCTATCCCCTCAAAGTAATGTTGCTACCGTCCACATCCTTCCTCAGGGCAGACATTGTGCTGATTAGGGCCAGTTTTGATTGAGTTTTTTTCTTTACCCCTAGTACCTTCGTAGAACCTGGCAACATTGCTACTATGACATGTTGTTATCACCAGGCAGTTTTGGCTGAGATGGGTGAAGAGTGCTGAATATCTGTGATCTGGCTTCTGTAGTTTGAACAGCTCTGTGGACTCATTTTCTACAGTGATGCAGCCTGAAGATCTGTTAGAAATTGTCAGGAGCTTGTTATTTTGAATTTCCGGATGTATTTTATATACTGTGGCTAAAACTAAAACTGCAGAATGGACTAGACTGTCTACATCAGAAAGGATAATTCAAGTTTATTTCAATAAAGGAATCAGGTGTTGCATAAAACATTGTGTGCTGGGGCAAAAAAAATTACAGCCCCACAAATATTCAAAAAACCTGATGTAAAAATGTTTAAAACTTTGTTTTTGAGTCTGACAAAAGTGAAACCTAGAAATTAGCTGCTCATGACAGTTGTCAATTCTTTGTTTAGTGGTCTGAGCCAGGCTTAAATGAAGAGGTTGATGATTTACAGGTGTGTTCTCTCAGGTGATAATCAATAACCTCCCACATTCCACAAGCACACGTCACTCATGCCCATCTGAGGAAGACGGGGAAAGGAGGTAGAGAAAACAGTGAAAGGCTGCCACTACATGGAGCTGGAGGTGGTGGGCTTAGTGAGTACTACTGAATTTAACAAATTAATTATTTTTTCTTTTTTTACCTTTATTGTCTTCCTTATAGTGAAGAGAGAATGTGAAAGCCAAAGCTGTGCTCTAGAATGAAACAATAGTCAGCTTAACAACAGATATGTGGACGTCCAGGTGCCTACCTGGCTCATGCCTGCCTTATATATATGTATATGTATAAAGTGAATACAGTGAAATTCCCACAGGCACACACAGCAGAAAATTTAGCTTGTGCGATGACACCCCTCATGGAGGAATGGGGATTAACATAAAAAATGCCTTCTGCATTGCCCAAATTCTAAACCTCAGTGTAAAAAAGGCTCTCAATCTGACCTCAGTCCTGTCCTCAATTCGTTCCAAGGCAAGAAAGCTGCTGGGATATTTCCGAAGCAGCACAACTGCCAGAGTTAATCCACTGATGTTACTTGCTCTTGTTCAGGAGCAGATGGGGAGACCCAAAGTGAAAGCGCCTCAGGAGGTAGAAACCAGGTGGAACAGCACATTTCACATGCTCCAGCGACTAATGGACCTCAGGGAGCTTATGGGGGCAACTCTGGCAAGTTTGCAAACCGACATCCCTGAGCTAACATCTGATGAATCTAGTAATATTACTGCATGCCTGTCCATTCTCTCACCCTTCAATGAAGCCACTGTGGAGTTGTCGAAGGAAAAAAGGGTACCTGGCTCAAAAGTGATAGCATTATTAAAAATGGTAGAGCAGATGCTCCAAGAGGAGGCAAAACATGTAACAATCCCACTGGCAGGGGAACTGGACAAGCACCTCATCAGGCTCCTAAGGGAAAGGTTCCCAACCCTGCAAAGTATGAGCACCATATGGCTGGCCACCTTGCTGGATCCTCACTTCAAACAAATTGGTTTCTTTAGCCCAACAAAGACCAATGATGCGCTCAAACAACTAATATCTTAATGTATCATCGTTATAAGGCTCCAGTCATCTCCAGCATCAGCATCAACATCATCACAGAATGCTGTAACTGACAGACCTGGTAGTTAGTTTTGCTTTGGTTTAAGGTCAGTCTGGACTAATTAAGACTCTCACTTACATGATCTGTTTATGCTCCTCAAGAAACAAACTTTGGCCTTGTTTAGATGCCACAGTGAAGGGGACGCAGAGAAACCATCATGTGATTGCTGATGCAACAGTGGAAGTCCAGAGATACCTGGCAGAACCAAACAGTCCCAGGATGGGGGACCCCCTTTAGTAGTGGGAGAGGCAACAGAGCATGTATCCCAAAATGTACAAACTTGCTGTGGAGTTCTTGTGCACCCCTGCCTCATCTGTATTCTATGCAAGAGTTTTTTCTATAGCAGGAGAAGTTATTTTTAAAAGGACAAATTGTCTGAACTCCAGCACAGGATGTTTTGTTTGAGTAAAAATTAATAAAGTCCTTAAGCTGCACACTCACTGCCCTTCACCTTGTTAAAGCACTGCAACACTTTGAAAACAACTGTTCACATGTCGTTGACAAAATTATTTATTGAAAAACATTTGACAAGTAGTATTAGATTTTACTGTGTTATCATAGAGCTACACAGTGGCTCGGTTGTTCGCACCGTCGCCTCACAGATCCCCGGTTCGCGTCCCCGCCTTCCCAGGATCTTTCTGTGTGGAGTTTGCATGTTCTCCCTGTGCAGCGTGGGTTTTCACCAGGTACTCCGGCTTCCTCCCACAGTCCAAAAACATGCTGAGGTTAATTGCTTATTCTAAATTGTCTGTAGGTGTGAATGAGAGTGTGCTTGGTTGGTTGTCTCTATGTGTAGCCCTGTGATAGACTGGTGACCTGTCCAGGGTGAACCCTGCCTTCATTTAGAGTCGCCTGAGATAGGCTCCAGCCTCCCCCGACCCTACAGAGGATTAAGTGGTGTATGATAATGGATGGATGTATTGTCATGTTACATACCCGTAACACACAAAACAAATATAGCTTTTTTATTCATATGAATAAATACAGGAACATGATACATTTACTTGTCAGTTGTTCCCATGGCTGCACTGTTGCATGACAGTCTTCAGTGTATTACAAATTGATAAAATTACCTACAGTATAATATATCTGGCTGTTTAGCAGGGGGGTATGTGTGCGCATGAAGCCTCCAGAAATCAACCTTTTTGTAAACCAATTGACTGGAAGGCTTCAGGGCTTCAAGAAGCTTCATCTCACCATCACTACACTGAAGACTCAACTGTCATCTGTACACTGGTGTTAGTGGAGTTAGCCAGAGAGCTCCTGTTGCAATACTGAGGCAACAAAACAATCTGGCACTGGAGAGCAGGAGAAGCCAGGGTTATATGGAGCCGCTGATGAGGTAAGATGAGTTGCAGTTGTGTCTAATCAGCTGGCTGCAGGGAGCCGAGCCACGCCATCAGTCTCCCACTGATAGAGGATGAGGGGGAACTAAAAGAGGGAAGAGGGGAAAGGAGCTGGAATAACCTATCCCACCAAAGCATACTGTCAAATGGAGATCAATGCAGTCAGCAAAATCATTGGTTCACCTGCTGTAATTTTTTGTTTAATACTTTTAAATTGATCAGTGATTCATTCAAAAATGAAGAAGCTGCACTGAGACCTGGTATTGCATTTGTTATATTTCTCTCACTACAAGCACATGTGAGCAGTTTGAACCAAAACCAGAGGAGCTGATTCACCTGCTCTCACACCACCTGCTGCTGAGACACACTGTAGCTGTGATTATGGCTGTAGTCATAGGATGATGGTGTCCCGGTGTGGCCAGCGCTATGGCTGTGACCATGGTTGTTAAGCTCCTGGCTGTGACTCATTAGATTCTAATTATTGGAACACTGCATGCATGTCAGGTGTGTGCTGTGAGCCGACATGGTTGTACAAGGGCTGTTTTGCTTTGAAGTCACTGTCTTCCTGAGCCCCTGTGATGTGTTGGTTATATCCACAGAAAATGTGTGGAAAGGGAACACAAAAGCTGTCTAGAAATTAAGGGTATGCTCTTTGACTCATGAAGCCGAAATCTGGTATATTTCAACCTTGTGGGTTTCCTGTGGGCTATAATTGCTAACAATGCTAATATTGTACCTCCATTGTAGAGATGCAGGGAAATGCAGTTTAGTGCAGGGGCAATTATTATGAACCTCATGCAGTTTTATAAAGAAAGCAGATTTTTTTAATGAATCATTTAAACATTTGTTTTCATATAAGACTGAAGCTAAACCTGGAAATCAATGGGCATTTTGCACACTGCATTTAGTCTATCCACTATTGTTCTTTTTTCCAGTTAACATTCAGGAGTTGAAACACCATCTCCAGGACAGCAATGTTGATCAGATCTGCAGATTCATTAGTTGTTGTTTCACAGTTGGGATTCCTCTCATCCATGAACAAATGGACATTTTACCAGTCTGCCACTGACAGCATCCGCTCTTGGCTGAAACAGTTTTCTTGTGTAGACTTGCTGCTCCCTTCACATTCATAGTAGACTTGCATAATTTGATCTTTCTGTCAAAGTTGCTGAGGGTCGTCTTCTTTTAAAAAACTAGATGGAAAAAATGGGATTCCATGCCGTCATTGAGAGGGAATAGTGTGGAGACAAAAGTCTCTGGCCATGTATAAAGACAGTAAAATATGTAGGACATATTACAGGAATATTAAAAATGCAAAATGTCTTTTCAGCCTATCTTATTTGTTAAATAATATATTTTTATTCCTTCACCTGTGCCTGGTGAGCATAGTAACAGCTGGATATGGGGGTCAGCATGAAACGCTCTGAGTGAGCTTTCCAGCAGCAGGTAAGATGAAGTGCTTTGTGATGCTGGTAATACATGAGCTCATGCATCCCTCCCCAGGCCAGCACTGACAAGCACTCCTCCCTGAGTTTGGGAGGATCACGAAAGTGATCTGGAAAAGGGGCAAGGAGGTATGTGGTCTTGCTCTTCACTGCTGAGGGAAAGATACAGTGACAAGAAAAAGTGTGTGAACCTTCTGGAATTTCCTCCTACATTGATAGGAGTTCCTCTCCAGAAAGGAGAGATCCCAAAGGTATTGGAGTGTATCGAACACTGAAATCATGTAGAGCAACATAAAGTATGACTCATATTTATGCATTGGAAAATATGAGTAAACCATTTTGTTCCAGATGTTCTTGTTTAAGCTGATGACAAGGACAAATAAATTAATTCTTCAAGCTGTAATTGAACTGAATTGAACTTTTTTTCTTACACCATGTCCCTCATGCAACTGCAGACATTAAAATTGTGTACAAGAACATTAGGGGAGAATCTTCGGTTACAGCAGGCTCACTAAATGTCCATTATTGTGTGTGTCCATCAGCCTACTGGTTATACTGAAACATGTGGAATGTTCCTTTCTTTAAATATCAGTAGTTCTAGCATGAGACCCAAAGGAGCTGGGGGGGATCAGTGAAGAACTCATACCTTCCGACATCAAGCCTCTCCTGAGGTAAAGGCACACTGGGTGGCTAAGACAGATGAGTGGGAGCAACGGGTAAGGGCTGCAGTAGAGGATAACAGAGAGGGAGCTGGGAAATAGAGCTCAGGATGAACACCAGGTGAGAGTTGTAAGATTCAGATTAAGCAGAAGGTGACTGATGAGGAGAGCTGGTTCAGTCGTGTATAACCAGACCTCTCTGCTCTTTGGTGCACCTCTGTTCTACTGAAAGGATGTTCTTCTAGTAGAAAAGCTGACAGAAACCTGCAGTCCATTACAGTGGCACAGTTAAACTTCTCCTGTGTCTACAATCCTTTGTGAATTCACTTGTAATAAATTCTGCATTATTTAAGTATATGTGATACATTATGTAATTGCAAAGAGCATATCTGTAATGTTTTACTGCTGGTCAGACAAAACAAGCAAGTTAAAGATGTAGGTGTGAAAGGTATGGGCATTTTCAAGCTGCTTTCAGATATTTTATAGATGAAACTATTCTTAAAATAAAAAAAATCATAATAAAAAAATCAGTTACAACACTAGTACTTCCTGGGTAATTGTTTATTAGGTGTTCCCAATAGACATGATGTTTCATAATCAAATTACAGACAGCCGGGTAATCACATCGAATATCAAAAACAGATTTACATAACATTCATAAACATTCAGTTCTCCTTTAACTGCATCACACTGCTGTCAGCCCCTCAGGTGTCTCAAGCATTTATATTGACAGAAAACCTTCAGAATGAGCCACATCATTATATTTTATGTTTGCAGCAACTCTTAAGTACTTACAAATTTGATATTTTAGTGTTAATGTATTGAGAAAACTGTTCAAGATGCAAAACAGTTTATCCTCTGGAGAGCCTGAACATTCTCAATAAATCTGATTACAATCACCCTCATAATTTGTCTTAGTAGCACTAAAAGAAATGTTAGAGGATCACTAAAAACACTATGAATCATATTTAGTGGCCAGAGAGGTGTACTATGAGGCCAGTATTAAAGGGTTAGCAAGGTATCCACCCATCCATCCATCACTTATTGCAGTTTAATCCTCTGTAGGGTTGCGGGGGGTTGGAGTCAAACCCAGCTGATTTAGGACGAAAGTACTGTTCACCCTGGACAGGTCACCAGTCTATCACAGGGCTACACATAGAGACAGACAACCAAGCACACTCTCATTCACACCTGCGGACAATTTAGAATCACCAGTTCATCTCAGCATGTCTTTGCGCTGTGCAGGAACCAGAGAATCCGGTGAGAACCCACTCTGCACAGGGAGAACATAAAAACTCCACAAAGAAGGACGTATGGCTGGGAAGCGAATCAGGAATCTTCTAGCTGTGAGGCCTCCACAGCAGAGGTTCTGTTCAGATTTCCAGCTTGAAATTGGCTGTAAAAAGAGTCACCCTTTCAGCAGTTCTTTTCCTGACAATGCTACGTCAGTAATCCCACTGATTGAACCCTTCCAGTTAGACCAGGCAAACTGCATGTGCTCATTGCCACTGGAACCTACGTTCAGTTAGTAATGCAGAAAACTCAAAAATGTTTCATTTCTTGTTCCTGATTTGCTGCTGGTACTGCAGCTAATAGAATGCAGATTAGGAAATTGATTAGTCTCTTGGTATTTATTACAGACAATATTCCAACAATAACAATAATTTTACTCTAATTTGACCAAACAGTAATTTCCATGTGTCCTTGTAGGATCAACCAGCCATAGCCAACTTTAAAACAGAGAAAGAGCAGATTTTCGATTTTCAGTCACAGACTAGAGACAGGGTCCTCGGTGATCAACAGAGCAAAGACACCAAGACACCACGCCAGATGTGCAACCTTAGAGGAAGACAACTTCCAGGTCTGTCAGGATAGTGTGAAGTTTGTGCTTTCAGGAGGAGGCCATGAGAAGACAGATCTTTAGAGGACCCCACAACACACACCTCCAGACGTCCAAGATGCATATTGGCATTTATTCTACTGTCTTGGACTCAACTATTATTTAAGTTTACTCATTTAAAGGAACTGTTGAGCTGTGATTTCAATAACATAATTTTAAACCCCATTGCACCATGTGCTCTCTTAAATCTTTTATTATACTTGTTTAGGTGTCAAACTAGAAGCTTAGCAATGTCAGAGTTCATATAAGTGTTTAGTCTTGTTCTGATTGTCTGTCTACCAAGAGTACACATCTGTAAATGATGCACTACCATTTCATTTTGACCCAAATCAACAGGCCGACCCAACCGATCATCAGCAGAAGCACCGCCGCAGCATCACAACGTGCACACAAGTCAGTCTCAGTCACTGAAACTTGGTGCAGCTCTCTCAATTCTTTTATTCCCAAGAGTAAATTCCTACAAGTCCTAACCAGTACTTCACTGGCTGAATATCAGTTAGATTGTGTAATAAATCTGCATTCAAACCCCATTTGAGCAAACATTTTCCCAGCACCTTTATATGACAATCAGACCTTTATGCACTTTGTTGAGCATCATATTGAAATGTATGAAGTTTAACAGCTCTTACGTGTCATATTAGAAATAAGCAGCTGCACTGACAGTGCACTGAGTAGTAAAATAAACACCAACTTACAGGATTACATATGTCTGTATTTTTCATAGCTCTCTATTCTAACATGTTCCTCTACACTGTAGTATGTGGTACATGATCAGTCCACTTTGTGTGGAAGAAGAGCCAATGACACACTTTAAGTGCACAGAGATAGCAAACACTTTTAAATATCTACTAATTTGTTGAGATGTTTCAGTGTGTATGACATGGTTCAGTTATGATCATCCTTAAACATGACACAGGAAACAGCAGGTAAAAGTTGCAAACAGGTTTACTTGGTGTTTCAAAAGGCTTGCTTTCAAGATAGAATAGGTCAGGTAGACAAACTCACTGAGCAGGCAAGGACAGAGTCCATAAACAGGCAGCTGCATACAAAAAAAATAAGGGGTACTGGCGAGAGAGCAAGGACATGAAAATAGCAGTCTGGCATGGTGAACCACAGGTACTAGAAGTACTGCAGGGATAATGAGGACAGTGGAAACAGGTGAGCTGATAAGGGAAACTGGGAGCATGTGAGGTGGGATTAGTTGACAGGAGATTAGACATCAAAAGGAACACTGAGGACCTCTGGTGGGTGGAAGGGGCGATAATAAAGCTACCACCGATGAGAGCAGGTCTGTGAACTGGAAAGCAGATGCTGAATTACTTACTTTGGATAAAAGTGTAGGACAGACTGTTTCTACACAGGAGGAGTAGGTCACCTGCATTTTGGAAGCACCAAAAGTCAAACACATAATAGTCTCACTAAGCCCGCCAATTCTGTTCAACATAGTAGTCTGACTGCACCACACTGTCATTCTGTTATAGTGGAAAAAATGCTCTTTAAACCAATCTCAGTCATCATGAGCGGGCCTAAGCCAAGTGTGCAGTATGGGTGTTTCCTCAAAATAGTGACGGGTGGAACTCTTGTGGTGGAACATTTGCACACAGGGAGATGAGCACCATGTATATAATGAACAATCCACTGAAAACAAACAGCAGACAAACTTCACGAAATCCAAATCCTCAGCAAAACTTTCAGTTTAAGCTTAATTTCCAGTGAGGTGGGCTGTTGCCCGGAGGTTGCTGTTGTTGGTTCCAGAGGTGGAAAAAAACACTCAGTTAGTTGAAGAGGGATGACAATGATTGGCCATTGGCAGGTTTATACTCGCATCCACATCCGGTGAGTCCGACTAAATGCACTATAGAGTTAAACACATAAAATGCAGCAAAACAGGCTTGGAGCAAATGACCTGCAATGACCTTTAGGTATTCTCAGTGAGGTGGCCTCCTCAGCATGTGAGTCACACCATCACACAGCCAAATTTTACTGCAGACTCATTTCTCTGGCTGGCCCATTTATTCACACATTTCTCATCCAGGTGTATAGGTGGATCCAAAATAAATGCTGTAAGAGGCTTTCCTCTTTCCATTAAACCTTGTTCCTGGCAGCAAGTGAACAAAGAGTAACAGAGAGATTGAAAAGGGGCTAATGGCATGCCAGTCTTGTTTCAGTGGCATATGCCAATTGTTAATGGTATATCAAACCATTAGACATGACTTAATCGATTTAAGCACCACTGGGGACAAGAAGACTGCTCTGAAACCTTGAACCACTTTAAAAAATAAAAACGTTGAATAAAACATTTTGACAGTCTTCTTAGCCTTGAGTGCCAAAGCGATTGCGTTTCCAAGAGGATGTTACTCTAATGCCAGGTGCACTGTCAGACATTAGCGAAATAATACTGAATACTCCCCTGGAATCCACTGTAACTGTTGTAATTCCAACAAGTGTTTGGTGGAGTGTTGCTTTAAAATGCCTTTGTTATTGACGCAACTGAAAAGATTGGAAGAGGGGGCATTGCAACAGAGAACAATGGTAACAAACTCAGAAAATTCCAGCTGCAGCTCTCGTTACTGTACACCACATTATAGATTTGGTGATGCCTAAAATATTCCCTCACTTTCACTGTCCCACCCATACTATTGCAGTAAACCAACACGCGACATCTTCTAGTTCTAAAAACAGGGGACACATTAATTACTTGCCATAGACATGCAGCCAGAGAAGTCTTTTTCAGCCTTGCCTGTGCAGGATGTAGTGAGCCAGTGGTGTTTACTAATCTGCTAACTTACAAGGTAAAGTGGAAAACCTGTAGGTGCCCAGGTCTCACTGAGCAATGAGATGAGGCAACAGGATCTCAGGCTCTTCACCTTTGACTGTCCTCCAACTAACTAAATGACAGCAGACATTTACAAGTTGACTATTTCTCTTCATTTAGGAGCTGGTTTTGTTGGTGTATTATTTTATGTTTTGCTTTCTTATTAAATCAGTAAAATTAGCTTCACTTTGATTTGGCCACAGTTTAAAGATATCCTGCATTATAGGACAGCATCAGACCTAAATGCACTTCAATACAATATCATGTTGAAATATATGAAGTCTGAAGTTTAATAGTTTTATTGTGCAACTGTCATAAATAGCGACTGCATTGATTAATAAAATAAACACATTATGCACATTTAACAGTTTTCTACCAGAGTTCCTGTCCTGCATCATAGCAGCACTTTTTACCGTCAACCTGTTGACTGAAGCAGCTGCACACGATCCTTTCATTTTGAGTGGAAGAAGCGTCAAATGACGTGTTAAACATCCCCTTTTATGTAAACGCACTCAGAGTTTGAAGCAGAAAGTCTGAGCTAACAAAGAATGTTAATAACCACCTTAGTGATACCCATTAACTCTGACTGGGGTTTTGGTTTTTGTCGAGCTGACTCATACAAAGGAAGCATAAAGCACATCTGTAGGACAGCCTTCTTCCATCTACGCAATGTTGTCAAAATTATGAACATCTTGCCTCAGAGTGATTCTGAGAAACTTTTCCATGTATTTCCTGACTTCTAGGCTGTATTATTGTAATTTCCTGTTATCAGGATGTCACCAACTGCTTGCTCATAAGCCAGCCAAAGACAACTTTGGATTTTTGGGTTCTCTGTTTAAAACTCGTAAGGTCCTCACCTTACTATGTCAAGTGCTATGAGATGACGTGAATTGGCACTATATGAATAAAACTGAATTGAACTGAACTAAATTTTATCAGCAGGCACAGACAAAGGTTGATGACAGCCAACAGGTGAAGCCAGTCTTTAATGTAATATTAATTTTGCCATAACAGCAGTGCAGGGTGGCACAGTGCTCAATGGTTAGCACTGTCAGCTCAAAGGAGGTCCTGGGTTCGCGTAACTTATCTTTGTGAAGTTTGCATGTTCTCCCTGTGTCTGTGTTGGTTTTCACCAGGTACTCCAGCTTCCTCCCACAGTCCAAAGACATGTTGAGGTTAACTGGTGATTCTAAATTGTCTGTAGGTGTGAATGTGAGTGTGCTTGGCTGTCTGTCTCTATGTGGCCCTGTGATAGGCTGGTGACCTGTCCAGGTGTCCCCTGCCTTCACCCTAAGTCAGCTGGGATAGACACCAGTCCCCCTACAGAGGATTAAGTGGTATATAGAAAAGTATGGATGGATAACAACAGTTCAGTTAGAAAGTATCACTCACTGTTACCATGGAAACATAGGGGGTAGCTAGCTTTTTAGTGTTAATATAAGTCAGCTTTTGTCTTTGTTGAACTGTCTAACATACAGTACATTGGACTGATCTTTGAGTTAGTGCTGATCTAACACTATAGACTGGTCTACAGCTGTCATCTGCTCTGAAACTGCCTCCAGAGCAGATGACAGTTAGCCGATATATCAACAAGAAATGAGCAGCAGAAGTGCTGGACAACAACCATGCGAGTACTGTCTTCATGTGCAGAGTACTATGGTGGAGAAGAAGCAGTGTTGGCTGTAAACCATAGTGGACTGTTTAATGGCAGCTGCTCTCTGCTTCCTCTTGGTATCCTTGGCAGCATGGATGGACCTGCAGAAAGAAGAAGGGGACTTCCAGTAGCAGACTGAAATTCAGAGATATTGATTAATAGCTATATCAGCTCTCTCAGTTTTTACTTGGACTTTGGAGAATTCCTCTACTTTTGAACTTTAATTTGTATCATAGGACTCAGTAAGTTTATCTCCACTGTTAAAAGTTATTGCACATATGATCTTCATCTTCTTGGCCAGTAAACACTAAATTGTCCCTAATTTTATTTCCATGCAGTAGAAACACATTGATCCACCTCTGTTTTATAGAGATGTATTCCTGATTCCTTAAAGTTATCAAGAACATTATGCCCAAGCCCAGCACACAACACTGTGTGGTGAAGTCAAATCCACTGGCTGAGTCATGCCTTAACTGCTGTCCAAAACATTTCTTAAAAAAACTAAACTCTCCACGTCATTTTAACTCTGCTTCACTAACCTGTGAGTGACCCTGTACAGCGAGGATTCAACCGAGACAGCAGGCACCCTAAATTGTCCTTTTAATCAAAGAAAACGTTCCATGGCAATACTGTAGAAGAATCTAGACAAAGGCAGATGGCTGGGTTTTTATAAGTCTTTCATATCTTATAAACCTAAATGTGACAGTATGCACTGATACATGAATGTGTGTCTTTATGTAGTGTATGGTTGAGACTGAGTACCCACTTTTTTTGTGCATCCATAATATGTCATGTTAAAGTGTCTTCAGTTTATTGCTGTTTGTCTTTCCATTCCAGGGCTGAAGTCAATATATCACAGTAGCTAGTAGTCATGTTTATCATTGTGAGATACATGCTGTCTACTGAAGTGTTTTAGGTTTGTAAGGTACTTTTCATATTGTATTGAAATAAAGTGGCTACCTGGAAGGCAAAAAATCAATCGCACACTTTTACGCTGCTTTGGAAAATGGTCAGAGAAAGTATACATGATGTCTAGTTAATGAGCTGAAAAGTATACTTTGGTGAAGAGGTCTGCAACAGTTGACTCGACAAAAACAATTCATTTATTTGCCAAGAGCAAAAAAATCCTTCTTTGTACTCTGTTCTACACAGTCTGCAGGTTTGAGCATCCCTTGAAGGCCAGTGGCGTCTTTGTTGCTCTCTGGTGTAGAAGTTCTAAAAACAGGAGTTCATATTGGTCCTTCCCAGAGTTTGATACATGGAACTCTCATCGGAGTCAAAGCCACTGCAGAGAGGGCAGCAATGGAGATCACACCCATGAATTACACAAGTGAGAAATGTTACCCAAGGCACTATTGTCAGACTTAATGATTAACTTTCACTCTAGGGTCTCCCAAAGAGCGATTCAGAAGACCCTAATGGGAACGGAAAAGAGTAAAGCCGCCACGTCGTTTAGGGTTAGGGATACCGGGGCTTCCTCCTGGAGCCAGCCCAGGGAGGCGGGGGGAATGTTACATGCCCAGTGGCCCCACCAACATGGCTCATGTGTTTTGTGGATCTGGAGAAGGCCTAAGACTGTAGTCCCCCAAGGGGCTCTGTCTCAAAGTGAGAGCTGTGTCCGCATTCTCGGCATAAAGTTAGGCATGTTTGGTTGTTGGACTCTGCCAGGGCTGCCCTTTGTCTCCGATCTTGTTTGTGGTTTTCATGCACAGGATCTCAAGGCACAGCCCGGGTGAGGAAGGTGTCCGGTTTGAGGACCTCAGTATTGCGTCTGCTTTTTTGCAGATGATGTGGTACTGTTGGCCTCATCAGACCGTGACCTTCAGCATGCACTGGAGTGGTTTGCAGTCAAGTATGAAGTGACGGGGATGCGGATCAGCACCTCCAAGTCCGAGGCCATGGTTCTCTGCTGGAAACCGGTGGACTGCTCCCTCCGGGTTGGGTGGGAGTTGTGTCCCCAAGCAAAGGAGTTTAATAATAATAATAATGCATTGGTTTCATATAGTGCTTTTCTAGACACTCAAAGACGCTTTACATTGCATTATTCATTCACTCCATACTCCATGGTGGTAAGCTACATATCTAGCCACAGCTGCCCTGGGGTAGACTGACAGAGGCCAGGCAGCACCATCGCCCCTCCGACCACCACCAACCACTCACTCACACTGCATTCACCCAGGCTTCCTAGCGTTCCCTCACGGTCTCCCATCCAGGTACTGACCAGGCCCAACCTTGCTTAGCTTCCAAGATCTGACGGGATTGGACATCCACAAGGCGGTAGGGTTGCAATGGTTCACTGTGGCCATATAGTTTAAGTATTTCAGAATCCTGTTCACAAGTGACGGGAGCGTGAGATGGACAGGAGGCTTGGTGCAGCGTCAGCAGTAATGTGGGCACTGTGCCAGACTGTCGTGGTAAAGAGGGAGCTGAGCCGCAAGGCAAAGCTCTCGATTTACCAGTCCATCTAAGTTTCAACCCTCACCTATGCACCTATGGTCATGAGCTCTGGGTAGTGACCACAAGAACAAGATTGCGGGTAGAAGCGGCTGAAATGAGCTTCCTCCACAGGGTGACTGGGCTCAGCCTTAGAGACAGGGTGAGACATCAGGATATCAGGAGGACACTCAGAGTAGACCCGCTGCTCAAAGGAGCCAGTTGAGGTGGCTTGGACATCTGATTGAGATGCCTCCGGCGAGACTTCCTTTGGAGGTTTTCCGAGCACGTCCACCTGGGAATAGACCAGACAGACAGGACAGTTGGTATATACGTAGGTCAATAATTGTTGAGGTCACAAATATCTCCACCTTTATGCAGGGGATGCACCTGAGCAGTTTTCCTATTTCGGGGATTTTACCTTGTGACTTACATTTCTGCATTCATTGGAATGTTTTCTCAAATATATGCACACATTTTTGTGTGTAAATGAAACATATATATTGTACTGAATAAATTATTAGTGTTCACCTTCAAACTAGAAAAAATTATCTGAATGAGTGCATATGGCATATGGCATAACGTTCCATAACATGGTGCATGCTACTTAGCAGTAACTTTTTGATAGTAAGTAACATCAAGTCATGGTTTGTATTCGTTTTAGGGTCATATCAATTAATTCTACATCACAGGGGAGCTCCTATTTCTTGTATGACAGATCTTAATGTATGCACTCATTAAAAATGTACACATAAAAGAGATGTGCAGATGAAACCAGCACTGCTCAAACCTATAAGGTTTGATAAATTTGTTGTTTTTCCAGTGACAGACTATCACTCATCTGACTGCAGTTTGAAGGTTCAGAGAGGCTTGACATGCATAAATGCGTTTAAACTGCAGCAAACTATTATATTCTTGTTTTGTGGGGCATCAAAGCCCTTTCACCGTATTTAAATATTCATATCTCTGTTGATATATTAAAAGTGTTTTCTCAATGTAGCTTGCAGCTTATGTCGCCTTCTGATGTAGCTGAGTTGTTTTGATGATGAGCAGAGTTGTCTTTCATCAACAGCTCTAATGCCTTGAGGGCGCTGTGCTAAAAGCTACCACAGAACTTGAAGGCTCCATGGATCAAGGGTGCATCTTCCACAGGTCAGCGCAGGACTGGACATGAAGCCTGCGAGAGATCTGTGCCAGAAAGGGGCTTACCAGAGGGCATCCTGGAGCTCTGGCATGTTAAAACCTCTACCTGCTGGTGTTTCTCTCTTTGTTTTAACCCTTCTTTCCTGAATTATACATCAGAGAGACAGAGAGAGAGACCATATAGTCTTTAGCTCAGAGCTAATCATATCAGCTCAGTTCAGGAGAAGGAGCAAGTCTGTGGGCATGAGCTCATCTGTCAGGTCCTATTGGCTTTAGCTCAGCCCAGGAGGTAACAGAACATGCACACCAAACTGTAGACCCTGTAATTAAGGGGAGTCTGCTGAGAGAACAGCATGTAACAGAGACCTAAGATAGGTGATCAGGATAAAACAGGTCAGGAAAGGAGGTGTTTAACCTGTGATGGTAAACAGTGAGGGAATCTTTCCAAGCATCCAAGGGTTAAAGAGAAACCCAGCAACAAAGTTTGGGTAAGATCAGAACATGTCACATGCATCTGTAAATGCATCTAACCCCAGTAATAATTTATATGTTCAGACAATGACTTGCTTGACCTCCAAATGTTTCAGTTTCTTAGCATACGTCAACATGTCAAAAAAACAATTCTTAAAGGACACCGAAACCAAAGTCCTGGAGTGACCTGAACAGAGCCCACATCTCCATCCTATTGAGAATCTGTGGCATGTGCACCAAGTACATGTCCATGCTTGGAAACTATGCAATTTGGACCAGCTGCAACAATTTGTATTGGATGAATGGGAAAAAATCCCTCAAGAGACATGTGCCAACCTTGTAAAGAACTACTGTAAGAGGTTGTTCTCACTTGTGGCTCAGAAAAGGTACACTATCGACTATTTATGGCCAGGGGGCTAATAATTTTGGCTATGTCATTTTTGCCTTTTCTTATTTCAACTCTTTGCATCAATAAAATATTCTAATCAAACTTAGTGAACATTTTGTCTTTGCTATTTTGGAAACAAATAAACTATAAACACTTGTTGTTAATGGTCATTTCCATGGAAAAATCAAGGGTTTTATCTGATTTCACCAGGGGGGTAATAATTTTGGCCTCAACTGTATAAATTATATATTATATAATATATAATACTATTCTCAAACTTCCTGGAATTGTTGACAAGGTGCACTGGCATTCTTCAGATCTGAAAAGCTGGAGGATGCTGTGCCATGATTGTGTTTCCTGTTTAGTCTCAACATTGGGTGCAACTTGTGCTGGTGTAAAGAGGAGCTTGTTTTGAAACAGTTCAAACCATTCACCTGCTACATCACGCGACAGGAGTGGAACCTTGCAATAATTGCTATGGAGAAATAAGTAAAGAAAACCCCAGGCGGTAGGACAGAGTTATCGATCAGTTCACAATACAGGAAAGAAAAGGAAAATTCATGCCTAAACATCACCAGTCAGCAGCCAGTGAAAGCTCTCTTCTGCACTTCTAGTCAGACTTGTTTCCTAAAAAGTTTCTGTTTGTCAATTTTTTTCCCCAAAATTCACCAGAAGTCATTTCAGGATCTTTTTTAAAGTTTCTTTCGTGGAAGCTCTTAAATGATCTGTTGCTAATGTTTTGCCTTCTGAGGTCTTGCAGAGTCCAGCCAACCCTCTCTGTCTGGAGCTGCTGGATTAAACACCTGAGACCTTTCAGATATAGGAACACTCGCTCGTCCTTCCACTGACATGCATAGTGCCACAATATCCAGTTTATCTGTATGTGCAGTGCTTGATTTGAAACTGATGTGCATTTTGACTATTTCTCCATACTGCATTTCAAGTCTTCAGTTTTCCTCACTAGTCCAGAGTTTGGAACCAAACCACAAGAACAGATATGACTGAATAAGAAACAGGAATAAATAGTCAGATAAACTGAGAGGTAAAATGAATTCAGTACTGAGGATGTCTTAGCCTATGCTTACCATTTCTCCCCGTTATTCTCTAGGGCCCCAGAATTCGAATTCTCTTAATCTCATGCTTTACTGTTGGGAGAGTGAGCTGAATTCCATTTGCAGCGGCGCCGGGGTCCATCTTCTCCCAAGTTACAGACGGAATCGATGCAGATTATTTTAGTATTGAGATTGAGAAGCAGGAGATGGAGGACATTTGATTCATGACTGCCCATTGATTTTCAAATGACAGTGTGTGTATGTGTGTGTGTGTGTGTGTGTGTGTGTGTGTGCGTGTTAGGTGCGTGTGTATGTGCGTGTGTGTGTATTTGTGTATCAAACAAACAATAAAGGTTTTGTACGATATGGGAACGGCCTGCCGAACAGTAATTTAATGATGACTATATTTCCACAGAGTAACATGTGACCGCCCCTCTCCCTCTCCCCCTTTCTTTCTTTCATACCTTCTCTCTGCTCTATTACATCTCCACATCCTCTCTCTGTCCGGCTGCCATTTCTGTGTGGAGTTCTGTGTTCTCATCGTGTTTGCGTGGGTTTTCCCTGGTTTCCTCCCACAACCCCAAAAAACTCAAACTTTAGGCTAATTGGAAACACTGAATTACCCCCAAATCAATTTTATTCAAATCATCAACAACCAAATGAACAAATCTAAGTTAACTAGTCAACTCTACATATTTACCCCCCTAAACAAACCAGCAGAACCTCACAGTGCAGCTGCAGGTGAGACAGACTCTAACATGAAGCTGTCTCAGGTGTGAACAGGCCTGAATTCCCCCTTCTTTGTCACCTGTAGCTTTAGATTCTGTTTACAGACAACTCAGTGAAGTCGGCTATAGTTTCTAGCTCATATCTTAACATACAGTGGTGTTTTGGTGCTAATTATCAGTTTGTGTTAATGATAAAAAAAAAACTACAGTGCTAAAAAAAAACTGTATTTGAACCTGTTTGACTCATTTTCTGTTGTGTTAACCCTTGAATCACCATGTTTGTTGCCACTGTAGCTGAAACAGTGGTGTAACTTAGAAAACAAGTTAAAATTGTTTTATTCATTCAGTAGGAAGAATATTTTCTACCTGCATGGTTAGAGGACATTTTGAGGTTTCAAAAGACACACACACAACAAACTGAAGTGATTTCGAACAACCTCCTGTAATTTTAGAATGTTCCTCACGGCTTCATTCAGAAGTACCTCCACAGTGACGGAAAGAAACACAACATTATATTCATCATACAAACTGAACGGTAAATCAAGACACAAAATGAGACATAAACAAGCACTTCATGTCTTCATTTTATTTTTTTAATTTTTGATTTTCTTGTATTCCTCAGCCATTTGATACTTTTAATTAAATTCATTCGGATCGAACACAAATGTATGTAATGATTTTCACAGCCATTTGAACAGTGGTTACGACATTTAGTCACTGGACACCATCTGTATATGTAATGTTTGATTGTGCCAGTGCACAAAACTGATAGACTGGCAGAGGAAAAGTCAGGAGAACAAGTCATTGGGATTCTCTGTGGAGAATTTCGTGGCAGTCCATGCAGTTGTTGTTGGCGTATATCAGGCTGGACTGAAGTGACAGACTGACCAGCACTGCCAATCCTTAACACTTGTAGCTTAGCATGGCTAAGAGTGCACACATGCACATTCCAATAGTGTTCAAGATCAACCTATTAAAGGACATCTGCAGATATATATTTTTTAAAATGATTTTTTAAAACCATTCACAGGGACTAAGAATTACAATTAACTGCTGTTACACTCAGCGCTTGGCTGCATGGCTGCATGGCTGTCTCTGTGTTTTCTGATGCAGTTTGGTGGATCATCCCTCTTACATTAATATTTGTCAGCTATGCCTGACTAGCTCAGGAAATTATTTTAGCTGTGAAAAAAAATGTAATTACAAATTCTGAGCCAGCTACTGCTGCTATAGAATTCAAATTGCAAGTTAAACTGGGGAGGCAGGAATCAGATGAGCTGCTTTTCATGTATCCCATAGTATATACATATTGTATGCGAGTGTGTGTCTCTGTGTGTGTGTGTGTGTGTGTGTGTGTGTGTGTGTGTGTGTGTGCATTTCATCAGCAGTGCTGCTCAAATGCAAATATATAGAGACAATAAATTTATCAGGAACAAAAATGGAAACAGAATGCATTGTTTCTGTACACACCTGCATGAACATATGTACAAGAAGACAGCAAGGAAGGTGGTGTGTTGTAAAATAGAACGGTGAAAGGAGAGAACTCAAACACTGTGGTTACTCTGTTTTACCTTCTACTGAGATAAAGACTTGGGGCCAGCATCTAAAAATGTAGATAAGTTGAAGAATTCCTGTCAGAAATTACAGATACTGGAACCTCGTCATCATGAACATGCCACTGAATATAGTTTATAGTGTATGTGTCTCAGCAGCCCTACAAAGACCATTAATAACTGTTCATTACTTTCCTGCTGTTTATTTAATTCTATCATCTGTACTTCTCATGATTCCTCCCTAATGCTGCACATGTGGCCTCAGCAACCGCAGGCAGAGGCTTGTTGTCTGCTACCCTCAGGTTGCATGTTACTGCATAGCATCTGATCTCATTTTTTATTGGACTTCTGTATAGAGAAGAGCAGCTCTGGAGATTTAACAGTGTCAGTGACTGGATGAACCCACACTGTTTCTGTGTTTCATCTCTCATTAAGGATGAACTCCCTACTAATAACCATGCCAGAAGTAGTTGTCAGTTGTTTATCTACACCAGCATCTTTTCCTTTCACTTTTAGCATTCATGGCTGTTGTGTGTTTTCCCTATATGTTTCCAAACAATGACACGTATGATCAGGGACGGTTATCAGGGATCATACTACATGTTGATTAAGCTTTAAGGGCTTCAGAGGACAGAATGCTCACTGACTTGCTCCACAGCGTCACGACTGATTAAAATCTACATAAAATACCTTTAAATGAGTAACAATTCAGTACATGATGAATCATCAGATACATTAGCACTGAATCTCTTTATCAGTTGATTTCAGAATAAAATCTTATTCAGACTTGATTAACATTATGAGTGGAGACAAAGGGATAGATGCTAACTAACCCTTCATTCCAGATAGTAATTTAAGCTTGAAACTTTGAGAAAATAAAACAATAAAAAAACAAACCTGTCCACTGATCTAAAATAGAAAGGAATATCTTCATGTAGGATGTGGCTCTGGACAGGTTTACTTAAAAACTGGAAGTAATGTCAGCTGTCAGTGGTACTGCAGAGGGGCTGAAAGAGTCCTCACACATCCTCTGGACTAGATTAAAATCCTTAATATTAACACACTCTATCTCCAGTTGAGTAATACATACCATCTGAATGGGGATAAAGTTGCATTTAAGGGAAGTGTGAGTTTCTGTTGAGGTAAACAGCCCAAAATGTTCTGATCACTCTTCCTAATGAAGCTCTGCCTGTCTAACGCTCTCATGCTGGGTACCTCAGTATATTTCTTCCACTTTAACCAAGCTTGTGTACCCTGCACTTCATGCCCGTCACATACCCTCGACTTTGTTGGCCAGGATTTGAGTTTATGGAGGTAGCTTCAGGTTTGCCTCTGAGTTTTTGCTACTATGGTTCCATTCTTACTGGGATACATCACCATGGTAACCTATGCTGATCAGTTAACCTAAGAGGCACTCGATCCTAAAGAAAACGTCACTTTTGATTTTCCTGATGATTTTTTATTGGAGAGATACAGATTATCCTCTGAAGGATTCATTTACATGTGTTACTCACTGAAACCTTGCTTTGCAAGAGCAACACATAGGATTGTGATTTGACAGTCCCACATATGGTGTGCATTGCATTAACCCTATAACACAATAACAATTAGTAACACCATCACTAACGGCGGGTACATTTTACACAATATAATATACCCGATAAAAATACTGCTCATCAAAATATATTAAATTACAACAATACATGGCAAATTGAAGCACTCTTCTTTATTTTCCCCTATACAATGTTTCATAAAACAAAAAAAGGTACCATGGAGAGACTCTAGAAAAGGCTCTAAAATTATAGAATCATTAACGAAAAATCCCTTAAAAAATAATAATGAAGCTGGGAACTTGTTCAGTGAAGGCACAGTCACCCTGCATCACTGACACCTGTGGGAGAGATCTATTATATATACATACAGTATATTCCAACCAAAGAAATATTTTACTCTCTATCACTAACGTCAGGTGAAAATCACCCGAACACATGCCTGTTGAATAAAACACATAACCACAGTCGCATAGGTGAAAATCACCTGGCCCTAGTGCTCTAGGGTTACGATACTTTGCGATGTGCTTTGAGCAGATAATCTGCATAAGAACACTGTCTGCAGGGCTGTACACAAGGTGGCAAATGCCCTTACTGAGCTTTTGGATGCCTTTGTTGTGTTCCGTGGTTATTTGCCCACACAGACCATTAAGGAGGGTTTTTGTGATATAGCAGATATACACTGACCCATGAGACTTAACCTACAAACAATGTAGACCATTTGAAATTTAACAAAATCTATATTAAAGATAATCTACATTAACTGCTTCCTCCCTTAGGGTTCAAGAGTGA
The DNA here is from genome assembly GCA_024666655.1 of Dascyllus trimaculatus. NCBI lineage: Eukaryota > Metazoa > Chordata > Actinopteri > Pomacentridae > Dascyllus > Dascyllus trimaculatus. Next base: position 27,037,812 of record CM045465.1, read on the forward strand.
TAGACTGCACCCACATGACCTTCTCAGCATGTTTGGGTGAAAATGATAGTGATTATTTTAACTGCAAATCATTTACATTCAGGTAAATGCTGCAGTCATATTTTGAAATGCACAATGCACATTTTATATTTAGTTTTCACATTAACAGCAATAAAGTGTGGTGAAGTTATCTAACTGTTTATTTAGTAAAGAAAATTCACTCAGACACACCAGACTGTGTGTAAACTACATGTTTCTCTTGACATGTAGTATATCTAAATGATAAGGACATTCCTACTCATTGTTTGGTCATATTGGTACATGGACAGGGATTTGAAGAAAAAACTTGATCACCACGAATTCTTTTGCAGATGACTTGTGGCCATCATTACATGGTCACCTGTGTTGAGACAAAGTGTGATACTGATCATGCAATATTCCTTTTCATCTTTAGGGCTGTTCAGGGGGTTGCTGCTGGGTGACAGGTGTACACCTTTTTAATGACTCCCTATCCTGACCCTGATGCAGGGCCAGATCACTTCAACGTGGACGTTTCCAAAACCAGGGTCAGGACAGAGATGACGTTTGGATTGATCAAGGCCAGATTTACATGTCTGCATGGACTTGTCTGTGTGGCCTCAAACATTGCATGTAAAATAACTGTGTTATGTAATAACTGCCTGTGCAGCACAATATTGCAATTATCAGGAAGGAGGAAGTTCCTCCTGTTAATGCCCTGACATTTTAGACCCCATCACCTTGGATCACCCATATGGCAGAGCTTTCAGAGAAGCCATCACACACTCTTTAGTTCTCTCATTCCTGGGTTAAAGAGAAAATGCAGTTTAGTTAGTTGTTTACTCATGTTTGGAAAAAAATTAAGTTGCTGCATTATTTTTTTCTCATACACTATTTCTCCACTTCCAGTTACACTTTCTTTATCAAATGTATTTTGTACTTAAGATAAAGGTTCTTGCTTTCAACGTCAGTTCCCATAGTTGTCTTCTAAAGAGCCCCCACATTGTCTGCTTCAACCTGGAAAAAGAAAGTGGCTTTAACGTTTAGGGAAATTGCCTTTTTACAAGGGTGACTACACTGTCTCAAAGTAATTCATTACCACATGTGATGCTCTTAGCCTAGAAGCGGAGGCCTTGGGTCTGGGGGAGGAGGATCTCCCTCTCCCGGCAAAACTAGCATCACAGCCACTGATACATTTTGAAACAGAAAGTCCTTGATGGATATATCACATCACGTGTGCAAGATAATGAAAAGACACCAGGGTATGTTGAACCTGTTTCACAGTATAGCCACTGGCCCATCCCAGGTCATATCAAACTGACTGATACTTATCAGGATGATTACAGTTATCATGCCACCACCTGGAGCAGCAGACTCTGTTCCCAAGCACTAAGCATTCTAGTCCTTGGAGGCTGACATCAGACATTAGAACTCACCTCCAGTTGTCGCTGAAGACTAACCAGTCCATGTTGATCACATCTTCTACTTCTGGCTGGGTAATTTTACTAATATCCTGTAGTGTGTGATTGCCGTTATATTCCATTCCTGTAGAGCATGTGTGAGATTGGAGAGAAGAATACCTGCAAAGTTTCCACTTTGTGTGTGATGTGTCCTGGTGTCAAAATCTGAACACATCTGTAGGGTTGGCCAACTAATCACAGCACCACATCCTGCTCTCACTGTGGACTGTGTTAATTATTTGTAATACTGTCTCACCTGACTGACGAAAAGCCCTGTGATTGACTGAAGTCTCATTTCAGTGAATCACCCATTTCATTTAAAGCCTGAAAACACAGCTCAGAGGGCGCAGAAGTCTAGTTTCCTCTCTGAATTCTTGAAATACAAAACGCTGAAAGGTCGATTTTCCCTCCAAAAAATACAGCCTACCCCAGCTTTAGGATTATGCTGATTTATTTTATCTGGTGTCATTAATATTGCTGGGTGTTATCTCCAGAGCACTGGAAATTTGGCAATGTGTATATTATTGCCTAAGCATGTGTGAAGTGAAAAGTATTGGTCCTAGCTCAGAACCCTATGGTACTCCATGACTAACTTTTGTGTGTCCAGATTTATGGGTTTTGGTTTTTAATTTTGTTTTTGTTTGATTCATTTCTCTGCAATAGGCTGGTGACCTGTCCAGGGTGTCCCCTGCCTTCACCCAAGTCAGCTGGGATAGACTCCAGCCTCCCCCCACCCTACAGAGGATTAATCGGTGTCGAGATAATGGATGGATGGATGATTTATTCCTTGTGTTCTCCTTTTCCATGTCTGATGTGTCTCCTTCTGTTTTTCTATGTGTATGTTTCTCATTTCTTTTCAGCTACTTGACATTTTATATTGAAATTACCTTTCCTCATGTGTCACTCGTGTCTTTACTTCTGCCCTTTGTCTGTTTTTCCCCTCTTCTTTTGATTGTCCTCATTAGTTTCACCTGTGTTTCATCTCTCATCTGTGTCTTGTCGGCCTAATTAGTTCTGAGTGTGTTGTCAGTCTCGTGCCAGTTCATCCTGTTTGTCAGAACCCTGTTTTGCCTCTTGGTTTAATACAGCAGCAACACTGATACTTAAGCTCTATGTCATGTTGATTGGAAGAAGTTCAAATAATGGAACATTTTTCAGCTTTTCTTTGTTTCCTATCACAAGCAAGATGCACAAGTTGTCCTGATGTGTCCTTGAACAAAACTATGAGCCCTCTATTGTACTTGATGTCTGATAGAAAAACATGCACGACAAAAGCACCAGCTTAATGAGCATAATGTAACATATTGTGGAAAATAATGTGCTCGGCAGAGGGGACTATATAATACCATGTAGAGAAGGGTTCACAGCACTGTACTCAAATAAAACACTATGATGTATTATGTATGCATATAAATGCATTTATAGACCATTTACACATCAGGTGCACGCTGATATTAACACACAAGCACATGCTCCAGAAGCATCATGTTGACTCCCTACAAATTATAACCCATGCATGCATAATCTGAGTTAGCAGCACATCACAGTGTGAATACCAACTGTGTTGTGTCACTGAACATTTTGCCTGCAGATCACTCAGAAATAAGTCTTGGTCTAAAACACAGGTATAAAACTCCATTCCTCGAGGGCCACTATCCTGCATGTTTTAGATGTTTCCCTCTTCTAACACACCTGATTCAAATGATCAGCCCATCATCAGCTCTGCAGAAGCCTGATAACGATCCTGATCATTTGAATCAGGTGTGTTGGAAGAGGGAAACATCTAAAACATGCAGGATAGTGGCCTTCGAGGACCAGAGTTTGACACCCCTGATGAAAGCCACACCAACCTGGAAGGCCCTTCGTCTTTCCTGGCAACTCTTTAGCCCTGAGAAGTGCTACTGGATGGTAAGCAGCAGAAACAAGTATTTGGTGGGTGGAAATAACAACTAAATGCTTCAGTTCCCCCCGACGAATCGCCACCTTATCGCAGTGGAGGGGTTTGAGTGTCTCTGTGATCCTGGGAGCTATGTTGTCCGGGGCAATAGCCCCTGGTAGGGTCTCCCAAGGCAAATTGGTCCTAGGGGAGAGACCAGACAAAGAGCGATTCAGAAGACCACGATGACATCAGTATCAAGGGAAGCCGCTACCTCGCCCGGGTCAGGGATACCGGGGCCTTCTCCTGGAGCCAGCCCTGGGAGGGGAGCTCGAAAGAGAGCGCCTGGTGGCCGAGCCTTGGGGTCCCGTGGGGCTCGGTCGGGCACAGCCCGAAGAAGTTACACGGGGCCACCGCCCAGTGGGCCCACCATCCGCAGGGCAGGAAATCGGGGTCGGGTGCTATGTACACCGGGCAGTAGGCAGGAGCGGGCGTCTGGGCGCACCGCCCCCTGGTGGCGTAGACTGGTTCTGGGGACGTGGAACGTCACCTCACTGGCGGGGAAGGAACCTGAGCTTGTGCGGGAGGTGGAGCGATACCGGCTAGATATAGTTGGGCTCACCTCCACGCACAGCAAGGGTTCTGGAACCAAACTCCTGAAGAGGGGTTGGACTCTCTCCTTTTCCGGAGTTGCCCATGGTGAGAGGCGCCGGGCGGGTGTGGGGATACTCACAAGCCCCCGGCTGAGCGCCGCGTTGTTGGAGTTCACCCCGGAGAACGAGAGGGTCGCCTCTCTGCGACTGCGTGTTGCAGAGGGGAAAACTCTGACTGTTGTTTGTGCTTATGCACCGAACAGCAGTTTGGAGTATTCGGCCTTCTTGGAGTCTCTGGGTGGTGTTCTGGAAGGGGTGCCATCTGGGGACTCCATTGTTCTCCTGGGTGACTTCAATGCTCACGTGGGCAATGATGGAGAAACCTGGAGGGGGGTGATTGGGAGGAATGGCCTGCCCGATCTGAACCCGAGTGGTGCTTTGTTATTGGACTTCTGTGCTCGTCATAGATTGTCCATAACGAACACCATGTTCGAGCATAAGGTGGCTCATAAGTGTACCTGGTACCAGAGCACCTTAGGCCAAAGGTCGATGATCGACTTTGTAGTCGTATCATCAGACCTGCGGCCGTATGTCTCGGACACTCGGGTGAAGAGAGGACAGAGCTGTCAACTGATCACCACCTGGTGGTGAGTTGGATCCGATGGCGGGGAAGGCTGCCTGACAGACCTGGTAAACCCAAGCGGGTAGTGAGGGTGAACTGGGAACGTTTGGCGGAGGACCCTGTCCGTAGGGTTTTCAATTCCCACCTCCGGAAGAGCTTCTCCTGCATTCTGAGGGAGGTTGGGGACATGGAGTCGGAGTGGGCCATGTTCAAAGCCTCCATTGCAGAAGCGGCTGTTAGGAGCTGTGGTCAGAAGGTCTCTGGTGCCTGTCGTGGCGGCAACCCAAAAACCCGTTGGTGGACACCAGCGGTAAGGGAAGCCGTCAGGCTGAAGAAGGAGGCGTTTCGGGCCTGGTTGGCTCGGGGGTCTCCTGAAGCAGCTGACAGGTACCGGTTGGCCAAAAGGGCTGCAGCTGCGGCAGTTGTGGAAGCTAAAACTCGGGTGTGGGAGGAGTTCGGTGAGGCTATGGAGAAGGACTTTAGGTCGGCCTCGAGGAAGTTCTGGCAGACCGTTCGGCGCCTCAGGAAGGGGAGGCAGGGCTTTGCCCAGGCTGTGTACGGCCGGGGGGGAGAACTGTTGACCCGAACTGGGGACATCGTCGGGCGGTGGAAGGAGCACTTCGAGGAACTCCTGAACCCGGTAAACACGTCCTTCGCGGAGGAGGCAGAGCCTGAAGACTTGGGGGAATCTTCGTCCATATCCGTGGCAGAGGTTGCCGAGGTGGTTAAAAAGCTCCTCGGTGGCAAGGCGCCAGGTGTGGACGAGATTCGCCCTGAGATGCTTAAGGCTCTGGACATTGTTGGACTGTCGTGGCTGACACGTCTCTTCAATGTCGCGTGGGCATCGGGTACGGTGCCTGTGGAGTGGCAGACCGGGGTGGTGGTTCCCATCTTTAAGAAGGGGGACCGGAGGGTGTGTGCCAACTACCGGGGTATCACACTTCTCAGCCTCCCCGGGAAAGTTTACTCTAGGGTGCTGGAAGGGAGGCTCCGATCTATTGTCGAACCTCGGATTCAGGAGGAACAATGCGGATTCCGTCCTGGTCGTGGAACAGTGGACCAGCTCTTTACCCTTGCAGAGTTGCTGAGGGGAGCATGGGAGTTCGACCTGCCAGTCCACATGTGTTTTGTGGATCTGGAGAAGGCCTACGACCGTGTCCCCCGAGGGGCTCTGTGGGGGGTACTGCGGGAGTATGGGGTGCCGGGCTTGTTGCTCCAGGCCATTCGGTCTCTGTACAACCAAAGTGAGAGCTGTGTCTGCATTCTCGGCACAAAGTCAAGCACGTTTCCAGTGGGTGTTGGACTCCGCCAGGGCTGCCCTTTGTCACCGATCCTGTTTGTGGTTTTCATGGACAGGATTTCTAGGCGCAGCCGTGGAGAGGAGGGTGTCCGGTTTGGGGACCTCAGTATCGCGTCTCTGCTTTTTGCAGATGATGTGGTGCTGTTGACTTCATCAGACCGTGACCTTCAGCACGCACTGGAGTGGTTTGCAGCCGAGTGTGAAGCGGCGGGGATGCGGATCAGCACCTCCAAGTCCGAGGCCATGGTTCTCAGCCGGAAACCGGTGGAGTGCTCCCTCCGGGTTGGGGGAGAGTTGCTGCCTCAAGCGAGGGAGTTTAAGTATCTCGGGATCTTGTTCACGAGTGATGGGAAAATGGAGCGCGAGATGGACAGGCGGCTGGGTGCAGCGTCAGCAGTTTTGCGGGCACTGTACCGGACCGTTGTGGTGAAGAGGGAGCTGAGCCGTAAAGCGAAGCTCTCTGTTTACCAGGCCATCTACGTTCCAACCCTCACCTATGGTCATGAGCTCTGGGTAGTGACCGAAAGGACAAGATCGCGGGTACAAGCGGCTGAAATGAGCTTCCTCCGAAGGGTGGCTGGGCTCAGCCTTAGAGATAGGGTGAGAAGCTCGGACAGCCGGAGGGAGCTCGGAGTAGAGCCGCTGCTCCTTCGCGTCGAAAGGAGCCAGTTGAGGTGGTTTGGACATCTGATTCGGATGCCTCCGGGGAGGCTTCCCTTGGAGGTATTCCGAGCACGTCCGCCTGGGAGGAGGCCCCGGGGCAGACCCAGAACCCGCTGGAGGGATTATGTATCTCGTCTAGCCTGGGAACGCCTCGGGATCCCCCAGGATGAGCTGGAAAGCAATGCTGGGGGGAGGGACGTCTGGAACGACCTGCTTCGTCTGCTGCCTCCGCGACCCGACCCCGGATAAGCGGAAGATAATGGATGGATGGATGGATGCTTCAGTTCTTGAAAAACCTTTTGCCTACAAGGTGTGGAGTTTGTTGACTGTATATTTGAGTACATTAATACACACAGTCATCAACTCATTACTGTATCTGCACACTTGAATTGTAGAAGGTGCCAAGTTTGCCTCGAGTTAAGCCTCCCAAGAAAACCTTCCTTTAAATGTACATGCACAACCTTATGGCTAAAATGTATCAGGAAACGTATCTGATGTAAGCTGTGTAAATTTACCCTTACACAGCTTTGGCCTTTGAGATTAGTTAGATTTCCATCTAAATAGTGCATTGTTGAACTATATTGACAAAATCTGCAAAGTAAATGCAAACTGAGGTCAGTTTCCATTCACTAGCATTATGATTATTACTTGTGAAAGCTGGTCCGCTGCAACAGCAGGTGGTGCCAATTTTCCAATCAAACGCAAAAATGCGACATTTATATTTGTTTTAAGTATTATTAATGTGAGAAAGGTTACAGTTTTATCAACAACCAACATGCTTTTGAAGAGAAGGTTAGACTGTTGAGGAAATCCCTTACATTTAGCTCAGCGGCCTTCACCCTACTGCTTTAAACTCTAAAGTAAGTTTCCAGAACAAACTTCCAACTTTGGGGGCCAGAAGCAAACACACACCCTAGAAAACACTGACCTTTAGCTGCCATGACAATTCAGTATTCTTATTTCCACAGCTTAATTACATGGCTGCAAGAAATCTATCTTTATTTTCAATCTTAACCATGGCGCCCCAAAGCTGATGTAGGTAAACCCATAAAGGAGAGGAGCTACACAAGAAAGAATCTAACTGGAACAACTTAGTTTTTTAAACACTTGCTAATTTTAAAATTGCACTTACATGACACTCGAAATTCCTTTAAATAACACACACAAAAAAAATTGGAACAGCTTCATTTTAATCAATTTAAAATTTGTGTTTGTGCTGCCAATTATAAAGTAAATGGAGATTAAAATAACTGACTGTAGAGGAAAAACTAATTCCTCTAGCTCTAAAATATTGATGCAAACTGTTAGGTGACTTTTTCTTGATCGGAAGCATTTAATTTTAGAGCGAATGAATTTGAGGCTTGAACAACAGTGTAGCTTAGAAAATGTACATCACACTGTGGACACACACACTTGCCAGTAGAATTTGTGAATTTGTACTTGCACATATTCTTCTCTGTGTGTCTGTGTCCATATATGAGTCATGCATAAGCCTGTCTTTTCTTTCTAAGCAGAAAATCACATCACAGACATGCACACATGCACACATGTACACACACACACACACACACACACACACACACACACACACACACATGAAACCTCTGCCTGGGTTCCTCAGGCCACATCCAGCCATCTCCCCGCCATCTCTCCTTATCTCCTCTCCTCTTGCTGTGACCTCACTAATGTAGTCATGTATGAAAGCCGACACATGAACACATCATCATCTTTTTTATTTTACCCAATCTGCCTGGGTCCTTCCTCTTTGTCCTACCTGTCCCTTTTTCTCCACTCATGCTCAGCAGCACCATCCAGAGTGTCAGTGTGTGAACATCAGCTTGAAGCAAAAACACAAATATTTTTTAATATATATATTTGTAAATAAATTCAGGCGTCAAGGGGCTATAGGAGTCACTGGAAACTCAAGACTGCCATGATATACAAGGTGTTTACCAGTGTGTGTAAACTTTTGTTTACATCTGTATGTATGTGGCTGGCTTTAAAGGGTGTTTTCAAGATGATTGGAGATGTTGTGGATATAATTCCAACACAGCTGTAGTGTACTATGCAGTTATGAGCTGTATAGTTATGTCGTTTTTTGAATGAAATGTCTTGAGAAAGGTAGTGGTGAGCCAAATATCAACTTTTTAGTCAGTCAATGCAGAGGTAATATGTGTGTGCAGGAATAGACCTCTTTTTTTTTTCAAAAAGTTGGGTGCAGCAGTATCCCATAAACAGTGCACTGTATATGCACACAAGAGATTTGGCATCGGACTAAGAATATCAGCATAGGCTATTTAACTCCCCTAGGGCAGCTTTATACACAGACACACACACCTCATGTAAACCAGGGTCACAGAGTAAGCAGTTTCACTTGTAGAGGATTCATTTTCATTACACTGTATGGCTCCATGCTGCTCCTGCAGTGTGTATATATATATATATGTATGTATGTATGAGGTTTGGATGCTGTGGGAGTCTTAACTATGAATGTTTCATAAAGCTATAGTAAGAAGAGGTAAGAGAGATCTATTTATAACACACTGTAAACACTCCGCTTTACGAAAAAGTGCATTAGAGACAGCAAACACACCACAAACAGATCAATATGAGAACTCCAACCAGATACTCTATATGTACTTCACAAAAGAACAGCTTGTTTAATATTTCAGAAGGAATTTCAGTGATGATAAAGGCTGAGGTGCTGTTTATGGGGGTGATAACTACATTACATGGTGCTCTTTACATAAGAGTCTGAGTTCACTTTTGCATTTAATGATTTTTGCCTGATAGTGAGCATAATGTAACTTTAAAGACTGGAAATGTACCTATTAAACTAAATCACAGCCCCACTGTAGACTAAAGGCAAAAGGTAAATGGAATCTCACGTCTGTCAAACTGTACTTGAACTAGAGGAGACTTCACCACACAAATATGAGATAAGTTGACTTAAAGATAAAGTTTTCAGGCAGACTCAGGATTGGTGTGTCTAAAGCTGAAGCAGGTCATGGGACAACGTGGTGCAGGAGGGCATTGGAGCCTGCCTAACAAGGAGTTCTGAATCTTTTGGTAGCAGGAGGACTTGCAGTGGTTGGGGGAGCCTGCAAGATGAGCAAGTAGGACAATCAGAAAGCATTGTTTTTGAATGACGTGAATGAGATGAGACATAATCGAAAGTCTTAACAGATGCAGTGATTGGATGACGTGGTAGGCAAGGGGACAGAGGAGAGGTTGGACTATGGGGAAAAGATATGAATGGATTTGGACTCGTTCTCATTGTTGAATGACAGTAAACTTCTAGTTCAACTAGGAGAGGCTTCATGACATGAATATGAGATGACATGAATTATTGGGGGAATTTTGGCACAAACTCACACACTGTCAGCTTGACAAAGGCTACAGCAAATCCTGCCTGAGCGGTCTGCATCTGAACCTGCAACAAAACCCACAAATAAATTGTAAACCCACTAATGAGGACACCTGGTTATCAAACATCAGGGAGACAAAGCTAAATAAGGACCATGAAATGGATGAAGCTAGACCAAGGCTTTAAGAACCCACAGTAAGTTTGAGATTAGCTGCAATTTTAGTACTGCATATATTCTGGTTGCCACTTACTTGAATGTAGAACAAAACATTGTCTGCTGACCCTCAGCAACAAAACACTTATCAGGGCAAATGTAGGATGTGTGTGCAGATAATGCCTAATAATGTAATGTGTCTCAACACTGAAGCAGTGGACAGATTTTATGTGCTGGGCTTGGATTTGAACCAGTTCAGGGAGTTGCAGCAATATTTTGGAAGTAATTGTACCAATTGGTACCATTTTGCAAAAAGGCTTTGAAAACAGTGTATTCACTTAACATACATAAACTTTATATTGAATTCTTTGGGAAACCAGGTACCCAGGTTTCCCAAAGAATTCAATCTTGGAAGAAAATACTGCTGCTACACTATTTTGTCAGAAGTATTGGGACGTCTACCTTTACTGACATATGAACTTTAATGACGTCCTGTTCTTAATCCGTAGGGTTTCATATGGAGTTGGTCCACCCTTTATAGCTATATATATATATAACAGCCTAAACTCTTCTGGGAATGCTTTCCACAAGGTTTAGGAGTGTGTTTATGGGAATTTTTGACCATTTTTCCAGAAGCACATTTGTGAGATCAGACAGATCTGGATGTCCAGACAGAGAAGTGTGATTCGTCACTCCAGAGAACACGTCTCCACTGCTGTAGAGTCCAGTGATGGTGTGTTTACTGTGTGTTACTTCTCTGCTGGCCCAGACATAATATGTAAATAAAATTATTCTTCATAGTTGGTTCTGTTCATGTCATATTCTATCCACGTGGTTGTCCTGCTTCCAGTGTTGTATATTATGATAGAGTTTTTTATCCAATCATATTTCAGCTAGCATGTGTTGTCACTGTGCTAATATTTAGTTTATGAATTATTTAGTTTAGTTCTGTGACTGCATTACTTCCTGTGACTGATTTCCCGTTGTATAAATTTGACTCAAGATGCTGATTAAAGTCCTGGTTATTTATATTTTAAGTTTGACAGTTTCTTTGTACAGTTTATTTACGCAGTATTAATTTGGTTGATTTTGTTTGTCAGTAGGTGACTGTTTGTCACCTATAATTAATGTTCCTCATCTCGTTTCAGAAGCTGACAACCTTGGATGGTTGGGCTTGTGTCTTCGAGTGTGCTTGTGTGATAGATGAAATTCATTTAGACACTGATGCACAAATAAGCACTAAAAGAATAAATATATCTGTAAATTTCATGTAAAAACTACTAGAACTAGAAAAGCACTCAGAGAGCACAGACCTCCACCAAGCCGCTTCAGTCCACCCCAACACAATCTCCCAATGACAAAGTATCCTTAAATTTAAAAAAAATCCTGGATCCAGATGGTGATCTGGATCACTCCCAATATTTCATTATTTGTTCCTTGTCCCATTTCACACATTTCCTGAAAATTTCAGCCAAATCCGTCCATTACTTTTCGAGTTATTTTGAACACAGACAAACAAACAAACCAACGCTGCAGAAACATAACCTCCTTGGCGGAGGTAACAATGGTCTTGTGTAAGAGAGATTGAAAATGTAGTCTGAAGGGGTTTAAAAAGGTTAAAAACTGTTTTAAAAAAAGTATTGTAATACCTCTTTGGAAAGTTATCAGGATCTATAATCCACTTGTCAACACTTAAAGATTGACACTCGGAATTGATTGGTCATGCCTGCGGAGTCCAGAAGGGGGAGCTCTGAGCTGCAATGCTGCATTCTGCCTGAAGCAGCCAGAGGAAGCAGGTGTCCTGACTGTTATTTCTTTTAACTCCCTTCTGCAGGTATGAAATGTTTAATATGTGCACTAGAATGTTTTCTATGTATTTTATGAACATCAAGAATGAATTATGAGTGTTGTTGAGATGTCATTTTTTTACTTTCATGTAGTTATTAATTCGTTAGCCAAAACAGCTCCTGCTGTAGCCGTCAATGCACATGCTAGCGTAGCCAGCAGTGTACTTTTGACAAGTTTCTCTAACTAGAGATGTAGAGAAACGGGTATTTGTCAGTTTCATATTGTGGAAATGTGCAAATATGTTTTATTTCCAAACGAGAATCATTTTGTGTTACACAGCATTGTTTATTTACAAATGTGATAAGTTTATGTTATTGTTAAGACAAATACATATACCTACCTGGTTACTGTTCAATGAAATGCATCTAATTGTTGAAATGTTTCAAGCCAAAGGAAATGTTATTTGTGTGTGTTTAAGGCCACCAAAATCTATGGCCAGTCCTGCAGATAGAACACAGAAGTACGACTCAAGGATATAGATAATGTAGAGTTGACAAAGCAGTCCACTGTTACTTAAATCTCAACAGTCAAAAGACAGAGAGCAAAGTCTGTTGGCAGGCTGGACTTGGAATCTGATTATAATCTGCTTATATTAAGAATGTGTCTGTAAACACTGATAGCAGGTTTGTGAGTTGATCAAAGATTGGTTGTTTGCTTTTGTTTTCCAGGTGGTGGTTCAGACCTGCCATCCCATGAGAACAGATGTGAGCCCTGCAGTGAGGATGGGAATTCAGATGTAGATGGTGAGTGAAATGGCACTCATGATGATGTACACAAAAAACTATTTTCTTTGGCAAAGGACCCTGTTGGTTGTCTCTATGCTTCAGTCAAAAGACAAGCACTAGCTTACTCAAGTGTATGAAGTACAAACTATATCCCTTTTGTCAGCACAGTTTGACACTCCCATACACTTATGAGAGGGATGCTCCATCACAGTAAACATTTAGTATGCTTTTTAATGTTGAATTATTGTCCTGTCCTGAAATTCAATAACTGTCTGGTGTTGGTAGTCAGATTTTACAGTCAGCACCTGAATACATATGAACCCTGAATATCCACCATACCTGAGACAAGACTCCACTAACAGGTGCTAATGTCTGTCACTGTTGTAGATTAGAGTCGAGGAACAAGTCGGGTTAGTAGAATCTCACAGAAGAAGAAGATGATGATGAAGAAGAAAGAGGAGGAGAGGAAAACAGACCAAGACTGTGGAAGCAACAGGTAAGTTCTTTAAATGTGGGCAAAAAAGCAAATGTCTTCAAAGCTGTCTTTAAGTGCTTTCTATGACTCTTAAGTGCTTTCTACGACTGGTCTGTGCAAAAGGATGGCTACAGTAATTGTATTCATGTCCCTTAGAATTTTGATAAGAAGAATTCTGGAGCTTCCACTCCAGTCAGAATGTACACAGACACAAGACAGTTGACATACGTGTTATTGAATTATCTTATTCCTCTTTAAGCAAGGATCAAATATTTAAACAGAGCTGCACATTCATTGCAGCAATAGCAGGTTTGCCTGACTATTCAGTGGTTGTAAGGGCATAATGTAACCTGGAAGTGACATCAGCTCATGCTGACGTAAACTATCATGGATCTAAAATTGTAGCCCTCTTTACATAATTTTATGCTTCAGCTGTCTTCCTCTCATACACTGCAGAGGATGAGGTGTCACTTTATGTTTGCTCTTGTTTTCCAGATGGTGGTTCAGACTCATCCCCTGATAGAGATGTGAGCCCTGCAGTGAGGACGGAAATTCAGATTTAGATGGTGAATGAAATGGTGTTCATCATGAAATTAAAAAAAAAAACAATTTTCTTTAGATTCAATGTTAGTCAGTAAAAAGAAGAGAACTACTTTACTCTCAAGTGTATCATTTACAAAACACTATTTCCCCCCTTTATCAGAGCAGCTTATTACACTTATGAGATGAATGTTCCATTACAAAATATATTCTGTCCTTTTCTATGGTTGTATTATTATGGTAACAGATGTGACAAGGAGCTGCTGCCTCTGGTAGTCAGATTTTACTGTCCCAGAGATTTTATTAACAGGTGCTGACGTTGGTCTGTTACAGTTGTTACTGTAGATGAGAGTAAAGGAAGAAGCCAGGGACCCTTACAGAAAAAGAAAGGAACAGAACATGACTGTGGAAGAGGGGATGTTGGGTAAGTTCTTCAAAAACAAACAATCCAGGCTGTGATTAATTGGGTAGTTAGGTTTTTGTGTTCATGCTCGTGCTTTCGTATTTATTATTACTACTATTATTAACGGTTAAATTTAATAATTATACTAATTATCAAAGTTAGGTGTTACACATCAGAAATGACTATTAACCCTCTATGGCATGGACTGTGTCCGAAATCCTCCACTCACTCCCTACTCCCTATTCCCTATCCAGTGATTACTACATAGTGCACTATATAGTGATCACTATATAGGGAGCACCAAGGCAAATACATTTTGGACACTATGTGAGTCTCGGTGCTATATATTACATCACTACTGTCGCTCAATTAAAGCGTATATCGATGCCGGCTATTGTAGTGAGCCACCTGGTGCTTCTCTGAGAAGTTAATATTTATACTCACCGTATTTTCCAAAATAATTAATGAAAATAATAAAACCTTTTATTTTGTGTACATCGCTCTGCTTCCATATAGTAATACGAATTATTATTATTTTCATATTTTCGCACCATAACTCATGACTTGTCATTTCTGACGACTTGTGTTGTAAATATGCGCTATATAAATAAAACTGAATTGAACTGAATTGAATTTCTCCGAGCTACATACAGAACTGCCTTTTAAAAATACGACTATTTGCCATAAAATAGTTTCAGAAATCTCTGAGAATGCCAGCAATCCTCAGTTTTTCAGTTTTTATTCTGACGATCATCCAACTTCTTCTGATGAGATGAAGACACAGGATAAATTTGCTAAACTAGCAAGACAACATCAACTTGTAAGTGAACAGATAAAGACGACTGTAGGCCTTTTCATGTATATTTACAATAGATACACCTTGTAAAGTGTGCGTGATTGTATGGTCATACAGAATGGTATCATGAAATGATGCATGCATGCATATATGTGTGTGTGTGTGTGTGTGTATATATGTATACACATATACATATATATATATATTGGTGCTGTCAATCAATCAAAATATTTAATCGTGATTAATCGCATTAATGTCATAGTTAACTCGCGATGAATCGCAAATTAATTGCACATTTCGCTCCGTTCGCACCGTTGTCACCTGGTTTGAAGAGGAGGAGGTGGAGAATCCGCATCAGCTGTGTATTTGTTCATCAAGTGGTATTTCAGACTGGATGTGCTACGATGAGAACTCAGTTCACACTGACAACACACACAGATAACTTGGGTCTTGTCAATCTTAGGGCTGGACCCGAATATCTGAATATCCAAGTAGTAATTGTAAGATCTGAATAGTCATCTCCCCCCACCCCATCCCATCCCCAGCCGCCGTCGCCTGGCTGAGCATCTGCACCAGCGGAACACAGTTTGGGACACAGAAAAGGAGCCGACAGAAAGGCTTGGCAAGCGAAGACACTGCTGCTGTGTCACCGCCAGCAGGAGATCCCATCGGTCTCCGACAGCGAACACCTCGCCCTCGCCAAATGTGTGCCCCCTCCCCCCGCTCGCATTAATCACACAGTAAAAAAATTGACACCGTTAAAGTTGGTTTGCGTTAACGCGTTAATAACGCGATATTTTTGACAGCCAATATATATATGTATATGTATATGTATACTCACACACACAACCACACACAACTTAGTGTGAAAGCTCTAAGTTTCAATATCTTTATTTGCAGCGTGCACAACCATCTCGATACTGTGCACTGAACCAGCAAACCCAGTCATTGCTTTGTACCTTGACGGCCACAGTGACCTGAAGCCTGACTTCCGCCTCTCCAGAGCCACAATTGACCACCTTACCCACATCCTCCGATCTCCATGTGACCATGGCTGGGGTCAAGAGATAGAGGTCCTGGTGATTCTCTTTTGGCTCGCAAGTGCAACCTCCTACCGTGTTGTGCATAGAGCGTTTGGCATCCCACGCTCTACAGTGCATGACATTGTTCACAAGGTTGCAGACAAAGTAATTCAGCTGAAAAACAGGGTCATCTGCTTTCCCCAACCAGAGGAGCTTCAAACAGTTGGTGCTGGCTTTTAGCAACTGGCTGGATCTGTAGTATTTTGGAGGGTTGTAGGCAGCATTAATGGCTGTCTCATTGGAATTAAGCCGCCAAGTGCTGATGCTCAATGCTACTTCAACAGAAAACTGTTTTATTCAGGTAACCCAGGTTCTGTCCATGACTCCAGAGTCCTGAAAAACAGCCCTCTATATGTGGATAGACTGTACCCACCTAACTGCATACTTGAAGACGGTGGATATCCATGTATATCAGAGCCAATTACAGTTATCACACCCTACAGAGAGCCAGTGAGGAATGGAGTGGCAGCCAGGTTTAACAGACACCAAGTAAAGGCACGGTCTGTTATTGAAAGGGCTTTCGGCATCATGAAGACCAGGTGGCGATCTGTGTTTTTCAAGGCTCTGGAAGTGAATCCTGTTTTTTCTGTGAGGGTCATTGCGTGTTATGCTATTTTGCACAACTTTTGTCTCTGGGATGGAGACATAGTTGAGCCTGAGGAAGAGGCAATGGGGCCAGACGTTGAAGGTGGTCAGCTTCAGCCAGACTTCCAGTGTGGTGAGCAGCTGCATGGACCATCGCTGCTGCTCTGTCAGCACCTAACAGCACTCCTGATGCTCTTCACGACCAATACTACTACAGAGGAGACACAGAACACTTTCACATGTGCTGGTTTGAAGTTTCATCCATGTAAATAGTTTAAATTGGTTAAATTTAGGGATAGTGTAAATGTTTCCCTTTTAGAATTTGCTTGGGAGAACATAGTTTTGATCAGTCAGTGCTCTTTTTTTTTAAAATCAATTTTATTTTTACATAATTCAAACAAAACAATTTAATTGAGTTTTACATTTTATCAACAATTCTTTCTAAACTTGAAAGTCTCTCCTCCCTCGCCTCATCTCGCCTGGCCCTTTCTTCTGCCCTCTCCAGCAGCTCCAGGACAGGGTCTCACCGCTGCCTCTTTGCTGGCCTCGGCTCTTCTGGCCCTGACTCTGCCTCTGACTCTGACTCTGACTCTGTCCCCGACTCTGCCCCTGTCTCTCAGGTGGCACTGAATCAGGGGATGCCACACCAGAAATGGAGGGGTTCTCTCCCCAGGCTGAGGCAATCAGGTAGGGGGGCCGAATGGATGGCTTCCCTCCTATCGCCTCACCCTAACCCTCTCCATGAGGGAGAACCACTTCCATGTTCTGGCTGTGGGTTCCCCTGATTCAGTGCCACTCCCTGTTGGCGGCTTCCTCAGCTCCTGCACACATAACAGTTTTTATATACAATAGATGGTACTTTATGATAAAGGTGAAAATCATATAGTTTACTTACATACACTTAAAAGCTTTACTTCAATATAAATTCTTCATCTTCATATTAGTATTCGTATTCTTATTCGTATTAGCTGTATAAATGTAGCGCAAACACATCAAATATATTACACAGCTAAGAGACAGGTAAAACCAAAATCAAAAATACAACCTAAACGTTAAATTACTTACATTCGTACGAAAAGTTTTCACACTCTCATTCCTCTCGTCAGTCTGCCATTTTCCTCTGTTTAATGCATGATGGAACGTATTACTTGGTTAGTGATATTCTCACAGGAAATGGATGCACCAACATTCTATGACTGTAAGGAACAAGATCGAGCAGTTTGGGTCATTCCTTCCGACAGTGAGGACAGTGAGCCTGAGGAGAGTGACAGTGAGGAAAAGTGGACCTCAGAATCAGGTTTGAGGGACAGTTAGGAGCTCAGGGTTCAGTCAGTAAAATAATATACTGTATGTAATGAACATGTGTGTGCATCAGTAGGTGATCAGAGGTATATGACCTATTCTAATTTTATGCTTCCTGGTTTCTTTTGAAAACAGATGGTCTGTCTGATGAGAATGAGTCAGTATATGAAGAGGACAATGAGGATGACGATGATGTTCCACACTTACCCCGGTGGAGAACAGCCCACAGTGCCAGCGTCACTGATGACCCAGAATTGTAGGCCAGCCTTCCAAAATCAGACAGTATCAGCTGTGTCCCAATTCAGGGGCTGCATCCTTCGAAGGCTGCATTTGAAGGCCGCATACGTCACAGCGGTGCGACGAAGGCTGTCCCATTTCATTAAGACATGACTCCTTCAAATGCAGCCGACGAATGCACACTTCTCCACGGCTGCGAAGGATGCATCGGTGGATCCTTTGCAGCCCAACATATCCCAAGATTCATTGCGCACCACTGACAGTCCGATCAACAGCAGTTTCATCATGAGGACTTACCTACTGAGTACCAGTGATATCTGTAAGACAGTGTCTCTAAAGACAGCACACCCCTCAGTCCTCAGTGGTGTTTTGGTCTGAGTGGAATAGATGCATTGTATCTACAATTTTGTTGTATAACCTTTTGTTGACAAAAGATAATACCTTTTACTTGAATAGCATAATTTACTAACATAAGAGTATGAATGATTGGAGATTTAGTGCAGCAGGAGGACTCCTGCATTGTTGTGTTATACGTCTATTAACTTATCAACTGTTCAGCATAACCTAATAATGACCATTAGTACACTTTGTTAAATATTAAACTAAGTCAGATAGGGAGCTAGTTATACGAGCAGACTAAATGAATATGTGACATTCCAAGATGGCAGGAAAGGAGGGGTGAAACTTACCATTAGCTCTGTGCTGATGGCATTCAATTATATCACTCAGTCAAAGCCGAAGAGAGCAACAACAATCAATTTTAAATGTCTGTTTGTATGCCATTAAAATCTGGATGTCCGACAACTGCCTTCAATTAAATACAAGCAAAACAGAAGCTCTTATACTTGCCCCCCCCCAAAGGGATGCCATCTCTTAAGCAGCATACTGGGGCATTAAGTGATCGTGTTAAACCCTGCCTTTGTAATCTAGGTGTGTCTCTTGACAGTCTCTGTCACTAGACAGCCATGTCAGCCAGCTAACACGATCTTGTATTTTCTATTTGTGCAATATAGCTCAATTAAAATGTATGGCATCCAAGGTGGGACTGGAGATGATTTTACATGCTTTTATCTTGTGCTGTTTAGATTATTGTAATACCCTTTTTATCTGTTTAAGTCAGGCCTCTCTGAACTGCCTTCAAACAGTCCAAAATGCAGCTGCTTGCCTTATAACAGGAACATACCGGAGATCCCACGTCACCCCTGTCCTATCCTCTTTTCACTGGCTCCAGATCACTTCTCATGTTCATTTTAAAGCTTTGCGTGGTCAAACACCCTGGTATATTGTTGACCTCCTTCACCCTTATGCCCCAGATAGAGCTCTCAGGTCTGGCAAACAGAAACTACTTGCTGTACCACAAACCAAGTTACAAAATCTGAGGTGACTGTGCTCTTCAAGTTCTCACACCAAAGCTGTGGAATGTCCTTCCTCTAAGACTGAGATCAGTTGACTCCTGTGAAACTTTTATGAGGCAGTTGAAAACATTATTTAGACCGGCCTTTGGTTGACCAGTAGCTGCTCTATTTTATTTTTTGTTTTGTTCATGTATGTTTTATGCTGCTCTGTGTCTTAGCTGTTACTCCTGTTTTATCAATTTAACTACGTACACTTATATTTTTACTGACATTATTTCTGTTTTTATCTTCCTGCTATTATCCGTGTAAAGCACTTTGTGATCTTTATCTGTAAAAGGTGTTGTATAGACTTACTTACTATGCTAAGGCTGTTGAACTTGTTGAAGCACTTAAAGAGACACTGGTCCGGTACAGCAGTCAAGCCTCTTTTGAGGAAATGTGGAGTGAAACACTTGATTTATGTCAGCGGAGTAACATTGATACAACCCACCGAAAACCAAAAAGGGCAAGACAGACAACAAAGGTGCTTCAGGATACTGTAATCCACTCCACCATGGGACAGCATGTAGTTCCAGGTAGCAAACACACTTTTTGTGTCTCTGTGTACTATCCAGTTCTATATAACATGACTGGAGAAATGGGAAGAAGATTTTCTAACACAAACTGTAACATCATGCAGGGTGTCCAGGCACTAGATCCATCAAGTCCAACTTTTTTGAGAGAGGAGGCTGTTCTGTTATCGGCTGAAGCTTATGATTGAAATATTGAAGATCTCAAACACGAGTTACATCCGAGAGTCCTACCACTCTAATGGAGTTCACTCAGTTCTTGGACCCATACCAGGATGTTCTTTATGAGCGGTTGAGGTTGTGTAAAATAGCAGTTGTTTTACCTGTGAGCAGTGCATGCTATGAATGAAGTTTTTTGTCTCTCAGGCTCATAAAGACTTATTTGCAGTCTACTATGACAGAAAAGAGATTATGGAGTTTGGCTGTACTCGGCATTGAATCAAAACGCACAAAAGCGAAGATACATTTGTGAAGCGTTTTGCTGAGCAACATGGAAATCGCTGCATTCAGCTGTTATAGGCATGACAACTTCATGTTATGCTCACTGGTGAGCCTTTACAAAGCTGTTAAAATGATGACCTCAACAGAATCTACACTTTAAATTTCTGTATTTATGTCTTTGTTTTGGCAACAGAGAAAATCTGTTACCACTTTTGATGAAGTGTGAGAAAAAAAGTTTAAATGTGACACTGGTGTTAATGGTGCAAGTCCTGCTGGACATGAAGCAGGGTGGTTGTTGTCTTTTTAATGTCTCTTCTTTTGTATATGCAGTATAAAACTGTCCAGAAACTGGTATGAACCTACTCACAAAGTGTTTTTGTACTTTTTCAGACTGGGAGCAAATCTTTGTTTAATGTGACTTCTTTTCAGGGTTATGGAGATTTTGATGTGACATACCCTTTTGTAACTCTGTGAGCCTTTTGTGTGATTTGTTGATACAGCAGCTCTGATTTACAAGCATGAAATGTCCCTGTCAGGTCGCCTTAACTGCTGTGAATATTGTATATACTGTACTGTATCACCCTATCAGTAGAGACTTCATCTGTCAGAAAATTGTTTAAGCTACTGAAGGACAAATGGGGAGAATGTGTGTTCTGAGTAAACAATAAAAGTGATGTCCAGTACTTAGTTTGAGTGCCATGACCCATTCATTTCCACAGTGTATGTATGCTCACCTTAGTACAGCTCAGTCCATGGATCTTCATGGGTAACATTTTCTTTGGATAGTTTCTTCTTGTACAAATGCTGCCTGTGCTGCCACTCTGACACAGTCAAAAACCGCTTCCCCTCTCACACATCTGCCATTCATCACTGAGTCTTACCTTAATGCCTTTCCTGTGATAACACCCCACCTAGTGTCACCATACCCGTATCTCCTATCATGTGAGACCACATTGTATGGTCACTTATTCCTAATATGAACTGTTTCACATGAAACCTCAAATGCAAGACAGTGATTGCATGAGATTAAATTTGTCTGTAGGGTTTGTAAATGGCAGCCCGTGCCCTTTTGTAGTGTGTACATGCTATTTCTCATCAAACTGTGGTAACTGTGATTAAATTCAGTATATATATGTCTGCCATATGTTGCCACCCCTCAAAAATTCCTGCCCCCCTCTCGCCACCCCATAAATATTTTTCTAGATCTGCCCATGTCTGAAAGGCAAGTAACAGCAAAGTTCTACATATTTCAGATTTTTTGATTATTATCCATCACAGTACGACTGACCTCTGCATCATGGAGTCAGTCTGAGATTACAGAAGAGACAGAAGACGCTGAGGCAGGCGGAATCCACAGAAATCTTTGGAATCATCTAAGCTGCTGAAAAACCTCCTATCAGCCTGTCATTCACTTTTAGTGTCTAAAACTTGTACACAGTGCTGTATATTAATACTAGTTAATACTAGACTGATGGTGCTGCAAGTTACTGTATGATGAGCATGAAGCCATGATAGTTTGGGCTTTTATGTTGTGGTAGCTTTATTAACGGGGTATATGTGAGGAGGATTCTGAAAATTAATGGAGTTAATCATTTAAAAAGTTTCGATTGTAGTACTAGTAATATTTGCAAATATTTATATACAACAATAAAGCTGATTCATAACACTATAATAATGTGTGTTAGAACACACTGTAGAGAGAAAGCAGAATCAGAAAGTGAAGCAGCATCAGAAATATCTGATAAAAATGATGAGAGAGAAGGACAGAGAGAAAAGGAGGGAAATAATGTGCCCACGTCAGTTCCAGACAAGATTCAAGGTGGGGGAGGGGTGCTATTAAATGGTGTTCCTGCCATGCTGCTGTGTCGAGTGGGGAAGAAGCAGCGGGAAGATGGTCAGCGTGGGGGAGGGGAGGAAACTTAACAGACTATCTAGTTAATTTCCAAATCAAATCAGTCTCTAAATCACAGTACCACTTCTTGATAAGATCTAAATGCATCTGATTATATATGTGTATATATGTATAATTTGACACTAAGTTTTTGAATTCTAATAAATTTTGGTTGACGACTGAATCAATGAATAGACATACATGAACTTAAACAACAAAAATGATATTTTTTAATCTCTATTTGTGCATGTTTCATCTGTCTACTACATTCACTGATTAGTACAAACTCAAAGTGCAATTACAGACTTTTTGTAAACTTGAACACTTGAAAACATATTTCAAGTACATTCCAGGGAACCCTGACCAGTAAAAATGGTAAAGAAGGCATCTTTAGCAAAGTAAACAGACCAACAGATTAATAAAAAAATGCCATTTCTACCACCAAACATGCTAAACAACAAAACAAAAACAGCTGAAATGTCAGACATAACAGTTTAGTGCTTTTTAACAACAAGCCCACTGGCCTCACCATACCTCTAAAGATAGTTTTTCTCTTTAAGCCAGTTACTGAGACAAACTAGCCTGTTCACGTTTTCAGAGCTCAAGGCTGCCTTTTCTTTTCTTTTGAATTATTAGGGCTGGACCCGAATATCCGAATACCCGAATATTCGGTCGTGGTGTTGGTATCCGGATAATAATTTTCAGATCTCAATACTCGTGCATAGAAAACTTAACCTTTTCCTATTAAACTTAAGGTTTTATTAGTTTTTTAAGAGGTTTTATTAGGTTTTCTCCTTCAAGATGAGGTGATGGAGCTAAAATATGTAAATCACAGCATCAGTAAAATATTATAAAAATATCCACGCATTTCATATTAAATATTTTTTTGCATAAATATATGATCGTGTTGTGATGCAAACACCTGCACCTGGCAGCTAATGCTGTAAAGTGGAGACTTTCTGAACACTTTAATGTGGAACTAATTCTTTACGATCAAACCAGTGAAGCTCCGGCTGATAAATGTAAACTGTCTTCTAACCTGGATGACTGGGGTCATATAGAAGGATTCGGTATTTTGAGTCCGTGTTCCTACACTCTCCTGGTGAAGTTGAATTCGCCGCAGGATGGAGCGCAGGTTACGGAGGCTGGAGAAGCTGCAGGAGCACAATGGAAGCAAATCAGACACGTAAGACTTTGAATTTTAAAAGCTGCTGAATTTCTAACTTTGATTTTTTTTGCATTGAAATTATGTATCTGATTTTTTTTTTAATGTCTGAATTCAGCTCATCAAAATTTCAGTAACTTAATTTAAATTCAGAGTCAAAAATTCAGGTATAAAAATTCGAATCGTAACAATTCGAGGTGCCCAAACAAATTCAGTGTTCAAAATTTGCTGTCTAAAAAATTCAAAGCATAAAAATTCGAGATGCCTAAAAATCAAGGTGTTCAAAAGGTGCCGCCAAAAAATGTGCTGTTTACATCATGGGACTTAGACATAAATAATCGATTCTGGTCTGAGTCAAACCAATGATCAGCCAATGAAGTTACGCTCCTCTGGTCATGTGACGCCGATGCCCGGAATCACAAGAAGCAGGTTAGCCGATAGCAACCAACGCTAACGGCGGCGCCTCGGTGAGTGTATTAACCCTTTACCTGCCTTCTGTGTCGTTTGTTTTGGTGAGAGTCGGTAACCTGTAATACATGACACGTTTCTAAATACCAGGATTTATTTATTGGATAATATCTGCGAGGAGTTTTCAACAACGTGTCATTGGTTACAGTTTCGCTAGCACGGCTAAAGTTGTGCCAATGTTGCACGAACGTTTATTGTACTGAGTACAGAGGCAC
Organism: Dascyllus trimaculatus; assembly: GCA_024666655.1. Classification (NCBI taxonomy): domain Eukaryota; kingdom Metazoa; phylum Chordata; class Actinopteri; family Pomacentridae; genus Dascyllus; species Dascyllus trimaculatus. Next base: position 27,061,941 of record CM045465.1, read on the forward strand.
TAAATATGAGTTATGTTAAAGTCTGACTGACCAAAAACAGTATGAAAGGTCAAACTGACAGCACGTTCAGCAGCTGGGTAGTTGACAGTTTTATGCACATGATGGATGTGCCAGAAAATGCAGTTAAGACACAGAGCAGTATAAAGAACCCGGTAACCTAGCAAACTGAATTAGTCTATGCAACACTTTGTTTATTATGTGTGTTTTCTGCTCTGGTTAATGTTTTAGCTTGTTTCATTGTAAATTGCTCTTGTTCTTAAAAGGTTTTAAACTGTGTAGTCAAAGTAATTCCAAAGGTGAGCGAACAGCTTGAGGGCCCTCTTCATAGCTGACCATTCTATTCACACCATGGTTTACCAGGAGTTATTGTGCAATGATGGTGATAAACGCAGCTAATTTTCAAGTGTTACCTGTATGTACCTTCCTATACTCTGTTGTAAAAGAAGTGTCTAATTTTGCAGTCTGGTCTTTCAGTCGAATTAAGTCAGTTTTGCCACTGGTAGTTTGTATTATATAACTTTGTTTTTCTCGGTTCTAGGAACTATTGCTAAATCACCATTTTGCAAGACTTCGCTCTCATTTGGAGCATTTTCTGGGATGCATGTCTATGTATTTGGACTTCACCTGTATACAAGAACTTCTGTTTTTAAACGCTTTATCCAGCCAGTTCGCTCACCTTTTAGATATACTGACACAGCTACACAGTTTTATCAGCTCAGAAAAAGAAAAGAGGAATCAACACATTGCACTCTAGATTTCTTCCAAGAATCTTTTGAGAAGTTTGGGTTTCCTAGTAAATATATATTTTTGTTGAAGTAGAAGTTTTCACAATACAATACAGTGCATCGTAGCACTGTACCACAAAAATCAGCTTAAAAGCTCTTTTTGTAATCATTTTTGTTGTCAGAATTTTATTCTCAGATGTCTCACACACTTTCATTGACTTGTTTTTATATTCAGCCCCTGTGCTTTAACCAACATTACATGTTTATGTTCTTTAAATGTGGTGTGCATCTCTTTTAAGGTATGTGGTGATCAGGGAGTAGAAATGACCTTCTCTGTTCATCCATCTTCATGCTTTAGAAGTGGAATTTTGTCTGCTTGTATCACATCGGCGATCAAAAAAAGCTAACACAATATTTTCTGCCATTTTCATGGTCAGCAAGTTCCAGAAGGAAAATTGTACGTCTTTTCTGCTGACTTTTACCTCTGCCCTCCGCTGCTGCCGCCTGCTCTCGTCCACTTCCCAGGTGAAATGCAGTTCACCTTGAACGAGCCTATTTTGATAAATGCCTGTTGCCTCGACTCGTCTCTCCTCTCATCTCCTTGTCGCCTCTTCTCCTCGTATCTCTCGTGGGAGAAGAGGAGGGAGAGAGAGGGAAGAGAGGAGTCGAGGATATGGAATTAGTGATGAGATGAGGGGAGAGAACAATGGGTGTACTGCAGTTTTGTTCCCATTCTGCAGGTGGGTGGTCCAGGCGTCAGGTTACCTAAGGTGACTGGAGGAGCGGTGTGGCCATTTACCTTACAGTAAAATCTCCATTTAAATAATACAAATGAACAAACTAATTTGTGCAGCACCTGTGGTATCTACACAGTATCTTCACGAATGGTCGCAAACCTTTGGATTTCACTGTAGTATATAACCACACAGTGTAAAACCTGCAGACATCAGGCTCCAATGACATTCCAGACACCAGCATATTGTGATAAGGGTGCAAAGACGTGAAATTCCCCCAAAAAAAGACTCTGAACTCAGTTTATCTTGGAGGCCAAGTGGTTTAGAGTGTATTTCTCTGCAGTGTCTCGTATTTGTGTCACAACCACTGTGACATGATGTATGCATGTATAAATAATGCAAAGATGGGATGGCATCATCACCCAGTCCCAGTCTCTCTCATCTGACTTTCTCTTTTTATCATTCTGTCACTCCCTCCAGCTTTTCTTTTGAAAGTTAGATCCATCTCTCCCTCTCACTTCTTCACTGTATATTTACATGCTTATGTTTCACTTCCAGCTGCAGCAGTCCCCTCTAAGATGGTAGCACTGTGAATAATAGATCCTCAGTGCTGACAACTGTATGCACACATAGAGCAGCTGATGGCAGAGGTCAGGCTGTGGAGATGAAAGAGGGGGACGGAGTAGACAAGATTTAAAACCTACCTGACAGCAGAAGATTAAATCCTGCAGTGTGGGCTGGAATTGTGTATGAAGCTGCCTCTGAAATGTATTTTGTGTATTTTATGTGATTGTGAGAACTGATAATAGCAAAAGTCTAGTCTGTTTCCCTGCTAAGAAGGGCACTGGTCAGCTAAGGAAGAGTTGCTCCTCTGTTTTTTCTCACATATCGTGAAAATGCACAAGCATCATTTCCAAACCCATATATCTAAATGCAAATGTCCCTTAGGTCACTGTTCCTGCTATCCCTTCCCAGCAATAAACCTTGTTTTAAAGTCACTTTGAACCTTTCCTCTTCACATCTCGATGCAAAATCAGAATCAGCTGGGCTTGCTCAGCATTTCTATGTCTGCTACAGAATAAGATTGGACGTTAACTGCTTAATTGTACAATTGCACTTGTGTGGAAGCAAATGAATTTACTGTTTCTCCATTCACTGTGTCATTTAATCTGTCATCCGTCTATTCATTCCATTCCACAACTGATGTGAGCCCAGATGACTTTTCTCTCTTAGATGTGACATAGGTGGACACTGTATCAGGGAACCAGAGTAAAGCACTCAAAATGCAGACACTAACAGCAGGAGTAGAATGAACAAAAAGTAAACTTCAATCCAAAACTGATTCAAAGGCAAGAGTTAGTCAAAAATCCAAAAGAGAACAAAAATGTGGAATGAGCAAAAGCAAACAATATAGAAACACAAAATGCTGACAAACCACGCACACTGGTAATAGTGGCAAGATCTCACAGACAGAAGGGCCGGAAAGCTGGCAAAACGGCACAGGATGAACTGTCACAGAACGGGGGAAAGGGTGAGTATATATACACACTAGGGCAGGGCAGACAATCACACACAAGTGGAACATATTAGAGTGGGACAGGTGATCACACAGGTGGGAAAGCAGACGAAGACTGGGGAGTGTAAAGGTACCTGAGACAAAGGGAGAGTACAAACACATGACAGGAAATAATCTCCTTCCATCCCCTGTTGCTCTTTCCTCTGTGACCAGTGATAGTTCTTAGGCCACTCCATGCCTCCCTGATGTTATTCTTCTGGAGTTTGGTCTCCAGCTTCCTCCTGTACCACTCCTTGCCCTCAGTAATCTTGCCTTTTTGCACCTTCTGTACCTTCTTAAACTCCTTCCTGTCATCACTTAAGAAGGCCACCTTCTTGTTGTTCAATGTAGCTTTGATGTCTTTAGTCCCCCATGCAGGGCTTGTGGTTTGGGAAGCAGCGCACTGTCTTGGTTGGGATCACACTGCCCATGCAGAAGTTAACATAGTCTTTAATACAGTCCTTACATCCATCTATGACCTTCCCTTTGTGTTCTGTTGTCCCTGGTGTTACAATAAACAAACAGTTTGAAGGTGGGCAGAGCTGATGTGAGAGTGATGTGATTTAAAATCCCCAGTCGGCTAGGAAGGCACTGGGATGAAGTGTTTGTAGTTGATGACATCAGCAGAACGCAACACATTGCCTGTGAAAGGAATGTAGACAACTATAACAATGGTCTGAGAAAACTCACTGGGCGAATAATATGGATGAATAATTACTGCTATAAGTTCAATGTCTGGGCTGCACTCACATTAGTATGTTCGGGGTTGTGCCACTTGTTCACGTAAAGAGTGACTCTCTGTCCTCTCAAGTGTCCCCTAAAGTCACAGTAGAGTCCAGTATGTTCATCAAGTCAACAGTTCCACTCTTTCAGGACCACTGGCAGCCCAGTCTTGGGTAATTGCTTCACAAGACAGAACATTAGATTTATGGCATCAAAGTATAAGTTCAGACAAAAACAAGGCCGCCACATGTAGTTGAAAAATTGGTCAGAAAAAAACTTTTCAAAACCAGTGCAAAAATCAACTATTGCAATGTTATTAGATTAGAAAACAAAAATCACCAACTGTAACAGGATTACTGTAGTAGAGAACATGAAACAAACAACTTTGAAATACATTCAGACAGCACTTTGTCACATTTAACCTTTTAATTCAGAATGACATGCATTTGTTTTTGGCTGTGACTCTGCTCAAGTGATGCTCTGGAATAACCTGAGCAAGCAAGACAGTCCCTGAGATCACAACCTCCAAACCTGCAAACCTCCCAAAGCGAGCAGATGAGCTGAGTCCCTGCTAATAAAATGGAACTCAGTGGAATTAGTCTATGTGTGTTGACAAGAGTGGCGTGTTTCCTTTTGTGTTCATACAAGCATTCATGACCTTCCTATCTGAATGCTTAGAATCAGCAACGCACAGAATGCCAACAGATGGACATCTGGCAGGACACTATTATAGCAACTTGATATAAAGGTAATATGTGACATATGAGACTATGTGGTGTCAAACATGATTCATGCAAGTGAGCATCACATCTGGATGCAGGGGATTAGCAACATGCTTAATGCAATACTATAGTGACTTGATACCAAAGAAATATTCTATCATTGGAGAATGAACAAAGAAACCAACATGAAGCTGTGACCCATTTATATGAAGAATTTATGACAGATTACATGTTAGAGAAACTAAACATGACTTTTGAGATGAATGATGAATGAATTCAGATGAGTTGTTCTTATGCACCAGAAGATGAGTGGGAATAATCAGTTGTGTAGCTGAGGGGAGAAACCACAGCGTTGATATGGGATGTGGAGGTGAGTGAACCCAGTCCCAGACATGGCCTTTCCAGAGTCTGTGTTGAACAGAGGCTCATCTCCTCTTTCCTAAGTTAGCCATTCCAAGTACTGAGTCATGGACGAGAATGGACAGAAGGAAAATCAGCACTGGCAATGAAGATCAGAGCACTTTTATAATATTAATCAGTTTTGAAAGCTCAGTGTTAGTGGACTGCTCATGCTTTTCTGAAGTGAACTCACATATAGTGAACTCATGCAAGGAATAAAACGGCTATTTGCAGGAAGTGTATTCGCCACATCAAAGAAACACCTGAAACCACAAGAAGGACTGTTCGAAGAGGGTATCTACATATGGACCGAGCACCTGGACCTTAAGGGAGAACTGACTTTGTACCAAGGAAGTGTGAGAGGAAGACATTTATTGCTGCCTACTGGGTGAACTTCTTCAGTCCACTGAAGAGGAGATGGATGGGGATCACTGCAGTGATATCCAATCCAAAGCAAGCTAGAAACTGAAGGGTTGAAACAACCCTATAAATTCAGTTTTTTAGACTCAAGAAGTAAAAGTGGTGAACAAATAATGAACCAGATTTTCTTTAGACTTGATTTGTTTGGTCAATTGTTGGGCAAAGCAGCAGGGTGTACAGATGTGACTGTGGAGTGTTGCTGATCATGCTGACTGATGCTTCACTGTTCCAAAACACAGTGATTGTTTCCTCTACCCTTTATCTTCCTGCAGGAAGGATGTATAATTCTAAAATAGTGGGAGACTGAGAGCTAGCAGGCAAGGATAAGAGCTCCTTCCATTATTAAAGAAGACCCACCTTGCAAACTGGCCAAGGGAGCAGATAAGAACCCTGACCTTTGTATTTGCTAGAATCTAGAGATATCTATTCAAGTTGTCATTATTAACAAAAAACAGCCCTTCAGAAAAAGGAATATGACAAGCAAACACAACTGGGGTATGTAGGGGTACTGTAGGTTCTCACCTCTCTTTTGGGGACACAAAGCAAGTCTCCATAATGTATATCATTCAAGTTTAGGGTGATGACTTGCTTTAAGGGTAACGATTAGGGCAACTCTAGGAAATGAAGAAGAAATGAAGTCAAGTGGTGGAAACACAGCTGAGTCTGTGTGTACGTTTTCACTTTTTCTTAGTTACTTTTTGACACACACACATACATAGACACACACACATCTAAACATAGTCCAGGCAGGCTGCAGAAACACCTTGCCACTGTAGTCCAGACAGTTCACTGCTTGTGTTACAGAATGAAAACAGGTCAGCTCTTCAAAGTGCCTTTTTCATTCAGTGATGTTTTGCTCTAGTTCTCTCAGGCAGAGAAAGCAGCATCCAGAATTGCTGGAAAATGCATGAAGCATTCACCTCAACGACTATCACCACGACTGCTTTCTCTTTTCAATACAAAGGAGCTGAAAGCTTTTACTGAACACCCTAAATCTGGAGTGGGCAGCTTTGGAAGTAGCAGCATAAGGTCAGTGCAGCTGGAGGACATCAGACAGCTCTACTTTAAAGCCCACTGCAAGATATTTAGGTGTTCTTTTCGACTCAGCTCTGTCATTTGATCCTTACATTTTTTTAAAAAACATCCAGTCCTGTTTCTTTCAGTTAAATACAATTCCCAGAATCAAACCAGTGCTGTCACCTGCAGACCTGGTACAACTCATCCATGCTTTCATTTTCTCTAGACTTGATCATTATAACTCCTTCCTGTCAGGTATCAACCAGAAATCACTCTACCCCCTCCAGCTGGTCCAAAACACAGCAGCTTGGCTCCACTCCGGTTTTAACAGAGGACATCACATAACCCCTGTCCTCACATCGCTCCACTGGCTCCCTGTGCATCTGAGAATTGATTTTAAGATCTTCCTGACAACTTTTAAAGCACGTCATGGTCTTGCTCCTAGCTACATCAGCCAATTGCTGATCCCTTACCTCCCCACCACAGTCTTAGATCCTTGGGCTGGGACCTCCTGACTGTTCTGAAGTCCAGGCTCAAGTTGAGGCTGCATCACCCTGCCTAAGGAGATAAGGCGTGCAGATTCAGTGTCTTCTTTTAAATCACTTCTCAAAACACACTTTTATAGGCTTGCTTTTGTGTCTTTCTATGTCTGTTTAGGTCTTTTCTATCATGTCTTTTTATATATTTGATTTTTTTATTGCTTTTATTTGTCTTTTACTGTTTGTTACTTTTAAATGACATTTACCTGCTGTCCTGCCTGTCAACTCACTTTGTAAACTTTGTTTTTAAGGTGCTATATAAGTAAATAATATAAAAATATATTCACACTGAACTAGACTTGCCATGAGACCTTTTCAGTAAACATTCAGCACATGAAAATAAGAGAACTATACAAATATCACCTGCTATTAATAATAGTAAGCCCATTTGTTTAATGGAAGAACATTATAATGAAGAGTGATACATGCTGTTTGAGACTCTTGTAGGGAACCATTCTGTTTCAGTACCAAAACTTCCTTCCCTGACCAGAAGTGAACCTGAGTTGCGGAGGTAAGAGCACCAAATCCAAGCCACTGGACCATCAGGAAGCTGCCTCTGAGTTTAAAGGCACACTATTTCTAAACCAGCTCTTTAACATGCAGCTTGGTGTAGGAAAATGCATTACCTTGGTCTCACTGATGCCATTTCCTGGTTATGGCTACACTCTGTATTATCTGCATACCTCGGCTGAGGAGTGCATGTTGTCTTCATGAGAACGCTGAGACTAGTGTTTGAAAGACAAATGCTACAATGACTTGTGAGACCTTGTTTGTTTCTTTGGTTAGACCTCTGAGCATGATCCTGGTGTATAAGCTGAAGTATTCACTATTCATTTCTGTACTTTATTATACTTTATTACACTTCAGTAAAATACAAAATGCAGATATTGTTCTACTGTGATTGCTTTATTAGGTCTCGTCAAGGTTTCCACGACATAGTTCATCTTAATTACCGAGGTGTTTGGTGTAAAACTCAGTTCAATCAGGGTTGATGACAAATACTATGTTTCTTTTTGACTGCAACAAAAAGTATTGCTGTGCTCTTTTGGTCAAGTCATAAATATATATATATATAAAGACTCCATGAGCCTCTTTGGAAATTTGGAAAACTTACAATATGACTTAAACTGCAGCACACAAACATGTGATCATTCAAAAGATGTTCCACAGTGTTCAAATCCAGGACCCGTTCAAAATTCTTACTAGTATTGCCATGTCTTTACATCATTGTTACTCCCATATAGTCGCTAGGTTTTTTAATCTACCTCGGCTGAGAGTATTAATGTGTCTCTGGAACATGCTTGAAACTGGTTCACCCTGTTGATACTCTGAGGTCTGAAATCTGTAATCTGAAATCAGATTACAGTGATGAAGTCAATATGTGCTCATGAGCAAAGCCAATGAAAATGTCTTTATCAAAATCAGTTCCGACACTCAGTTCTCGAAATCTTTCAACTCTAAAGCAAGATCAGCTTTGCATCAAGTACTGAAGCTGAAGTATCTATTTTAAATTGTTATATCATAGAGTTAATGTTCTTTTGTCAGGAAACAAAGAACATCTCTGGTCAGTTGTGTCCACATACAATAAAGGAAGGTCAAAAAAACGTCAGTACGGTCACAAATTTGTGGCAGGTCCACATGGATCCTGGCAGACTTGAGCAGTTGGTGGGATCCAGTGGTCCACTGAGACATCAGAAGTATGAATTAGCCTTAGCTGACAGAGCTGGTGTATGTTGGTGGAAAGGGGTTTATAAGTTCACTATGCCACTAGAACAGCAGCAGCATGCCTCTCTGAATGGTCAAATACCACTGAATGAAGACCTCATATTATGAGACATTTTTTGGTCTTTGAACTGAGCTTTACCTTTTTTTAATCGTTGTTTAAAACAAATAATAATGTGACAAACGGTGGTGATCTCTGTCAACAGTTCAGGTATTAATAGTGTTACTCAGTCAAATTAAAAGCATGTTTCCCCTAAACCCTGGCAACTGTAAAAAAAGAACTCATTTTTTAGAAGCTACTTTTTGTTCTATCTGCCACAAACTTATAAATCTGTATGTTTGCACATACAGCACCAGTGTTACAAAAGAGATCAGAAGGAACACAGTGGCTTTTTTATTTTACATTAATATCTTACAAGGACTAAGCCAATTAACAACAGGGATAGAAAACATCATGTGTAGCAGAACCTTTAATTAGAGGCAGTGTGAAGCAGATGTGGGTCAGCAGTGGGAGTCAGAATGAAGTGCACCACTGTCACCAAACATGACAAACAGGAGCACAGATGATGCAGACTGCAGTCAGCATACAGTCTATTTTTCCTCTTTTTGCTGCCAAAGCAAACTCTGAAGAAGTTACACAAACACTTTCTCTGGCAGGCCTCCTCTGTGTCCTCAGTGGCAGCATCTCACAGCTCTAGACTTGTCTCTTCCAGCTCCCCTACACACACTGAGGCAGATCAAGACACTGAGTTACACAGAAGGCAAGACCCACATTTATAATCTGATGTGTCCAACGCATTTATAAACCCTCCAGAAGTATTGGAACTGTGAGGCCAGGTCCTTTATTTTTGCTGTAGACTGAAAACATTTGGGTTTGACATCAACAGATGAACATGAGACAAGAGATCAACATGTCAGGTTTTACTTCCAGGTATTTACATCTGGATCTGATACACAACTTAGAGGACAGCATTATTTGTAAAAGAACACCAGATTTTTCAGTGAGCAATAGTATTGGAACAGATAGACTTAAAATAGATTAAAGTGAATCAGACTTAATATTTAGTTGTAAATCCTTTTCTTGCAATAACTGCATCAATCCTGTGACCCACTGACATCACCAAACCTTGGCATTCTTCTTTTGTGATGCTTTTCCAGGCTTTCACTGCAGCCTCTTTCAGTTGTTTGTTTTGGGGGTTACTCCTTTCAGTCTCCTCTCTAGTAGGTCAAATGCATCTCTATAGGGTTTAAGTCTGGAGACTGACCTGGCCAGTCTACAACCTTCCACTTGTTGCCCCTGATGAACTCCTTTGTTTTTTTGGCAGAGTGTTTTGGGTCATTATTTTGCTGCACGATGAAGGATCTCCCAATCAGTTTGGTTGGTTTTTCTTTAAATTGGCAGACAAAATGTTTCTGTAGACTAATTTTAACTGTCCCAGAGGCCCGGCTGAAAACAAAGGGGGACAGAGCCTTTTCAGTCCGGGTGCCGAGGCTCTGGAATGACCTGCCCTAGGACATCAGGTCGGCTGATTCTGTGCTGTCTTTTAAGTCACGTCTTAAAACTTAAAACACATTTTTAGCGGAGAGCATTTCCTGATTTTAAGTTTTAAGTTTTATGCTGTCATTATTACTGGTTTTATCCACCAAGGCGGTGCATAAAACGATCATGGCCCTTATTAAAATATGTATTGGTGTGCTGGATTCTGTATTTTGTTTTATTGTTGTTGTTATTGGAAAGCACTTTGTAACATTTGTTTTGAAAAGTGCTCTATAAATAAAGTTTATTATTATTATTATTACTCTGAGTTCATTTTGCTGCTACCATCATGTGTTACATCATCAATGGAGACTAATGAGTCCGTCCCGGAAGAAGCCATGCAAGCCCAAGTCATGACATGACCTCCACTGTGTTTCACAGATGAGCTTGTATGTTTGGGATCATGAGCAGATTCTTTCTTTCTCCAGACTTAAGCCTTTCCATTACTTTGGTAAAGGTTCATCTTTGTCTCATCAGTCCATCAAACTTCTTGAGCCTTGTCTCTGTATGTTTAGACAAATTCCAACCTGGCCTTCCTGTTCTTCTTGCTAATGAGTGGTTTGTATCTTCTGGTGTAGCCTCTGTACTTTTGTTCATGAAGTCTTCTGTGAACAGTAGATGGTGATACCTTCACTCCTGCCCTCTGGAGGTTGTTGCTGATGTCCTTAACAGTTGTTTTAGGGTCTTTCTTTACAGCTCTCACAATGTTTCTGTTGTCAGCTGCTGCTGTCTACCTATTCGACGTCTGTTACTTAGTACACCAGTGGTTTCTTTCTTCTTCAGGACATTCCAAATGGTTGTACTGGCTGTGGTCAATGTTTGTGCAATGGCTCTAATTGATTTTCCATCTTCTCTCAGCTTCACAATTGCTTGTTTTTCGCCCAGACAGCTCTATTACATGTTGGTTACATTGCAGGATTTTTAAGATGTTTGTTATTATGTGGTGCTGTTGTAAGATGACGTGTCAAAATGTAGGCCAGTTTGTACGTTTAGTATGTGCTAAAAATGATTATTCTTATGCAGACAATCAAAATAAATACAATTTAAGACAGTGGCATACTCAGCCATGACTTAATTTCCGCTTGTCCCTCACTGCATATAACTATGCTCACATGTGATATTTGCAGTGAATCAAGCAGATGTGATCCCCCTCCACCCAGCCAGAGGCCTTATAGAGCACATTGTACAGCAGCCTCTGAACAAGAAGGCCATCCACACCTTAAAGTTATGAAAAGTAATAAAGTAACCAACTCTCATTTAGATTCAGTTAATGCAAGCATACCCACTCAATTTGATTAAAGGGGTTGTTTTGTTTCTTAATGGTTTTTGTCTGCTTGTGTCCTTTATGAAGTGTCTAAAAGCCTTGAATTGTCTTACTTATTGCTTTATGTCTCAGGTAGAGACGCTGTGCTGATTGCAGAGGAAGTCAGTCAGACTGACACACGAGGGCGTTCGGATGTTTGCCACTGACACAGAAGAACATTATGGCTTCAGTGTGGTGCTTACACTGGCCTCTTGTACGAGCTGTTGAACAACAGGAGGAGAGTTTCACCAAGAGCAAACACATGCCCTCTCAGTCTGAGGCTGCCATCACATGTCTCATATGAGGGCTTCAGTAACCGTGATGTTGAGCACTGCATTACAGTGAACTTTTTCTTTGTCTGGATCTGCATCATCAGAGCTCAACATGAAAGAGACTCGTGTGGAATTATCAGACTGAGGGCTAATTGGTGTCAAGACAATAATTACTAATAATGTAAAAATAACAAGTAGAACCGCAGTAATGGTGTAGACTGTTGTGTCAGAGGTGTTACATATGTTCACTAGTCTGAGAGCACAAAATAAGGCCAAGTCACATGGAATTACTGAAGAGAGCAGATCATGAGAGTGGGTCTCTATGCATGTTTCAGCTAGTCTTACCTCCTGGCTGGGCTTGCCTTAGCTTTTAATGAAACCTTCCTTCTCCATCAACACAAAGCTCTTCTTAACAGATATATAAAAAAAAATAAGGAGGACATACAAATGACAAAAATTAGTTAATACAAATTTAGTACACAATAGAGAAGTCCACAAAGGATAAATCATACTGTATGTTCCTGTCACTTGCCTCAGACTTTGAACTGTCCTTGTACGGGGGCCAGAAATATGTTGGGGTCTAAATAATCAAGACAAGAAATCAGAGTTGGTCCCTGGAACCTCAAAGCTTTAAGATAGAGAGCATTGAGTTTGCCAGATCATTGTGGCTGCTGCTCATCTCTGCTGCTGGCTACATGATACAGTAGGTGATGCTAGCATAACACAGTTAAAGCTCTAAATAAACTGTTGGTAGTCTGGTAGCATTGTGGGTGCTGTAGCCATGGGCTTGAACCACAAAGGATACGTGGGGGAAAAAATGTTATCTCTACCATAACAGGTTGAAGTATGATCTCACACATCCACTACTGTTACTGTTATACATGTGGTCGTTTGTCTGCATGTGCTTAAAGTTGTCTTGATCGATTAGTTATTAATACGGAGGATTTTACCATCTACCACTACTTGATGATAATATAATGCATGCCGCAGTCTACCTTTATGCCTGTGTGGCATCATCTTCTCTGAAAATGGCCCATTCAAAGAAGATACAACATTTGATTGAAAAACAAGAAAGTACCTCAGCAGCAGATTAGTATGACTTTTAGCAGCTGCACTAAGTTTTAAGTGCAAGACCTTCAGTGAATTTCCAACAGGTTGATCTGAAAAGTCTGCAGCTAACTCCTTGAACAGCCCTTATCCTTGAGGCTTTGTGCTGCTGTGCTCAGTGCATAGCAAGCAGCTCACTGCTTGTCAGATCTCACACTTCTGCACAAGAATGCTGTGTTTAAATATAAACGTCTTTGTACTTTCTGGAAGTAAGATGTTAGTTTAAACAGTCTCTGGAGTCAGCAGGTTAAAACCCATCCAGCAGCAGAGCCACAGCAGCTTCCCACTCTCTGCTTGGCAACAAGGAGCCTCTTAATGAAAGTTTACCAGTGACAGCCAAGGTTGGTGAGAGTCACATCAAGCTCCAGGGAAACCTGAAGCATTAAGCCAGTTTTTGATCTGCTCCCATGGACAAGCGACAAAGACTTTGAAAAGTCATCTGGTCGAAGTAAAAAATCTTCTCTTTTCTTCGTCTTTGGAACAGAGGGATCCAGGAGAGAGAACAGTGGAATGAATGTCAGTGCTGAGAATATTAGCCATCAATCAGCCTCCGACCACTGTGAGCCAGAGAGGAGGCCATGTAATGAATACAGGGAGGGAAGATGAGTCTGGCTGAATAAAGGAGGATTAAACCTGTGTGTTTGACAAGAGTCATGGCAAAAAGAACCTGATATGTCCAGTCCCTGCATGCTGCTTGAAAAGGAGAGGAACTGAGTACACTGAATATTCTGAAAAACAAGCCAGAGTAACATTTTCATTTAGTAAAACTCTCTCATTCTACCTTCAAATCCCACAGTAAAGTCTATACCCAAAACACTGGAGGACTCTACAGCTACTTTTGTAAATAAGAGATGTCAGTTCTGAATTCTTAAAGGGACGCTTCAGTTTCTTTAAAGGGGACTAATTCAATTAAAACCATAGTCACAGAACCATATGGCGCTGGAGAGCAGGAGAAGCCAGGGTTTTATAGAGGTCTGGATGAGGTGAGATGATTTGCAGGTTTGTTCAATCAGCGGCTGCAGTGAGTCAAGCCACACCCTCAGCCACACTGAAAGGAAATCATGAGAACAAAAAAGGGGAGGAGGAGAGAAGAGGAAGGATGCCTCACAGGCTTATCCAGGAAGCACTGTAAAAATCATTTAATAGTCTGTTAGAATGAGAGAATGTGAGAAATATGAACATTCCTCTGGACAGTAACCCTCCCAGTCCACTACTGGTATCTGCACATGTCCAGCAGTTGTCAGACTGAGAGGGCAGAGTGGTCATCAATGGGGGGTGGAGAGGGTTCAGCCAAAGAGTCAGGTGGGAATGATGGGAATGCACCATATTTAATCAGCTTATCATGTCCTTTGTATGAAGTACATTGTATGAGTAGGCTACACTACAAATTAAAATTAAAGCTCAGTCCGTGCTGCCTCTCTGTCACTGATCAAACCCCTATAAATGTGTCTCTGTGTATCAAAGTTACATAGAGATACGTGTTTTATTTTTCCTATTAAAATAATCCCTTCTATTCATGGGGTTGTTAGATTAAAGCCTCCCATAACACCACTACTCCACTGATTCTGAAAATGAGTGACAGACAGGTCTTTTTCCAAATGTTGGTTCATAGAGACCTATTTGAAAGATAGCATTCGGTCAGTCCGTACCGAGGAGATTCTGATATAATTTAACATAATGTGATGTCACTGCTGTAGACCGGTTTGACTTTGATCGAGCTGCAGCCTGCAGCAGTAACAGTAAAACACAAGAGGGGCCTGTTCTCTGCATGGTTAAATGAAATCCTGAGCCAGCCAACTTGACAACGGAATCATCTGAAAAATGGTAGGAGGGCAATGACTGTACAGGCCCAATGGGAGTTTAGACTGTGGGAATGCTTCAAACCACTCTCCTTCTCTCAGTCTTTCTGTCTCTCCCTCCCCTCTCCTGCAGACTGGAGATGAAATCACAGATTCGACTCACACCCATAAATTGTAGATTGTCTGACTGCAGCGAGCTCCTGCTACTTCTGTCCACCTGCAGCACACACACACATACACACACACACACACACACACAGAGTCATGTGTGTTTCCATCATCATATTTCCATGTGTTTGACTTATCCTAACCATAATCATGACCACTAGAAAGCCTAACCCTATACTAAAACGTATTGATTTAAGTAATGTGGACTTGCTCTTTGTTCCTCAGAAGGAAGTCTGGCCTCTGCAATGTGAATGTGTAAACAGATTAACTGTGCCCGTGAGCACACACACAGCCCTTCTAGCCCAGAGTGTGTTTTTGTGACCAAAAATAAGTAGACTGTAATCATCTGAGTGTGTTCTCTGTAACACACACACTCAGCCCCTCCATGGTCGATGATAATCTTTGCTATATGCTGCAAACATAATCAATATTTTCACACTAACACAGTTTAATTGATCTCCTGCCATATTCCACACTCACTTCCAGAAAATAATATCCTGGGAAGATGCATTTGCTGCATGTGCATGTATAGATAGATGGATTCAAAGAATCACAGTGAGAAGGATCTTGACTGGTGTGATAAACTCACAACTGTTTCTTACCCTTTCATTCAGGAAAGATGCCTCGCTGATTGTGGGCAGACGTACTCCACACTGGGTGATGCCAAGTATATTTGGCCCCCTACAAAACAATCATGTAGAGTGAAGAATTCTGGCATGTGGAAATGGGTTATGCAGACAAATGAATCTGTAGTTCAATAAATTGGTTCAGAATACAAGCCAAAATCTGTGTTGTGATTACAGCAGTTGTTTTTGCCCAAAAATTTTAAAGTAAAAGTCAGTTGAAGAATACGTCCATCAATAGGGAGAGTTTTTGGAGCAATACTGCAAATTTCCTCAGTCAGAAACAACAGTGTAGCAGGTGAGCTGCTCTAGTCCAGCCACACACATGCGGCTTGATCAGAGCTTTTCTAAGGACAGTGTGGGTCTGGCATCTCCTTTATGCTCCTGATGATCTTGTGAAGACTGGGAAGTTTGTTGCGTATGTTGCAGCTGTGTAACAAAGTTTTGTGATATTGAATAAATCCAAGCATAGGCTCCAGACAGCTATGACTGACTGACTCGCACTAGTGTTTTAGTGTGTAGCGCAAAGGCTGTGGCATTTGACTTTGATGCCAGCAAGTTTTGTTTTTGTTATGGACCCAAATGCAGCGCTGAGAACACACAAGAGAAAGGTTTGTGGGTTCATGTATTGCTACAGTTCTTGTTGGTGGTTATGGAAGACTGTTAAAGATCCAAGATAGGTTTGTGCAGGGAAAGCTGTTTGTGGGAATCAGGCTAAATGCTGAAGCCAAGGCTGATGTTAGTGGCAGGCTTGAGACTGGAATCTGAGGCACAAGGAGTTGTAGGATGACTACAGTGCACAAGAGGAACAGTATTGCCATGGCAGAAGGATCTTGTGAAGACTGGTTAAGCTAATGTTTCATGCAGCAGGAGGTTGACTGGTGATGGAGTTCAGGTGTGACCAGTGAGCCAGGGAGGAGAGGGTCATCCACACAGACAAGGAGAGAGACCAGAGAAGAAACACAGGACAAGGACGGGACAACAAAAGAGACACAGGGAAAGGAGGAAGTCACTGCCATGATCATGACCATTTAATTTCTGTATTTGCTTTTTGGATGCATTTTATTCTATTATTTGGTATTCACATTAGCCTAAACCCGATCTGCTGCTTACGTCCACTGTCACACAGGTGTCATAAAAGGAGAGCACATTTTGTGGCAGCATAAAAGGGTATGCTACATACTGAATAATTTACTGAATCAATAATCAGCAGTATAATCAATGAATAGTCAATTAACTGATAACACAAATTTAGCCCAGTGGACAGTTGTCCTGTGCTAATATTGTTGTTTTTGTCAAGAGATACATGATTTAGGCCACAAAGGCAGCTCTGTTACAAATACTACTGAGATATATCAGCATATGGAGGCTGCACAGTCAGTGTAATTGAGGGTTAGGGTTAGGGTTAGGGAAACCAACCCTCCAGACCAGAAGGAGCTCTGCCATCGCTGCACACTAACGACTGAGAGTTCCTTAAAGTTGGAAAGATGTTCACAGATTGGGACTTACAGCGTCAATAACTCATTAGTGACACATTGTCATAACATAAACGATGCCTCTTTCCATCGTTGTCAGGTAGACAATGTGCTACAAGCCCAGCTTTATCAACAGTAGCTGTCTTTCAGGCTGCACAAATAACACTGATGTCTATGAGCAGCTGGCTGTACGACGAGTGTACACAGACCGTCTGCAAATTTCAAAACCGCTGCAAGAGCGAAGAGAAACACGACACAAATATTCAATAACTTCACTCTATTGTAGTTGCAGTTGATGGCTGCAGGGATTTTGGTGACACTACAGTACAGTAGAGTGAAGGCAGTGCACCTTCTGGTCTGGCGGGTTGGTTTCGCTTTGTACCTCACCGGAAAATTAAGTCGTTATAACGAGAAAACGAAGGAGAATTATCTTGTTTTCTCGAAAAAACGGAACGAAAAAAATTAAGTTGGACCATGGCCGCTTAGGGCTTCCGTACATTTGTAATGACCTTCTTGCATCACTTTATGCAGATGACGCTCGGATATAAACAAACATTCATAACTCAACTATGTCAGTGAGTGAGTCTAGACCAGTCTTTATATTTTTATGCTGCCCTGCGTATGCTGCTATACTATAAAAAGGTGTCCAGGACTATAAGATACAAAAAAGTAATTGATACTATTTCTGTCTGCACTATTAGGGCTTTTTGAATATCCATCCATCCATTATCTATACACCGCTTAATCCTCTGTAGGGTCGCGGAGGGACTGGAGCCTATCCCAGTCGACTCAGGTGCAGCTTTAACACCACCAACAGGTAAGGTGAATACTACTGATCATCTCTTGTTACTGTAATGTTCTGCTGGAACCCTTGCGTACTGGTATTCATGTGGATGTCAGTTTGACACATTCCACCCACCTGAACATTACTGCTGGTCCTCATCAGAACTTCGCCCCTAAAATCCCCACATCACCACCTGTTTGAGGATTCACGGGATGTTCTAAACAAGCCTGATCTATGGAGGTCCCACCCCACACCCCACAGAACTTACAGGATCTGTCAGTGTTCCAGTACCAGAAACCACAGGACAGTGTGTAAGTACCATGAAAGGGGTGATGGTGTGCTTTGGGAAATGAGTGCCATTTGTAGGTATGTGCATGTGAGCATATGTTCTGTCCTATTTATGGTAAAGGATATAAATTCTAACATTTCAGTAAAACATTTTGCCATCTCTGTGGTTCTTCAGAGCAGTGACTGACCACCCGGCTGACTGCCTCTGCTAATTTTTGGAAGCAGTCATGCCTAATTAGCATTGCCCTATTAATCCTCTCCCTCGGCTCCTCTGGGCAGCTTCTGATCAAGGCCTCATCTTCCCATAAAGCCCCACTGCTCTGGCTGCCACTTCTCTCCTCTGGGCTAGGTATTACTGAATAGTTTGCCTGTTTGTTATGTAAGCAGCAGGCCTCATTCTGAAGTCATACAGATGAACTAGTGCATCCATGTGTGCAGACAGTTTCCATACAGTGCAGTGGAGTCAGTCCTGTCCAGAGCAGTCTCAGTGATTAATCACTCCCACTCTGCTGCCACACTTTACTCCATTTCTGTCTTTCCTGCCAGCTCACTTTAATCACTAACTCTTGGACAGCTGTCTCTCTTCAGCTCTTTCTATTTCTTTGTAATAGTCCTATTGGACCTGAAACAGTTGGAGCCAGCTTTGATTCTATTTCAGTCGGAGTATAAATTTGTCAGGTCTCCTGCCTCCACCTCTGCCCAGCTGGCAGTCTGTCTCCCCCACTCTTCCCTCTCTGTTGTAGCTCACAGTGTTACTCTGGTGGTTTTCATGCCCAGTATTACTATGTCTGGGTTAGCCTTTAGCTTCTCTCACTGCTACTCTTAAGTGCTCTTCCTGTTAGTTTGCAGCTCTGTGTCTCTTGTGTTAATCACTAGCTCCATGGGAGTTGTTATTTTCTGGTACATGAGTCAGTCTAGTTCTAGTCACTCCTCAGCTGCTGTATATACTGACACCCATTTATTCACTTATTGTAAATCTTTTTACTAGATCTTGTCCATACTCAGGGTCTTTTTGAAACTGTGAAAAAAATAGAGGTGTGCTGATATATTGATTCGAGTCCCAAGGAGTAAAGCTGGGGTAGGAATTGTGTGCGCGGTGTGTGTGTGTGTGTGTGTGTGTGTGTGTCGCTGAAAAAAATCACAACCTTTTAGCTTACTGTAATTCCAGTGGTTCCTATTGGCTGTGCTAGCAATGCATATTCACGTACATGCCTCTTCCAATGTTGTAAATAATAGATAGAATAGAAAGCTATTATTGTCTTTATACAAAATACAATGAGATTTAAAGAGCCGCTCCCTAAATGCACCAACAATATATGTCACAAAATATTCTAAAACTCTGCAAAAAAGAAAAAAGAAAACCACTGTAAAATACAATTTGTAGTAGACAGTAATTTATACATTATGAATGGTAAATATATACATGATGAGAGATATATGCATTATGGGTAAAAAATAAAGCCTGACTCACTGGTGGAAAATCCTGCAGGAAAACTTACAGTTCCAGTACTGACTGCTTATACTGCAAACCAACCCTATAAAAGGAAGACACACTTATGTCACCTGAGACCTGGTCGTGACAGTTGAAGTTCACATTTAGCTACATTAACATAGCTGATACAACTAACTCCTTGGCTGCCTTGCTGCCGTCTTCACCTTAGAAAAAAATTTAAAGTGCATTTTGGGTAAATTTTCAGGAGTCATATGACCAGTGAATTATCAGAAAACAGATAACACACACAGGGCACAGATGCTTGTCTATATTACTCTATGTCTATGACATAAACTGGTGCAGTTTGGCTATTAGAATTATGATATATCCCATAATATTGATGTTAAAAATAAACATTAAAAATTTATTTGTCACACCAGGAGTGGATGTGAAATTCATTTGGTTGGTTTTTTCTGTCAACTGTGTTTTTTCAGTCCTGAGAATTTCACATGACCTGTTGATTCCTGTACGTATGAAGTTATAAGGGTGGGAAAATGCAGGAAAATAACACAAATGAAAACACAAAATTTCTCCCCACCCTGATGAATTCAAGGGCCTGTAACTCTGAAAATGTTCATTAAAAAATTTAATAATAATAATCATAAAAATAATCATAATAATAGCATTTTGTATTGCCTCATAAAATAAATAAATAAATAACAAATTAATAATAATAATAATATAATAGCATTTTGTATTGCCTCATAAAATAAATAAATAAATAACAAATTATTATTATTAATAATAATAATATATAATAACATTTTGTATGGCTTCATAAAATATACTAGCATTATCATATATAACATTGTGTTGACTGTGGGGGGACTGGATGGGAACTTTTCAGATTTGCTTCCTTCTACATTGAATAAGTCAGTGAGGTTTGTTGCCTTCATCATTTCAGTCATGTCAGTATTATTTATACAGCATGCAATACATGTGCTGGTCACAACAACGCAGCATATTTACAATACAAACAAATGAGATGACAAGATTATAGAGTGTAAACATGAGGATGTCAAGCAGCATATGTGTCATTAAATAGACAGGGCCTGAGCTGTGTGACCTCCTATGAAGACCTAAAGAGAGGACAGATTAAACAGACATGCAGCAGGACGGATCTCATCTCATAGATGCGGCATTATTCCTTTGGGTTCCCCAGTTTTAGTCAGTAAACCGTGTGCAGCATCTCTCAGTGACTGGAAGTCTGTTTCTGTCATTAGACGGACTGAGACTGAACAATAGCAGCTTGCAGCCTGTCCTTTAGACATTCCTTCTTTGAAATGTTTAAAAGAAGCCTCCACCACTGTTGGCCTTGCTATGCGGCTTTTATTAACTGCTTCCTTTTGAAAAGCTCTGCTCTTGATTTTTTAAACTACACCTTGTTCAAACACTTTTAAAAGTCATCTTTTGATTCCACTGATCTGAAGTGATAATCACCTGTTTTACATTTTAGATAGGGCAGGGAGAGATCAACTGATTTATTGTACTAATGACAACAACAGAGAACTTCATGGGATGATTTGGAGCTAGGTTTGTGTGGTTTAAAATCAAAAAAATCAGAAGGTCAGAAATGATTATTGCAATCAGTTGATGTCGGTCATCAATCCATTCTTGATCTCAACACTCGGCGGAGCCTTTGATTCCACTGGCCTTGAAGAACGTCTTGGATGAATCAGTGGTAGCACCCTGAAGTGGTTCAGCTCCCACCAACAGACACATGCTTCTGTGTTCTTACTGATAAATGTAGATCATAAAGCAAAAAACTGGACTGATGTATCTGTTCATTTTGTTTATATAGCGCCAAATCACAACGTATATCATCTCATAGGATAAAGAGATTATTTGACAAATCAAATCTTCTCTGTTTGTGGAGACAAGTCTCAGACATGTTGATGCGTTGTAACTCAGGACCAAAACAATGCTGGAATTTTTGGTTCTCGTTTTTGTCTCAAGCTTCTTCATGATAAATAAATCAGCAGTTCAGTCGTTTCTTTTTTGCACCTGAGGTATATGTCTGCCAAACATGTGAAAGCTCCTGGTCAGCCTGGTCAGATTATTGGAACTGTGGCACCTAAAACAAATCTTCCCCCTACTAACAGCTCATCCACAACTCAGCATCTTGGATTTTGTTTGTTACGAGGAAACATGATTATATTTCGCTGACCCTGGTTTGCCTGCACCGGCTACCTGGTGCTTTCTTTTGTTGATGCCTCTCTTCTTGTCGTTCAGACGTCTAGACTTAGAAGTGATGAGACTTTACAGCCCTGAGACTTTGGCATCACCTGCCTGCAAAGATCACTGCTACAAACACTGATTCTTTCTTTTAATCATTACTAAAAACCCACATTTCACTTAATTGTTTTCATATTATTGTCACGTGTTTCTTTTTAAAGTGCTTTGTTTTAAAAAAGTGCTGCATCAAAAGTTTTTCTTTTTATACTATTATTGAGTTGCACCATGAGAATATAGAACCCAGTGTTTTCTGAGCTTAAAAGTCGGGACATCTCAGCTCTGCTGCTTCAATTTGGATTGTTTTACTTATTCTTTCCCACAAGCCCCTCAATTTTATAAAAGAACAATACCAGGTCACTGGAATATCCCACAGTCCATTTGGTGGAGACGTCCAGTATATTCAACATGTCTCAGAACCACCAGACCTGAGTCAGAGTGCGGGGCTCATACAGAGATAAACACCACTGCAGCTACAGTCAGAGCTGCCTGCTGTTGCTCTCATGCTGTACACCCAAAATACAGAACAACCACACACACAGGAGCAGAATGCGTGATGCCAAAGACACTTCCCCCATAAAAAGTGCAGATAAGGTTCTGTGTGCAACCACTCCATCTAGTGGTCAAATAAAATACTGAGCAGGACAGCCGGCTAGTTCACACGACCACCGAGAGGAGCCGAGACGTGATCAGCTGTTCCATTTACTGCCCCGTCCCTGATTGACTTGAACAAGCCTCTGATGAGTCGATCAGATCCAGTGTCGTCTCAACACTGCTTCAAGAGAAGGATACAACTCAAGGTAATCTGACCTCTGTACAAAGGAGGTAACATGAGGACTGCCACAAAATCAAAAACATTTCCCACAGAACTCCTTGTGTTGCTTCTAAATCCCTAAGCATGGTTTAAGGTTTGGGTGAGTGTCTCTAGCAAATTAATATTTTGTGGTTTTTTAGATGTAAATCCTGACATTTCATTGAAGCTTGTTGGATGTGATTGCTTCATTTTAAAACAGTTCATCCAAAAGTGAAGGAATTCTCTCAAAGAGCAAGATAAAAGATGATACATGAAGAAGAAATGTAAAACATAGATGGAGGGTCCTCAGACTTGACATGAATATCTCCTCCAGTGGCTTGTTGTTGTTTGTGGGTGCTGATGCTGCAGGACAGGGGTGCCCAATCCTGGTCCTCGAGGGCCCCTATCCTGCATGTTGAAGATGTTTCCCTCTTCAAACACACCTGAGTAAATGATCAGAATCATTAGCAGGCTTCTGCAGAATAAGGGAAGAGGGAAACATCTAAAACATGCTGGATAGGGGCCCTTCAGGACCAGGATTAGGCACCCCTGCTTTAGAAAACTTTAGAAACTGAGCAGGGATCCTATGGGTAAGGTCAGTGCCCCAGGGTTGTGGTGGACACCAGAGACCAGATCCTGGGCATCCTGGACACCTCTTCTCCTGTTATTGCTAAAATCTCTGATACAACATGGCTCCAAATGGATACATCAAATTGAATTAGCAGTGCAAAGGACTTCTGAACATCCCCAGCCACCCTACAAACCTGCATATTTGATAGGAAATCACACACTTGCTCTTTTCAGCATGAATGATGCAACATCACTAACAGTAACTGAGATGGAGAAGTGATGCTCGCTCCAGACAGACAGACAGCCAGAGATGAAGGCTGCTATCAGGTGTTCTTCAAGCTGCTCATCAAACACTCTGGAGAGAGAGTCTGCTCTGCTCTCTAGATGATTCTCTTTGAAGCGGATTCCAGAATCCATCTCATTAGTTATTCATTGAAAGCTCCATGCTGAATGCACCATCTACTCTAAATACAGTTCGGGGAATTGCATTGTGTGCTGTTGTGTGTGAATGAATATGAGCGAGAAAGACGCATGAAAAGCAATTAGAGAAGAAGTGTGTGGGAAGTTAGCTACGCATGGGCTGACTGAGGCACAGTGATTATGCATATTTATGTAAATAAGATCATGGGGGGATAAATGAAATTAAAGTGGCTGAACTTATACATGTGAGTGTATTTGTAGCTGACAGAGGCCATCGGGGTTCGTGAGGACGACTTCCACCTCTGATCAGTTACAGGAGCTGCACAGAAAGAAATGCTAAACTTGCTTTCATTTGAAAAGGTCTTTTTTTCCTCAGCCCAGGAAGACACTTCTGGCACTGTCTCAGGTTTAGGAGTAGTGATATTAGAGATGCAACAGTTGCAGCCCCTTTACTCCTCCACTACCAGTGAGTCTCCCTCAAGTTCTTGAATCAACTTTCCTTGACGGTCCTCTCAGGGCTGCAGTCATCCCTGTTGCTGGGGAATCTTTTCCTAAAACACTATTTCCTTGCAGTAAAATGTCCAGTGATATGCTTTGATACAACACTCTGCCAGCCTGTTCAGCAATGACCTTCTGTGGTTGATGATCATCTTCAACATCAGCTAGGATGACCAAATGTCCTGTTGTATAATAATAATAATAATAACAATAATAATGCATTGGTTTTATATAGCACTTTTCTAGACACTCAAAGACGCTTTAATTGCATTATTCATTCGCTTCATACTCGATGGTGGTAAGCTATATGTACATAGCCACAGCTGTCCTGGGGTAGACTGAT
Organism: Dascyllus trimaculatus; assembly: GCA_024666655.1. Taxonomy (NCBI): domain Eukaryota; kingdom Metazoa; phylum Chordata; class Actinopteri; family Pomacentridae; genus Dascyllus; species Dascyllus trimaculatus. The sequence goes on from CM045465.1 coordinate 27,086,201, forward strand.
GGAGGCCAGGCTGCCAGTCTGCACCATCGGCCCCTCCAACCACCACCAACCACTCACTCTTACACTGCATCCACCCAGGCTTCCTGGTGTTCCCTCATGGTCTCCCATCCAGGTACTGACCAGGCCCAACCCCGCTTAGCTTCTGGGGTCTGACGGGATCAGGCATCCACAAGGTGGTACGGTCACCGGACATGTCCTGTCTTCACGTCCTGTCCTGGCCATCCAGGTTGTTGATTGTAAAGTGATGTAAATGTCCTGGTTTTCATTGTTTTTAAGAAGGATGAAGAAGAAAAGATATAGATATTTTATGTTAGTTTTTGTAAGTTTATGAGAGCTATTTTTGTTAAAGTTAGATTGCTAATATAGCAGAGGTATTATTTAGTTATTTACTATTTATTTTCTAATACAGAAGAGACATTATTTTCATTATTTCATCACATAAAAACGTTGAGTAGCCTCTGAGAAGCTCTGTCATATTTGGTAATACAACAATTTTCTATCCAATGTTGGCGTTTTTCGGCGACGAAAAACGCCAACATCACGGTTTGCATCCTGTCACCCGATGAGATCCAGTTACGAGACGAGCATCTTACTCACTGCGCCAACGACTGGCACGACGCTTCAGGTCTTATTTATTTATTTATAATTTGTGACATCATCAAATTTAACAGAATTGATGACATCATCAGTGATGTCATATGAGCCCCCAGGCAGTCTTTAAATAGAGGTCATCCTGTGAGGAACTCAACTGACTGACGATGCCTCGCTACCGTAACAGATCAGCTTCCCGTCCTCACCGTCGCAGACGCACAAGGGCCAGAAAGCCCCGCGCTGTCCGCAGACGAAGGAGGAATGTGAGGAGGCAGGCTGCCCGGCGGCGCAGGCGCTAGTCAGCTAAATAAATGAACTGCATGCATTACAATGGCAGTGAGTGTCCTTATTCAATTGTGGAAAATAAGGCTTCAAACTTTCAGCTACAAGGAAACAAGACACGCCTACCTGTTCTCTCTCTCTCTCTCTCTCCATCTCCCTGATCTGATGGCGTGAGGCTGCAGGTGGGGGAGATTGGTGTCGGTGTTTTCACAGGTAAAGTTCATTTATTTAGCTGACTAGTGCCTGGGCCGCCGGACAGTCTGTCTCCGTACATTCCTCCTTGGTCATATGACATCATCAGTGATGTCATATGAGCCCCCATTCGGAGTCCTTAAATAGAGGTCATCCCATGTGAAGATCATTTGACAATGCCTTGCCACCAGAGCAGACCAGCCTCCAGTCCTCACTATCGTCGCAGACGCACAAGGGCCAGAAGGCCCCGCGCTGTCCGCAGACGAAGGAGGAATGTAAGGAGGCAGGCTGCCCGGCGGCGCAGGAGCTAGTCAGCTAAATAAATGAACTGCATGCATTACAATGGCAGTGAGTGTCCTTATCCAATTGTGGAAAATAAAGCTTCAAACTTTCAGCTTTGTTTAGCTTCCAGGTAAGCAAGACACGCTTACCTGTTCTCTCTCTCTCTCTCTCTCTCTCTCTCTCTCTCTCTCTCTCTCTCTCTCTCTCTCTCCCTGATCCCTTGTCTGATGGCACAAGGCTGCAGGTGATGGAGATTGGTGTCAGCATCTTCACAGGTAAGGTTCATTTATTTAGCTGACTAGTGCCTGGGCCGCCGGACAGTCCGCCTCCGTACATTCCTCCTTGGTCACTTGACATCATCAGTGATGAGGAAAAAAGGCAAAGCCAATTTGGTGACATGAACCGAAGCCTCAGGGGCACCTAGCTATTAGGAAACAACATACTGACCTGTGAAGACACCGACACCAATCTCCTCCACCTGCAGCCGTGTGCTGCCAGAACCAGGCCACCACACTGCTTCCAGTGGGCAGTGAAGGGCAGGTGTGCATCAGTGCCCATATACACACACAACTCTCTCCCAGCACCGCCGACCAATCAAGCGCCAGCTGGCAGGGAGAGAAAGAGAGAGAACAGGTAGGCGTGTCTTGTTTCCTAGTCGCTGAAAGTTTGAATCTTTATTTTCCACAATTGAATAAGGACACTCACTGCCATTGTAATGCATGCAGTTCATTTATTTAGCTGACTAGCGCCTGCGCCGCCGGGCAGCCCGCCTCCTTACATTCCTCCTTCGTCTGCGGACAGCGCGGGGCTTTCTGGCCCTTGTGCGTCTGCTACGGTGAGGACGGGAAGCTGATCTGTTACGGTAGCGAGGCATCGTCAGTCAGTTGAGCTCCCCACAGGATGACCTCTATTTAAAGACTCTGCCTGGGGGCTCATATGACATCACTGATGATGTCATCAATTTGACAAATTTGATGTCACAAATCATATATAAATAAATAAATAAACAAATAAATGAATATTTGTGTGCAAATATTTGTTTGAAAATAGCTTTGATAATCTCTAAATATTTATTTATCTATTAAATAAATATTTGTTGATAAATGTTTGTTCTATCTTTGATCTTTATCATTATTAGGGCCCAAGCACTACAGTGCGTAGGACCCTATTGTTCCTGTAGTGTTTCTTTGGCGGTTCGGCGGTTTGGCGGTTTCCTTTTCTTACGCCACTTTGAACCTCAACTTGACCTCCTAAACATGCTCAAAAACTCCCCAAATTTTGCACACACATCAGGACTGGCGAAAAATTTGATATTTGGGGGGAATTACACATATGAATGGCAAAATGACTCAATAGCGCCACCTAGAAAATTGGACTTTAGTGGAGTTAATACAGCTAGTCTCACGTAAACTCATGAAATTTGGTACACAGGTACAGTAGCCCGAGACAAAAACATTCCTGCTTTTAAAATTTCAAAAAAGGCTCAACGGCGCCCACTAGAGCACGTGGTGTGCAGGCATTGAGATTCAACGAACTTCTCCCAGGATTTTTGGCAGATCTTCACCAAATTCGCTGTGTGGCATCTAGACCCATCCAGGATGAAAAGTTATTAAAATCTCGTGGATAAGTCACACGGTGTGGGTGTGGCATGGCGTCCATTTTGAACAAAAAAGCTCCATGGCGACCCATAGAACATGTGTTGCGCAAGCATTGGAAATTAACGAACTCCTCCCAGGATTTTTGTCCGATCTTCACCAAATTCACCTCATGGCATCTAGACACCTCCAGGATAAAAAGCTATTAAAATCTTGAAGCTGCGTCACACGGTGTTGGCGTGGCATGGCGGCCATTTTGAACATAAAAAGGCTCAACGGCGCCCCCTCAAGCACGTAGTGTGAAGGCATTGGAATTTAACGAACTCCTCCCAGGATTCTTGTCCGATTTTCACCAAATTCGCTGTGTGGCATCGAGACCCCCCCAGGATGAAAAAAAGCCTCCCAGCCTCCTAGACAACCGGAGACAAGAATGCCGGCCCAACCGTGCGCATGTCGCTCAGGAAGGAAAGAGAACTCCGTCATTGTCACTGTCTGTTGCGTGGAGACCCAAAATTTAAGTTGCAAACATAGCTTTGATGGTTAACATTGTAGTGTTGTGTCAACTTAATGCTGTGTGTAATTTAAAGTCAAATTTGTCCGTTATTTCAAGTTAAAAGTTGTCCAAAATGACTAAAAGAATTTTAAAAATTTCAAATCACTCATAAAATGTACGAAATAACTTTAAAATTTTAAAAAAAAAATGTAATTCTAGAAAAAAATTTCTCCATTAGTAGATCTAAACCTAAATTCCAGTTACGGTCATTTAATAAAAATGACACGATGACCTAATTTCTCAGTCTTACCGTGACTGGACAATTTCAGAAATTTAAGGCTGGTTAAATTACCTGATGTCCTTTTTGGGCCCAAACATTCTTTTTTTAGATGTTCAAAATTACTAAATTTGTCCAGAATGACTCCAAAATTGCACAGAATGACAAAAAAATATACAAAGTGGCTTAAAATTTGTCGAAAATGACTCAAACATCGTCAGAAATTATATAAAACGTTGTCCACAGTCGTGTTGTTTAAGCTCACATTTCTGCATCAGTTGATTTATAATGAAGTTTAAGTCAAAAATTGTCCAAAATCATTAAAAAAAATATTCAAAATTATTTATATCTTACCGAAAATGATTCAAGCGTGTCCACATGACTCATATGTCCCAATATTTTTTTAAAAACTACCAAAAAAATTTAATTTAAGCAAAAAATTATGTATTGGTTGATTTAAAACTACATTCAAGTTAAGGTCATTTAATAAAAATTACTTGATAACCTTAATTTTTCTGTCTTATCATGACTGGACAGTTTCAGACATTTAAAACTGTTTGTTAAAACTACCTGTTGTCCCTTAAAAACCCAAACTTTTTTTTTTTTTTAAATTAAGCTTCACAGAGAGGTTAGTCATGGTGCCCCTTTAAGTAGCTAAACCCCTACAGTGACCTCTACTTGAAAACATGAGTGGTTTCCTGTTGGGTTGGTGATCTGAGAACGGCCTTAAACCGAATGTAAACATCAATAGTTCCACAGTTCAAATGAGGAGTTCCGGAACTCCACATCAAAGCCGAAATTCAGGTCTGACAGTTTTTCATGCCAGACCTGACAGCTCTGTTCGTACCGCACTGCATGCCATTGTAATGCATGCAGTTCATTTATTTAGCTGACTAGCGCCTGCGCAGCCGGGCAGCCCGCCTCCTTACATTCCTATAATCAAACAAATAAATAATCAAACAAATAAATGAATATTTGTGTACAAATATGTGTTTGAAAATACTTTTGATAATCTCTAAATATTTATTTATCTGTTAAATAAATATATGTTGATAAATGTTTGTTCTATTTTTGATCTTTATTATTTATCTTATAAATGACCAAAAGTATTTACAAATATTTGTGATCTTCTTCTTCAAGAAAGAAGCCTTTATCTAGAAATCATATGAATTCATTTGATGATTTTTTTTAACCTTTCAGTGATGTTAAACACTTTCTTTTTACTTACACTTTTATTTATTTATTCGTTGCCATCAGTTTAAAACAGAAATGGCAGTATTCACCCTTGATCCAAAATCCCACTCTACAATTTTATCCTGTGAAAAACAATTTAAGTATAAATGGTATCACTGTCCCTTGTAATTGTATAGATTGTGGTTGTTTTGTTTGTTTGTTTTTTTTGGGGGGGGGTTGTTTTTAGTTTAGTTTCCATGTTATTATAAGGTGCTGGTATGGGCTAGCAACCCACGGCAGCAGTGGCATGACTTAGCCTTGCTACAACCAGCCTTAGCTACAGCCAATATAAGGAAAATACCCCAAGAGTCAGCAAGAGCTGGGGTGGAAGATGACTTACAGGTGGATTACATGGTAACGGACAGTGAAACGGATATGACTATGCCTTGGATATGTGACTCAGTGAGGGATGGGGGCACGGACCCATCTTTTAGGGCCAGAGGTAGTCGTACTCAGGAGACAATGAAGGCAGCTAAGGAGAGCAAAAGTTGAGCAGTGGATAGGAAGCTTCAAGCCTGTCCTTGTGGCTGGCAGAAAATAACATCAATCCAAGGCCTTAGAATTCATCAGGGAAAGAAGAAGTGTTTAGCGTTGGAAGGACGAGGTGGCCGCATCGACCAGTATTTCTTGAGAAGTCAGTCGAGTCAGTCGGATGAAGTCCAGCGACAGGTAGAAAACCACAGTTCGCAGGATATCAGTAACACGGTCCCTGGGGAGGAGGAAGTATGGAGAAGGGATGAATTTGGTGCTGAGGTCCACAGGCCAGCCAAGGACAGAAGCATGGAGCAGAGAGCTAAAGTTAGGTGGCCGAGGGCCAGTGATAGTAAAGAGTGGGAGGCAGTTAATAGAGATTTATTAGTTATATTAAGCAGGCTTAGAGGAGATGTGGTGGAGAGATTAGACAAAATGGGAGATGTGATTTACTCTTATGGTTTACAGAGATTGGGGTGCTTGTTAAAAAGAGAGGTGTGAGGGTGCAGGTAGGCGCAGGTCTCGGCAGCAAAAAGAAATAGAGAAGTTAGTTAAGGAAAGGAGGCAGTTAAGGAAGTTATGGAGGAAGGCGGCAGAAGAAGAAAGGGAGGGAATTAATGTGTTGCAGGAGGAGCTGAGAAGCAGGTTAGTAGTGCTCAGAAGGGCAGAACATCTTAGGGAGAGGAGAAAGAAGAAAGAGCGTGCAAGGTCAGCATTTTTTAGGAACCCCTTTAATTTTGTAAAGGGCTTGTTTAATCACGAAAAAGGAGGGCAACTTAAGGCAGCACAGTCAGAGATTGAGGAGTATTTGAGGTTGACATATGCAGATTCAGAGAAGAATAGGAACATAGGTCCTCCACCTGACATGCCACCACTGGGGGACGTGGGGCAGGAGATGGATGTTAGCCTACATAGATGGAGAGAAGTTGTGGAGGTGGTCAGGCGTGCAAAGGCTTCGTCGGCCCCAGGGCCTAATGGAGTCCCCTACCGGGTCTATAAGTGCACCTGGCATCTTAAGGATATTGTGGCGACGTATGAGAATAGTTTGGGAGAAACAAAGTATCCCTAGAGCATGGCGCAGGGCAGGAGGTGTCTTTATCCCTAAGGAGAAGGAGTCCTCGGACCTTAGTCAGTTTCGGATGATTTCTCTCCTCAATGTTGAGGGAAAGATTTTCTTTAGCATTGTCGCACAGAGGTTGGCTAGCTACTTAGAGAGGAATGGTCTGATAGATTCTACAGTGCAGAAGGCAGGGATACCTGGATTTGCTGGATGCTTCGAGCATACTAGCATGATTTGGCATCAGATTCAAACAGCTAAGAGGGAGAGGAGAGACTTGAATGTTGTATTTTTAGATCTGGCTAATGCGTTCGGGTTGGTGCCGCATAGTCTTATTTGGAGTTCCTTTCACTACTTTAAAGTGCCAGAGATGGTTATTAACTTGGTGAAAGCCTATTTCAAGGATATTAGATTATGTGCAAGTGTAGCAGATTCCACAACAGGCTGGCAAAGATTGGAAGTTGGTATTATGGCAGGATGTACAGTTTCTCCATTAGCTTTTACTATGGCCATGGAGGTAATTATCAGGGCTTCCAAGTGGGTTGTGGGTGGGGAAAGACGACAGAACGTTAGGGCTTATATGGACGATATGACACTGCTAACTACAACAGTGCCATGTACAAAGAGGTTGTTAGACAGAGTTGATCAGAATCTTAAATGGGCTAGTATGAAGATTAAGCCTAGTAAGTCAAGGAGCATTTCAATATACAGAGGAAAAGTAAGTGATAGGAGGTTTGCTTTTGATGGTGAGAAAATCCCAACTATTAGGGAGAAGTCAATTAAGAGTTTAGGAAGGTGGTATAATGCAGATTTGAATGATGTTGAACAGGTTGCGCAGAAGGGCTGGATAGAATAGATAAATCAGGGCTCCCAGGAAAGTTGAGGTTGTGGTGTTTGCAGTTTGGCTTGTATCCCAGATTGATGTGGCCAATATCAGTTTATGAAGTCCCACTGTCCGTGGCAGAAAGAATGGAAAGGTTAGTTAGCTCCTACATGAGGAAATGGTTGGGTGCTCCCAGGTGTTTAAGCAGTGTAGCTTTATATGGGAAAGGAGCACTTCAGCTGTCAGTATCTAGTTTAACAGAGGAGTATAAATGCACTAAGGTTAGGACAGAACTTTTGTTATCTGGGAGTAGGGACATGTTAGTTAGCAAGGTGGTTCCGAATCCTACCAGGGGGAGGAAATGGAACCCAAAGCAGCAGTGCAGGAGGCAGAGGCAGCTCTTAGGCAGGCAGAAATAGTAGGAAATTTTCAATTTGGCCGGGGAGGCTTGGGGCTTGGCCCAGGCAAACCATCGTGGGATAAAGCAGGTCCAAAGGAGAAAAGAAAGCTGGTAGTGGAACAAGTTCGCAGGCAAGAGATAGATAGATAGATAGATAGAACTTTATTTGTCATTACAACAAGTGCAACGAAATTGCAAAAAGCCCACCAGACAGTACAAACAGATTCAATAAAATAAAATAAAAAAAATACAATATGTATGTATATATATATATATATGTACAATAAAGTGCATTAATGAGGTAGTTGTGTAGTCATTATTCAGGACCCTTTGTTTAGGGCCCTAACTATTGTTGGATAAAAACTATCCCTGAGCCGATTTGTTCTGGCAGTGATTGACCTGTACCGCCTGCCTGACGGTAACAGATCAAACAGATGGTGTCCAGGGTGGGAGGTGTCCTTGGTTATTTCTCCGGCCTTTCGGAGGCAGCGGGAGTAGTGCAGTTCATCCAGTGTGAGGAGAGGGCAGCCAGTGATGTTTTGGGCTGTGTTTATGATCCTTTGCAGTGACGTCCTCTGAGCCACCGTGCAGCTGGTGTACCAAACGCACAGACAGTACACCAGGGTGCTCTCGATGGTGCATCTGTAGAAGGACACCAGCAGTCTCTGGGGGATGTTATTCTTCCTGAGCACCCTCAGGAAGTGGAGTCTCTGCTGGGCCTTCTTCAGTAGCTCGGAGGTGTTCACAGACCAGGTCAGGTCCCTTTCTATGTGGACTCCCAGAAAGCGGAAGTCCTCTACCCTCTCCACACAGTCCCCGTTGATGAGTAGGGGTGGAACGTCAGTTTTGGTCCTCCGAAAGTCAATGATTAGCTCCCTGGTTTTCGCTGTGTTGAGGAGCAGGTTATTGTCTCTGCACCACCCAGTCAGCTGCTCCACCTCGGCCCTGTATGCAGACTCATCTCCCCCAGAGATGAGCCCCACTACAGTGGTGTCGTCGGCGTATTTAATGATGGTGTTACTGGGGTGTGCAGAGGTACAGTCCGATGTGTAGAGGCTGTAGAGCAGAGGGCTCAGCACGCAGCCCTGAGGGGAGCCGATGCTGAGGCTGATAGACCCAGATGTGTGGTCTCCCACCCTCACCCTCTGCCTGCGGTCCGACAGGAAGCTGTAGAGCCACGCGCAGATGGAGTGTGGAAGTCCAAGGTCTCCCAGTTTGCCCACCAGTCTGATAGGAAGGATGGTGTTAAACGCGGAGCTGTAGTCCACAAAGAGCATCCGCGTGTAGGTCCCCTGCTGCTCCAGGTGGGACAGGGACACGTGGAGCGCTGTGGCTACAGCATCCTCCGTCGACCTGTTGGACCTGTAGGCAAACTGATGGGGGTCGAGACTGTCCGGGAGGAGTGAGGTGATGTGACCCCGTACCAGTTTCTCAAAGCACTTCATCACCACTGGAGTGAGAGCTACTGGCCGGTAGTCATTGAGGCTAGAGATGTGTTGTTTCTTGGGCAGGGGGACGATGGTGGAGGACTTCAGGCAGGGTGGAACGATGGACTGGGACAAGGACTGGTTGAAGATTCTTGTGAACACTCAAGAGGAATTGTTAAGGGGAGCAAAGGCAGTTGGTCAGGCCAAACAGGGACAGTGGTTGAACTGGGAATGTGTTGAGAAGAGGAAGCTCAGTTGGAGGGCCCTGTGGTGTATGGAGGAAAGTTGGATTAAATTTCTGATAGGGGCGACATACGATGTCTTGCCAACCCCCCAGAACCTAAGACTCTGGGTGAAGGGCGACCAATCGTGTCCTCTGTGTTCATATATAGCAAGTTTAAAGCATATTTTGTGTGGTTGTAGAATTAGCTTATCACAAGGCCAGTATACATGGCGGCATAATCAGGTGCTGAAAAGTTTAGATGCAGGTGTGGCGTGGTGGTGATGAAAATGGGAATGAATAGCGTGTCAGAGCACGTCATTCAAACACACACTGGCTAGGATTCAGGTGGAGGCTGCGACAACGCCACCCAGGGGAATTTCACCTCTGGGACATTCACTCACTGATCAATCAAGAATCATTTAAACATTAGCAAGGCACACAGGTTCTTAATCACTGGGGCAGGAGACGTGTTCCAAAAATAACAATATCTTTTTAGAGTCTTTCTGTGGGACCATGCGGCCAGCTCAGGTGAGTTTGTGTTGTAAGGTACAGGTTTGTTTCGTTTGCGATCCTGTTTTGCTTGCCTTCTGTCATAATCACTTAGCACTTAGCAGTTGTGCTAGGGTAGCAGTTATTGTTAAGCAGCACTTAACAATAGCAATTTGTCACTAGTATATTTTAAGCAAGTAGTGGTTAGCAGTAGCATGGCATTTGCACTAGCTAAATGGTAGCATCAGCACTGGTCACTACCTGGAGCATCTCCTAAACAGGCCTGGGTCAGTTGAACGTGGCAGTGCTGTTTAGATTGTGGAGGAGCAGTGTGAACTGGCACTAGGGGTTGTGACTCTGGGACACCAGAATTCACCTCCTAGCCTCCTGGAGGTGTCGTGGGACTAAGTAGGAGAAACAGCGTTGAAGGGAGGTTTCCACCTGATGACCCCCAGAGACGTGTTAGGAATCACTGCTCACTGGTAGGTATAGAGACAGATTAGGGGTCCGAGGTCCTCACTGAGTATGAATCCTTTTTTTTTAGCACAAGTGTCTTGTGTGTAAATTAACTAAATAACATAATATTTCCATATCTTTCTTTTTCATTTTCTGTCTGCCAATCTACTGTTCTACACTTTGGTCTGGTAGGTGGTGGTGATGCAGCATTACGTTGGTTTGCCAACCGCCAGTTAAGTAAAAGAAGAAATAAGAGCTTTACTTAGAAATGATAACCAGAAGCAGTATTGCTGCAGTAAAACGGTCCCACCTCCACCATCACTGTTCGTCCTGTCTGACACGTGTAGCATAATGCATGTAATTAGTAGGGATGCACATTAATGCTAGTTTTATCCGATACCGATCATCGATAATTTCATACTTCTTGCAGCCAATAACTGATAATGTCAACCAATATTTCTTTAATTAATTACGACTATTTGAATATCAAAATTATTATCCGAGTACCACCGCAACAAATGAATATTCGGATATTCGAATATTCGAGACCAGCCCTAGTGAAATGCCTTCTTCTGATACGGTAAAGAAAGTCCACACTGGTCACGCCATGCTGCTTGTTTTTCTCTGCCCGCACAGTCTTATGACATCACACACATGCGACAGTACCGTTGGGGAGGGGAGGGGTTGAGGAGCCAGGCATGAGCACAAGAAACAACACACAGACCAACGGCAAAAACCAAGATTCAAAGTCTTTGTCATGATCGAGTCATTTTATCGGCTGACTTTTTTTAATATTGGAATTATTAGTATGACATCATAATTGCCAATATTGACCGATAATTTTTGGGCACCGATATTATCGTGCATCCCTAGTACTTAGGTAATGTTTGGAAGTGGTGGGGCTTGAGGAATAACAAGCGAACAGTGTTGTTCCTCAAGCCCCACCACTTAAAAAACATTAGCTAATTACATGCATGTGTCAGACAGGACAAACAGTGATGGTGGGAGTGGGACTGTTTTACTACAGCAACACTGCTTCCGGTTATCATTTCTAAGTAAAGCTCTTATTCTCCTTTTACTAAACTGGCGGTTGACAAACCAGCGTAACGCTGCATCACCACCACCTACCAGACCAGAGTGTAGAACAGTAGATTGGCAGACAGAAAATGAAAAAGAAAGATATGGAAATATTATGTTATTATAATAATATAGAAACTAAACTAAAACAACCCCACCCAAAAAAACAAACAAAACAACTACAATCTATACAATTACAAAGGACAGTGATACCATTTATACTTAAATTGTTTTTGACAGGATAATAATATTATATTATATAATATTAAACTGATGGCAACAAATAAATAAATAAAAGTGTAAGTGAAATGAAAGTGTTTAACATCACTGAAAGGTTAAAAAAAATCATCAAAAGAAAAGGAGAATATATTTTCTAGAGAAGGGCTTCTTTCTTGTAGAAGAAGATCACAAATATTTGTAAATACTTTTGGTCATTTATAAGATAAATAATAAAGATCAAAAATAGAACAAACATTTATCAACAAATATTTATTTAACAGATAAATAAATATTTAGAGATTATCAAAAGTATTTTCAAACATATTTGTACACAAATATTTATTTATTTGATTATTTATTTCTAATTTGTGACATCATCAAATTTATCAGAATTGATGACATCATCAGTGATGTCATATGAGACGAGAGAACTCAACTGACTGATGCTGACAAACATTTATCAACAAATATTTATTCAATAGATAAATAAATATTTAGAGATTATCAAAAGTATTTTCAAACAAATATTTGCACACAAATATTCATTTATTTGTTAATAAGTGGTGGAGAGGAGATGGAGTAGCAACTTAAAGACAATGGACCCTTTAGGTCGAAAATGAAAACAATGCATTTATTACTCTGAGAAAGTCATTGATCTGGCTACCTTGATAGTAACTGCTGGAATATACCAGATTTCCCCTTGGAGGTCAATGAAGTATTTCTATTCTATTCCAGAATGGATTTTATTACAGCATATTTATAAGTATGGGCACAGGCAGTAGCACTTGTATTTTAGATTTGCATGTTTAATTAACATAATTCTTAGCACTTAGAACAACTTGACTATGGAATTTTTCATTGCTGCCATGTTCATTTGCACTTCATTTCTTATTACAACCCCACCCATCTAAACTGTGAGAAATGCATTTTGTATATTTAAACATGTGTACATTATTATTTATTCTAACAACAATTGCACCGTCTTTCTGGTTTCTTTTTTTCAAGAAAGCAGTTTATTCTAGGTTGCAGTCTTAATTGTCAGCCTACAAGTCCTTACCAGTCCCTTAAAAAGACAAGTCTAAGACATAGGATATGATATAGATTATAGAAAGGCTTTGTTCAGAATTTAAATTTAAAACAAAAATAAAGATTTAAAACATTTTTCCCTGGAATGACTTTTACCCTGTCCTCATTCCTGACCCTGAAATAACTGACCTCGATTACCTCGACCCTAATACCTTCCTTCCAACCCCGACCTATACCTCGGAACAATGACCTCCTCATCCCTACCTAATCCCAATACCTTACCCCTAACCCCAAGGGTAGGGCTAAGGTGGGAGCATAGGCCTCCCACCTTAGCCCTGACCCTCCCAGCTTTAAATCACCTCATCGTAACCTCAGATCTTTCCCTGACTCTCATCACCAACCCTAAACCTCACCCCAACCCAAATCCTAACCTCCTTACCTGAACCCTTCACCTAAATTCCAAACCTTAATCCCAACCCCGGATGGTCTTCACTAAAGAACCACCAAAGACCTGTCCATCTCCTCTCCTTGCACTCACCTGTTGGACAGTATTTCCAGTTCTTGTCTCTTATTAAAATACAACAGTGGTGAGATCCAGTCTCTCCATTTCTTTCAAAACTTCTTTCTGTTTTATGTTTAATCATGACAAAGACCTGTGCCAGTCAACACCACGCCTCATAGAGCCTTGATGTAACTCCCCTCACCCTAACCCGTGTGCCACCATCTCAGATTTAGTTCAGAGTTTATGAAAACTAAATTCTGTAAAATATTTTCACTTTCACGTTTTATTCTGGTTGGCCAGTTAAAGGTTCAAAATAGCAGTATAACTTCCATAGCAATTACATTTTGTTGAGGCAAAATAAGCCTTCTAAGTTGCTCAATTTTAACATGAAGACAACACGAAGGCAACTTCTAACTTTGCACATATAATGACAATATATAGACCCTATGCACAACAGTTCTTATGGTACTATGAATAAGCCCACATCACTGTTCTTACATGGTCAAAATAGCAAAAAAACTAAACATGGAATGGTACCGTTGCTTATACGTACCACACATCATATTCTCCAGATGTTGGAGGCCTCAAACGTTGGTGAAATGTCAACAAAAATTGTAGTTTTAGTAGCAAACATGTAGACATTCATTGTTATATCCTTACAGGGGCCCCAGTTCCGCCTTTAGCTGACAATTTTGCACTTTCTTCAATTTTCAAGGACTATTATTAAAATTTGGCATGCATCCTCACCAAATTTCTGGGCTGTGGGAGTTACAATTCTGGAGATATTAAACCCTTGAAATGGCTTTTCAGGGAAGACCTTTTATTAACAGAGAAATTACAAAATATCCCAGACCTGAAAACACCTGACATTCTAAAAGTTCAGTAAAATGATAGTGCAGAACTTAGCTTTGTGCTCCAAATGACAAATAAGCAGACTGTGAACTAAATCTGAGTCTTTACAGCACCGCTATCAGAAAGACGCCCACGCCTCCCTCTGGACTCTGTGGGTCACTGCCTTCAGTTCTCCTGTGGGAGGTTGTCCAGCTATATCTGCAGGCTCAGCATGGGACAGCAGGTAAACTGCAGGTACACAGCTCTGACAGGAGGAGGCGCTACAGACTGCAGGAAACAGCTCCATCAGTCTAACCTCTGGTGTCTTGATTTAATTCAAGGGTGCTGCTGTAAGAAAGGTGTTGCCTCATCCATCCTTTACATGCATTTAATGTAATATAATACAGACCTGTGTGTGCAGTGGTTCAGCACATGCTTCTATGCTTTTAAAGGCTAATCTCACAACAAAAGATTCCTTCTGTTCCAACGTGAAGCCTGAAGGTAACAAGAGAAACCCAAAGAGTTGGTTAAAACAGAACACATACAAAAAGAGCTGTCCAAAGCATACATTCAAATGCATGCCATAGATGGCAAGCCAAGGGGCAAAGTGTTTAGTTAGCAGTTGTATTTACAGATAGAAAACACACCACCAAGAATCACAGCACAACAACGATCTGATAGCAGTCCATGTTTCCCAGAGGGGTGTTTAATGAGGAACACAAGCCATCAAATGGCATGACACATGTCCGTTTTTTGTTTACAGACATTAGCAGCTCACAGTCTGAGGCTCTTCTATGTATCACTATCGTCCAGTGTCACGTATAGAAAGGTGACGTGACTGCAGCCAGCCATGACATTCAGCATGAAGAATTACACTGGCTATGTGAAGAGACAGTCTCCACTGATGTGGACAGAGAAGCAGCAGCATCTGAGTTACCGTACAGGCAGGAGGCATCACTGTGAGCATTTCTTAGTCTGTGTTCTGATTATTCCCTCATAAGAGGACAAAGGTTGTGTGTATACAAAACTGTGTAAACTCTCCTGACTTCATTATAGTCTTAAACCAGTCTCACCAGTCTTTAGCATTCAGTTAGTTAAAACCCACTAATGCAACATGTTAATCTCTCTGACAGCTGGATGATGGCACAAAATATGAGCACTGCTTTAGACGAAGGTTCAGAAGTTTGCTTTATATAGTCTATTTATTTAAACATAATTCAGTAGCAACACAATAGCTGAGGTATTTAATTACATTTCTGTCACATTCTGTGTTCCTGTGAAGGCCATTTAAAGCCACTAAAAACCCATTCAGACTGAATACATTTCTCATTTATCTCTAGTAAATTTTTAATACGACCTGCCCAGCTCATTGATTTTAATCTGGTTGAGACTGTGTATGTGGCCACTGTTTCACCTCCTCCACAGGAATAATCACCTCCTGCTTTTCAGCAAACTCACTGATCGTTCTGTGATTTAAATCTGGTCTGGAGCTATAACATTTACATTTACAACAAAACTTACAATTCTTTTCCACAGGAAGATCTTCTTTAATTCTGTATTTTATCAGCTGAGGATGAAATTCATCCGTTTTGTGTAAATTAAGAAAGTGGAGGTTTTTGCCTTTTGATAGACGTCAACATGAAGCTCTATTTAGGAACCAGTGAAATGATGGTGAAACATGAAAGCAGTCAGAAGACACGCACAACAACTCAAAATGGGCTCAAAAGGGCTCCTACCAGGTTTGAAAACTGTCAAATTACAGGGTGTGCTTTGACAGGCGGCGCCCTGTACCTCTGCCAAGTTTAAAATCCTGTCTAAGACAAAGAGTTAATTTACCCATCTACCTCCCACTGTACTGCTTCTTCCATTTGCCTAGGGTAATAGAGCGGTGGATATTTTTGCTCTTACAACATCGATCATCAAACAATCATGTAACACTTTGCCTTCGTATCCTAGAGTTTCCGGGTCTCATATTTATGGAGTGGTTTATGTGGTGCAGCATTTGTTTCTGTTTGCAGAAGTATCTTCTTCCACAGATGGAGCAGGTGGCCCCACAGTCAGACATTTTTAAACCCTACATCCGGTGGCTTCTTTAACTATGGCAGCAAACAGACCAGGAAACAGTAACTGCTTCACTGTTTAACTGGTTCAGCGGTGAACCAGCTTCCTCCTGCCGCTGACGCGTGTCCACAGGCTGCGGGCTGTCTGGGTGATGGTCATCCTACGAGGCAGGCGGAGGCTCTTCAGAGGCTCCCTGATACAAGACAGGACTCCTGTCTCAGCTGGCTGTCCAAGGTACTCATGGGAAATGTAGTTTATTCTCTTCAGCTGCTTGCTGTAGTAGTTTCTGAGGTCACACAGCTCTTCGGCTGCCGTGTCAGAGATGATGGAGGCCTGGGATGGAGAGCTGGGCACAGTGGCGGTGGGGGTGTCCCTGCCTGGGTGTGGGGAGGGAACACCTGCTGCTACATTAGCACGGGGCTTCCTCCTCGCTTTCTGAGGGGTGGTGGATTTACATTTAGAACAAGGTTTAACTGGATGTGATAGTGGTTTCTGAACGTCACTGACACCTACGTTATCTACTCTGTTAATTTCAACATCCACCTCAACTACATGCTGGAACATGATGGGTCTCCTCTTGTCTTCTCCTTCCTCTTCATGTCTGCCTGCCGGCTGGCTTCTTACTGTCTCTGTCTGTCCATCTGTCTGGTTGACTGGCTTCAGGTCTTGTTTCCTGGACAGGTTCCTCTTTTCCTTAAATAGTTTCTGTTTGGGTAGTGAAGGACAGCTGTTCTCCATGACGATGGGCTCAAAGGTCATAATACCCTCTTCTTCACTGGCTTGAACAGCTGATGTGTCCTGTAACCATGAAATCCAGTGTTAGTGAACAGCAGCAGTAGAACAGTGAAGCATTAAGTCAACATCCTGGACAACCCAGAGAATGTGCACATACTGAGTCCAAAATACAGCAAACCACACTGCTGAATGACCTTTCAGGCCTCTGAAGCAACAAGTAGCTAAAGTAGATAGAACAACAGAGAGTTGTGCCACCGTCTCCATTAGTAACTGAGAATGAACCAACCAGGTTGCAATGAAATGTAGTGTTAGTTGAAGCATGCTCCTGAGGGTGGACACTGGCACCAGATAGGCTTGGGCGATGTTTAACTTTTACAACAGTCAGAATCAGACGGAATCAACTGTTTTCAAATGTAGTTATGTGTCTGCATTCAAAGCTCAGTGTACTGTTTGGGAACATTAGTGAGCCACGCTGAGCAGATAATCCTGTCACCTATCTGAACAAACTATCTACACAACCTGTGACATTTAAAGACTTCGTAATATGACTTACTATAGGAGCAGTGGGAAGTCAGAAATGTGTTCTGTGCAGTATGAGACAGTTTTAATGTCATCATTATTAAAAGGAAGCTGATATTTTTTGGATTTTTTCTTTTTCTTAAAGTTGTAAAAACTCATCACTACGTCTCAGTTGTGCTGAAGAATGCAGAATTTTATGTTTTTTATAGAACCTGGTACAAATTGTATTTTTATATATAAGACACATAGAATAAGGGGAGTTTGCTAAAATATCACAACTTTAAGCTTGGATTTGATCAGATTTGATCAACTTTCCCAGCAGAGCCTCATTGTTGTGTCATGATTCAATATTTTTTTGAATAATGACACAATGGTGAATTTCTGAATGAAGTTAAAGCTGTTCATAGATCATTTATACATCCTCACAGAAGAATTTAAGGACAGCGTTGCACTCATTAGCGGGGAAGGTGTATGAGAAGCAGTTAAGCTCTTCTTTGTGTCACCAGAAAGATTTCAGCAAGGCAAATCAAGTGTTTCACTACACCAAGAAGGGACTGTGGTGCCAATTATGTCTGTTTATCGCCCAAACCTACTGATTAGAATGATCAGACAATACCATGCTTATTATTTTAAAACTTACAAGGCTTTTTAAATGAAATAAAAATCGGATTTAATCATCCTTATTCTAAGCCAAATGACAAGCATGAAGTAGAGGTCTGGACAGCACCATGCTAACAGCAGCAGAAGTGAACAGAGTAAAGAATGATGGACTGTACTTTGTCAACTTGTCTCCTGGGTGGGGTGACAGGGGGGCTAGGGGAGGTCTGTCTTGACTTTCTTGGACACAGGGGCGTCTCCAGCGCTTTGAACTGATCTCTTTCCCTCTTTGGATTTGCCCTGGCCACTCGCAGCTTTTACCTGCAGGTCATTAACAACAGTCTTTACCTGGGAGGGCTGACACCTACATGGACGGATGAGGGAACACTTGAGAGGAGGACATGGGACACGCATGTCTGGGACAGGAACGCAGACGAGCATCCATTCATCTGTTCTGTCACCACAATGATGGGGATCCCAGGATGCTCTTAGATCACTGCAGTCACCTTCCTGATGATCTCTGTACTCCTTGTGAGTATTTGATGCAGGGAATACAAGGCTGAGGCTAAAACTACCAACTATTAGCATACTGTTTAATAAATCAATATAGTTTGGTCTGCTTTACAGCCTGATGAGTACTCTTTTCATTTATAACATAAAATCAGCAGATTGTTTCATCTGACTTGCTGGATCTAATCTACATTATATTACTTGAACTAAACAGTTTCAGTCATTTATCAAGGATGTTCAAAGCTTTGCACCAGCAAGACTTTGTAGAGCTTCTATTCTTAAAAATGAACTTTCACCCTTATAACAAATTTAAAATTAAAACGATTCTTTTTGAATTTATTTTCTATGCAATAAATTAACTGACAGGCTTGAGCTCGTAAAGCATCCGAAGCCAGACATGCTTTTATTCATAACTCAAAGAGAGTGGTAATGATGTATTATCCTCTAAACCAGCCAAACGGTTGCCTCATGGATTTAAAACAGCTGTGTTAAAAAAGCCACAATCTGATTTCATGTGTGCAGAGCAGCAGTGGAATCTAGAACTACAAAGACCTGTACATCTATGATTAATCAAGTTAGAGGACTAATGATGTGAATCAGCAGCTGTGTGGTAGTGACGTGATGATTACTGTTCTTTCACAGATCGTTGAAAATAAAATGAAAACACTAACATTCAGCCATCAGTATGTGGACAAACAGGCTATTGTTCAGATCACATTTAACTCCAATTCAATACTCACTTACCTCGATGGACATTTTGACACATATAGAAATTGTGTGAAAACATTTGAAATGGAGGAAAGAAACATCAGCCACACGTCAGAAGAAGGAGAACTGGTTAGAGAGACTTTAAAAAGAGAACAGACAGCATTGGAAGAAATATCAACTTAATACACAAACACAGGAAATACAGAAAAAAGCTTAGTGGTAGTCTAAAGAGAACTGTCTGACATCTACTGGAATGACAGGCTCAATAAGAGGTACGAGTATTTAGCAGTAACCACATACAAAATGCAACAGGCTATCAAACACTAAAGCTAAATATGAAAAGGTCTAAAGCTTATGCAGGGTTGTTTAAAACCCATACTACATCAAGTCTCACACCACTTTGCACTGCTTTAAGAATATGAGGACATAAGAGGGAATGACTTCAATGGACAGAATTAGTAATTCAATGTAGTGTTTGGTTTGATTTTCACGAAAGGGGAAAGTGAGGTTTGATAAAAGCCTCAATAAGAACAGCAGAATGTAAAGGGCACAGGCCAACAACTGTGTTCTGATAGGTCACTGTCACCAGCACACACTCACCACAGCAGCTCCGGTCCCTGTTGTCCTCATCTTCATGCTGAGTGTGTGAGTCTGGTTCTTCAGCAGAGGCACTTTGCGGCCCAGCTTCATGTAGAAGTAGGTGGTGTATGGGGTGAAGCTAAAGTCCTCTCTGACGACAGCACACCGAAGCCAAAAGAGCAGACAAGAAGAGAAGAATTACATACCTGTGTCAGAAAGACTAAACAGTCCGTTGATTTGTCTTCATATCCAATATATACAATAGGAGGAGCTAAAAACCCTTTGCAGACAGGGCATTGGTAAGTCCTGTATTAAAGACAGTGAAATGAGTCCTAAATGTTTGGAGTTCAAACTTTACAATCTGCACAGGAATGCTCTGTAGGGAAAATACAACGCAATAAGCCTGAACCACCAGTGAACATGTGCTGTGTATACTTAGTCTGACTGTCCATCATACTGGGGACAAACTAACAGTAATATGGAAGTTAAGCCAAAGAATTTTCTCTTTAG
This sequence comes from Dascyllus trimaculatus, assembly GCA_024666655.1. Taxonomy (NCBI): domain Eukaryota; kingdom Metazoa; phylum Chordata; class Actinopteri; family Pomacentridae; genus Dascyllus; species Dascyllus trimaculatus. The sequence goes on from CM045465.1 coordinate 27,106,366, forward strand.
TTATTCCTCTCTGGAAGGCAACATTTTTGGACTATGGATGTCTCTTTTCTATTCAAAATAATCAATTTGCTTGTTGTTGAGGACCTCCAAAACATCAAACTAGCCAGTCAGAGAAAACTCTAATTCTGTCTTTAGATTATACAAAAAATGAGCAACAAAAAACCAATGACCAGTTTAGTTTATATGTATTAGATAATACATTTGATAGAGTTGACTGTATTTCATGTCCAAATACAGTAACCTGTGTTTAGTAATAACTGCATAGCAATGACAAACTTGTTACATTGTACATGTACATTGTTTTAAGACTTAACCTAATGTTAGCGTCACACACTGATGACATTGACTGCTTTCCACCTGTGAATCCTGAAGTTATAGATCTGAAACTGCCTGTAAGCTGCCTGGCATTTAAACTTGACAACTAATTAGCTACCTTAACTGAAATGAATTTGATTAATTAGAATTTTTCTTTTTGCATGATGGGAAAAATGCCTAAACTGTGAAGGTATTTGCTTCAACTGCTTCCGCTCCAGCACCATTGCTGGCAGTAGGAAATACATGGACGAGCTAAAACATTATAATTAGCCCTGCACTTGGTCTATCCCATGCTGCCAAAACAGCTCCAGCCACTGAGGTTGAACTTCACAAGACTTTGACGGTCCCTGTTGTATGAACCACCGAGAAGTTAACAGTAGATCCTTTAAGTCCTAGAGGTAGATGCCACTGCAGATCAGACTTGTCTTAGAATATCTCCCAACACCCCGATGCTGATTCACAGTGTCTCCCTTACCGACAGTGAGCACATACCAACAGGCTTGTGGGGCGTTGACCAGGAGCTTTCTAAAGGCCTTCCATTTCAGATATGCTCCAACCCAGTCGGGCCATTATTTTATAGGTTTTGGTCTGTGACAAAATCGAAAGCTTGAGTTCCTGGTTTGCATCCCAGTTCTAAACATACCATGACAGGTCCTAGTCAGATCAATTGTTGTTGTACAGCTGCTCCGAGTGAGTTTCTTTACATTGTTTACTATATATAAAAGTATATTAATCTTATTGGTCTTGCACATTTAGCCCTGGTTACTGAGGAGAGGTTTGTCTGTAAACGTGACAAAATCTGAGATCTAAATTTCGGTCTACAGCCTAACCCAACTAGCCATCGAAAACCGGCATGAGGGAATTATCTAGATAATTTCTATCAAGACCAGCCCCTCTGCTTGTGTTTCTGAACACGTACAGCACAGCGCACCGTTTTCCTTTCAAACTTCCAAATTTAAGCTAGACAGAGTGGTGCTGCTTCTTCAACAAAACTATCTTTGGCAGTATGTAAACAGTACTAACTCTGGCATGCACGGAGCATAATAACCAGACAAAAACAAAGAGTTTCTTTTGTGTCGTCTGGGTCACTGTTACTTAACCCTCAAACCCTATTTGTGACTAGTCTGCAACCAGAAGTCACATGTCCAAAATTCTGTGACTTTCAGCCAAAATAATGGCAGAGAGAAGACTAGTAAAGAAACCAACTAAATAAAAATGTAAGTAGTAAAATATCTAAAGCTATAACTCTACTTTCTATTTTCTACTCTATGCAGAGTCACAATTATTTGATCTTTTTTAGGATTCCTGGCATTATAAATGTGTCTTACCTCATATTGATAAGAAAAATCAGACAGCAGTGAATAAAAATGGGACAAAAACTGTGTCTATTGTGACTTTGGAAATCATGGATTCTGAAATTACAATTTTAATACATAAAGGATTAATTTGAATCTATAAATGATTAATCCATCAGCCTTAGTTTGCATAGAAGCCAACGACCCAATAATTTAACAATCAAGGTAGATAAAAACTAAATAGAGATTGGCATGTGAATAGAAACAGGAAACATGAGGGCACCTGAGGTATCCCTGCAGCAGCAAGCGGACAATCACGGCTTCAGCCTGGTGCCGAGGCAGCGTAGTGGTTTGGATCATCTTCCTGCGCTTGGCAGGGCCTTTCCCCATCCAAGCCTCCACCAGCTTCAGTGGGGTCAGCCTCTCATCCATGGATGTTGCCAGCTCCACAATCTGCACCACGTCCTTGGCGTGCTGTGTAATGTCCACGGTGGTGTAATCTAGAAGGGTAGAGGTCAGATGATCACCAGCTCGAATTAATAGAATGTGACCTACGTGGTTTACACATGCAGCCAGGACCTTTATGTAAATCACACACACACCTTTTGTTCACCTTACAATGTTTAGCACTATGTGATGACATATGTTGTAAATATGCGCTATATAAATAAAACTGAATTGAACACCTTTTGAATGGCGGCAGGTATCACACATCTGGTTGCATCCTTCATCGTCCCACACCTCATCAAAGTGAACAGCCATGAGGGAGCGCCGACACCTTCACACAGCAGGCATGAGAGTCTAGACACATTCTTGATGTGCTGTGTAAGCCATAGTCACTGTCACTGCTTTACCTGTCCACATTCTGGCAGTAGTCAACCATCTGCAGCAGCTTCTGTTGACCAACATTCTCCATTACCACCATGGTGCTGATCCTGAAGATGTCAGAAAAGCCAAAGTAGACGATGCAGTCTGCTGGACGGTCGTCTCGGCCTGGAGACAATACAATAGAGTATGTATAGAAAGACTTTTTTTTTTTTTTAACAATAAACACAAGAGCAGTGTTACTCATAGTACTGATATTCAGACTTGACAAAAAACTTAAGGTGTCTACCTGCACGTCCACTCTCTTGGTAGTAGTTCTCGATGGACTTGCTGATGGTGTGGTGGATAACAAATCTGACGTCAGGCTTGTCGATGCCCATGCCAAATGCCACCGTGGCTACCACCACCTAAACAACAACACAGCTGCGTACTGTAACCTGTTCAAATATCACATCTGACAAGTGACTGGATGAGTCTTCTGTCTATCGCTGACAAGAAGATAAAGCCACATGTGCAGTCCATCTTCATTTTTGGCTGGGCTTCTAAATCCATCTTGTAGCTACCTCCTACTGTTAACGGAAACTTTACATGTCTGTAAAACTGAAAAAAGAACTGGACTAGTTGACTGACATAAATTAAATGTTCTTTCATTTAATCAGGAATAAATATTTCCTTATTTCAGTTTCTCCAATAGGAGGCTTTTTCTGTTTTCCTCCTTTTTTCATATTGTTGTAAAATAAATGTTTTTGAGTTTTGGTTTGCTAGTCAGAGAAAACAGGGCTTTTGTAGATGTCACCTTGGTCACCCTAGTAATTAGTACATTTTCATTTTTCAGGTTAATCAAATTTCCCTAACAGAAATCCCCATGTTTGTGTTCAAATCAGTACCTGGATTTTGTTGGAGGTCCATTTGCGGTGAACCCGGGACTTGTCATCAGGGTCCATGTTGGCGTGGTAGGGATATGCCAGGATGTCCTTCTTCTGGAGTTCAGCTGCCACTGATTCTGCGTCCTTCTGAGAGAACACATACACGATCCCTGTGGCATAAACACATCAGGAAACATGACTGCTTTGTGTAAACATGTAAACTGAAATGATTTATTCAGGCAGCTCTCAAAAAACACTTTGAGGATTTGAGCCTTAATGTGATGCTTTATATTACATTATGCGCATTTTACTTTGTGATACAGCCGTTTCTTTTGTCGTAGTACCTGACTGGTCCTTGTATCTGCTCTTGATCAGAGAGGTAATGTCACTTATTGATGCATCATTGTCAGAATCTTTAATACGAACCTGAGGAAAGAAACGTTACAGGTATGAGTGAGTATTCAGACAGGCAGCACATAGAGATCAGCGTTTGACAGCTTTACTTGTCAAGAAAGTAAAGCACTATGTGATAACACGTGTTGTAAATATGCGCTATACAAATAAAACTGAACTGAATTGAAATGAAGCAAGCTGCAACGAAGCATTATCCTTAATGCTGTTCTCCAAAAGCAACCCATGTTATGTAGGAATGCTGTAGTTTAAATCACAAGATGTGAGAGCAGGTAATGTTTGCTCCTGTTTGACCTCATGGTGATGCTGTAGTCTTGCTATTAATATGAATAAATGCAGATCCAATAAAGAATAAGGCTGTTTCTATTAGTTAACTGTCAAATCAACATGATGGCCCTGCATCGGGTTTCAAGATAAGTTCATACTTGAAATTTCAGACTTGTGGACGGAGATGCAGCTGAATCTGCTGCTGCTGAGGATTTTTATGCAATTCATATATCAGCTCCTTTAAAGGCAGATCTGGAACATGAATGATGAAGCTACCTAACATGATACAGCGCAACAGTCAAGAGACTCATAGTTAGTCTTAACGCTGCTGCTATGTGTGCAAGGTAGTTTTCCATTCCAAACTTCCAACTTGGGAAGCAAAATGCTCAAACACTGTTGCACAATATCCACATTGCAGTAACCCCAAGCACATGACTGTGATTAGTGGTTACTGTACTGACTGAATTGAGTTTGGTAGGTGTCGCTCTATAAGTTGCATTTGGAAAACTGAAGTTAAAATCTAGAAGTCAAACGATTATAGACCTTGAAAATGATTGGATCCCACACTTGGCATTACTCCAAGTATCTGTATTGGTATATTTTTCTTTGACCTGATTCTGAATCAATTAACTCATGTAAAATGCGTTACTTTGGCTCTGATGCAGCCGCCTCTCTCTAACTGTGGTCACTCCTCTCCTTTAGTTAAACACGTGTATTTTTTTGTATTTATATTTCATTTAGAACCTTCTCTGCTTGTGTCTGATGTAGTTAAGAAAAGGTCTTTTCCAGGTGGCTAATTTTCTTTTTTTCTTTCTACCCTCAGTCAAACTGAAGGTAAACTTTTAGAATGATGCGTAACTCGAGCTTTTTGCCTTGAAAATGTTTTTTTTGTGTCACTCCTCATTTTCCTGAATCTCTACAACAGAGGTGGGAAATGCAAAGATAGCACACAGACACAATAATAGGGAATACACTAAGGCTAATCACTTCAGAGTCTTATAGAGGAGCAGTACAGACGACATGGTATTTATCTATTTCTTGTTACTGACAACTAGCAAGTCTTTTTTAAGGCCAATGAGCCGCTGAATGATTACATCTTTCAACATAAATACAACTGCCTGACTCACAAAATGTCTCTAAATGTTACTTAATGCATTTCTTTATGCAGTTTACTCAAATGTACCAACCCATGAATTTGTGTACTCCGAGATTAAGGCAAACTGATATGCAGTGAAGCTAATGGCTAGCAGACAGATACATAATCAACTTAAGGTACATGCAATTTGTAGCAATGGGCAAAAACTAAACAAAAGAAATATCAGCATGGTCCTCTCATGTTACACAAGCTGACACAGAGCAGTGCAGGGGATTTGAATGCTCCAGCAGGTGTGCGCTAAGCATGTCTTTAACAGAGAGACATCGATGTGTTGTGAAGCAGGTGGCTAAAAGGTGTGTGAGAGTGCAGTGGTCATGGTTACCTCATAGTACAGATTAGTTCGATTGAAGGAGGCAGTTAGCGTGATTGGCTTTGGCACACAGAGGATCTTCTCACAGTCTTTGAGGACGCTGCTGGTTGCCGTGGCTGTCAGGCCAAGCAGAGGGACTTTAGGGAACTGCCTCTTCAGGATGCCCAGCAGCTTATAATCTGCACCAGAAACACACAGATACACGGATACTCAGCACATCAGCCTGACAACCTTTGACGTCAGCTTGTTTTAACTTCAAGGAATCTGACTGGAGGTCAGGTTATGAAGCCCTTCACCTGGCCTGAAGTCATGACCCCACTGGCTGCAGCAGTGCACCTCATCCACAGCGATGCGACTGAGCAGGTTGGCATTGTAGGCTTTCTCCAGACGAGACATTAGCAGCTTGCTCTTGGCAATCTTCTCTGGAGTTACGTACACCAGTTTGAAAGGCGCCTTTGGATCAGTCATTCCAGCCATGACTGTCTTAGCATGCTCCTGTTACCACGTTAAAAAATAGTTAACAGAATCAGTTACAGCCATTATTTCTTCACAGTACAGAGTCCTTTTGAGAGTCAGAAGCAAATTAATTCATGGTTGGTGCTGGACCCACAAAGTGATGACCAAGTTAAAGTTACCTGAACTGTGCAATCAGCAACACTTATACACAACATGGAAACCTTGAAATAAAAATTAATGAAGACGGGATCACTCTGTCTACATCTTTGTCTGCACCTTGTAGAGCTCAGCTGTGCTTTGACAAAGAAAATAAAACCCTGCTGACATGTTCTCTGCAATGTGAAAAGGCCTCAACAGGTTGAACGTGTCTGTAGATTCTCTGTCACCCAAATCATAGTAATCCCAGGAGCTTTAGTAAAAGCAACTGGACTTCTCTTTTAGGTTCTTGAAACTGGCTTTTTCAGAAGAAGTGATGTTCAGTTTGTTTTTACTGAAGCTCTTGAGAACAGGCTGAGAGGTAACCTTAAGTGAGATAATAAGCAGGATGTGGCTGTCAGTCATTACCTTGCTACTGGATGCATTCAGCATGACAGCTGACACTTCAATGGACTTCAGGTACATGATCTGATCCTCCATCAGGGACACCAGGGGAGTGACAACCAGTGTAAAGCCTGACAAACGCGATTACAGTGGAACAAATGAGTCAGATGTACATGTGCACAAAGAATAAACAGATCTACTTTGCAAACTGTGAAAGTGGTGTGGATGCATTAAACAGTGCATTTGTGTCTGGCTGTACCCTTGGAGCAGACTGCAGGCAGCTGGTAGCAGAGACTTTTTCCTCTTCCTGTAGGCATCACCAGGAACAGATCCCTGCCTGTCAGGGTCAGGTTGATAGCTCTCAGCTGCAGTGGTCTGAACTTGGAGAAACGGAACGAGTCCTTCAGGTGCTGCTCAACTTCTCTGGACCATGGAAAATCTAACAAATATAAGGAAATTAACACTTAGGTCAAGAGTACTCAAATTATATTTTCAGGCTATTTTTGAACTGAAAACAGTTAAATGCTGCCACTGCAGCAAATATAAAGACTAGCCTTTCTTCAAATGGTAATACACTGTCACTTTTTATTTCAAGAACAAGTTATTCAGCCATGTCTGTCCAGTACCTGTGCCATCATAGTGCTGCATCTCTTGCTTGCTCATTACTAGATCAGCTCCAGATGACTTTGAGGAAGACATGGATGAAGAGGACGACGGCTGTGCAGCATTGCAGGCCTCCTCCAGCTGCTGCAGCAGTGCATTTTTCCGAGACGTCAGCTCAGTCTGCTTCTGCAGGAGCTCTGCGATCTGCAACTCCACCACCTCCAGTTCAGCCTCAACAGAGTCCAGCTCTGCCTGGACATCTGACCAGGAATACCAGGAATATTATCAGCAGTTTGAAATAAGTTTCTGCTGTGTCACAGGTTTTTACAAGTTACAGAGACACCCTCTAGTAAATATTGTGCTAACAAACCAAAATTATTGAAACCCTATTCTGATTGTGACTCCATTTTGCATAGAAACAAACAGAACTAAATGGTCCCCTTATTTCACTTTGCTGTTTTTAATGCATAGCTCTATATATAGGTTAATAACCTAATTCAGGCTAATATTGCAATCAATGAATGAGGGTAAGGATTCTGACGATGCAGACACCTGAGTTCAAATGCTGCTACTGTTCCTTTCTGTGTTTTCGGTTAAAATTTGGGTAAAAGTAAAAATTTAAAAGCTAAATATTGTTTTGTTTTTTAAACATTAAACGCTATTTGATCATTTTAAATATTAGTACTTCAAACAAAATGAGTTTCTTTAAGTTGTTGGAAATTGACAATCTGAGGTTAAGCCTGAGTAAACTGTACATGCAGGGTCTGGGTTGTCCTAAGAAAGGAGACTGAACTATGCTGGCACAATACAGCTTGTTGCAGGAGCCCAGTAGTGGTCCTGAAAGCATATTGTCTTTATAACTGGGACCTCTGCAGCGTTTGCAGACACACAGGAACAGACACTGTCTATCTATTTTGTATGAACATTTGTATGTACAGTTGCAAAAATAGTGCACATGCACTTGTAAGATCATGTATATCATGGCAGTCTTGAGTTTCCAGTGACTCCTATAATATTCACATGTCTATGATGGAATCATTGAAACATGTCTGTCACAACAACAATCATGTATTTAGTTTCTTTCATAAATTTAACATATGTCTTTTGGAGATGTGGAAAATCCTGATGAGTAAAAAATATACATGCAGCAATCAAATTATCAGTTTTGGTGATGTAAAAACTTTAGTTAATCCAATTTTCTTAGTGGCATGGCTTCTTAACTTCAAGCGAGTGATAATGACCGACTCCAGCCAACCATTATCACTGGATCAGATGAGCCTCATTTCCTCCTCTGAGCCAATGTAAATGAGGCTCATTTGATACACTCATCAGACTCAGCTACAAACACTACAGTGGAAAAGTCGGAGGACCCAAGTACAGGTCTGAATAAGCAAATCATTCACTTGAATGAGTCAGAAAAGTTACTTTCAAAGCAGCTTTCCCATAATCAACTGCACAAACAATAATTTCTTAGTATAAAGTGCGTGCCACAGTCTATGTACAGCTACTTCAAAAAGATCTCAGCCTCACTCTGAAACAAGGGGTTCAATTCTCATTTTGAGACATGACTGTATACTATAAAGCCTTTTATCACTGTCCACATAACTCAAATGTATGAAGCAATAAAAGATAAAAGGGGAAGAAAGCTTCCAGGTGGCTGCTGTTACTTCAGGACAATGTGTGCATCCGTCCACACAGCACAGGCAGCAGAAACAGCCAAATGTGGCTTTAAACCGTTTCCCCAGGAACCTCAGCCAACCTGGCACCATCTGACTTGAAGTCCCACTAGCGTGGTCTCCATTTCAGAGTGATATGAAGTCATCTATTCAATTAAGAAGAATCTAGAGTTTCAAGATGTCGCCTTCTTTCATGAAGGGACAAGAAAGCTCAAACCAAGTACATTGGAGTTAAAAGAGATTATGTTGAAAAATAATGCAAGAACAATCTTTCTCCTGTGATGTTTTCTGCTAAGGATAAGAACTTGTTGAAGTACCCTCAGTCCCTCATATGTACACTATATTGACAAAAGTATTGGGACACACCACCAAATAACTGAATTCAGGTGTTCCAATTACTTCCATGGCCACAGGTGTATAAAACCAAGCCCCTCAGCATGCAGACTGCTTCTACAAATATTAGTGAAAGACTGAGTTGCTCTCAGAAGCTCAATGAATTCAAGTGTGGTACTGTGATAGGTTGACACCTATGCAATAAGTCCATTCATGAAATTTCCTCCATACTAAATATTCCATGGTCAACTGTTAGTGGTGTTATAACAAAGTGGAAGCAACTGGGAACAACAGCAACTCAGTCCCAAAGTGGTAGGTCATGTAAAATCACAGAGCAGGGTCAGCGGATGCTGAGGCACACAGTGAGCAGAAATCTCCAACTTTTTTTTACAGTCAACAGCTACAGACCTCCAAACTTGGTGTGGCCTTCAAATTAGCTCAAGAACAGTGTGTAGAGAGCTTCATGGAATGGGTTTCCATGGCCGAGCAGCTGCATCCAAGCCTTATATCACCAAGTGCAATGCAAAGCATCAGATGTAGTGGTGTGAAGCACTCCGCCACTGGACTCTAGAGCAGTGGAGATGTGTTCTCTGGAGTGACCAATCATGCTTCTCTGTCTGGACATCCCATGGACGAGTCTGGGTTTGGTGGTTGCCAGGAGAACGGTACTTGCCTGACTGCGTTGTGCCAAGTGTAAAGTTTGGTGGAGGAGGGATTTTGGTGTGTGGTTGTTTTTCTGGGGTTGGGCTTGGCCCCTTAGGTCCAGTGAAAGGAACTCTTAATGCTTCAGCCGACCAAGACATTTTGGACAATTTCTTGCTCCCAACTTTGTGGGAACAGTTTGGGGATGGCCCCTTCCTGATCCAACATGACTGCACACCAGTGCACAAAGCAAAGTCAATAAAGACATGGATGAGCCAGTCTGGTGTTTTCCCATGGACACACTCCTAAACCTTGTGGAAAGCCTTCTCAGAAGAGTTGAGGCTGTTATAGCTGCAAAGGGTGGAACAACTCCATATCAAACACTATGGATTAAGAATGGGACGTCAGTAAAGTTCATGTGCATGTAAAGGCAGACGTCCCAATACTTTTGGCAATATAATGTATGCATGCATTTATTTAAATCTACTTTATTGGACACTGATGTGCACCATTAAAATTCAGATTTCATGCATTAGTGAACATGAACTCTCTTTCCAAGCTGCTGTCACACACATTTAAATACAGAATAATTTATATCAATATCATGTTCAAAGGTAGAGTAAGCTATTCTAATTCAATTCACCTTACATTCACTTCACATGTAAGTCCTTGATGAGTGATGAGATGATTTTATGTTAAACTATCTCAGCAGTCATTATTATTACAACTACATGATAATGTATCCAACAAGAGCTTATATAAGATGATGAGGTAAAATCGAAGGACCTACATTCTAATATTATGTATTGTATTCATGACCGACATTATTTCCATGTGCAGTGTTCTCTCACTGGAATTGTGTTGTTAGTGTGAACAGAGAAGACTGTCAGGTCTCACACCTGCACAGGTACTAGTCCTCTGAGTATCACACCTCCACATCTAATGATCTCACTCTTGTGCTGTTTGTTCCTTTGCACCTGGCTTCCCTCTGGAGCTGTGCCAGTGTTATCTGCCATCAGGCCCATGATGTCAAGATCCTCTCAAATACAAAACCCCTGCAGGATTACCAGTCTGTGACTGTTTACATTTCAGCACTGCTGCACTTTTTGCTCTGTAATGAGGTTTTAACCATTTCTTGTGCAAACAGAACTGATGCTAACAGTTCTCTGACTTCTCTGCCGCATGGCTGGAAACACACTCACCTGTAGTTCCACCATCCATATTCTCAGACTGGTTTGATCAGAGAGAACTTCAGACTGTCCCAGCTGTTAAGGTTATTTCCTATATGGCAAAAAAGATAGTTTTAGAAGTGCTTTTAGTTGTATAGAATGAAGAAATCACCATTTTTGCAACTATCCTACTTTTTGCACAACACCGCCAACACACATGGCTGTAATGTCCCTAAACTAAGCTAACTCAACAAGACTGTCCAGCTGTTCCATCACAGTGGGAGCAGCAGGTAGTTGCTAGCTAGCTCTTAGCTTCCAAACGTTTATTCAAACGAAACCAGCACGATGCTGAAGCAGTCTCTCGCTCTCGTGTCCCTGCTTTCTTCTCCAGCAAAAATAGCAAAGCCTCGCTGCCTGGAAAACTTTACCGTTTTCTTGAGGACAACATTAACTGATACGTCTGAGCCAGGACTGAAAAAGCACAAAATACAACTAACCATCCAGCAGCTCCTTCCACTTTCCTTTCTTGTTGCTGGACCCCTCCTCGGTTGCTATAGTAGACACACGGCAGCATCACCAGGGCACTTCCTCCCCGGGTGGAGTCTGCCAGGCTGTCTACAACTTCCTCCTCATTCTGGAGGTTTTGCACTCTTTATCGACCATGGCTCCTTTCAGTGTATTTTATAAATACGTATGAAGCCCATGTTAAGCAGACAATGTTAAAAGTGTGTTAAAGAGCAAAAATATGTTATTAATGTCTATATGAGAGTTGCCTGACAGATTAAACACAGGATAAAATACCGCTGCGATACCTGCGATGCATTCAAGAAACACATTAAGGGTTGAAATGTTTCTCATTTTCAGTAATTCTTCGTGTAGTATTTATTCACTTCAGTAAGTGTGTATCAAACCAGCAGAGCAGGCACGTGTTATATGAGCTCTGTTGTAAATGGTGAGATTTTCAATTCTAACACTAAAGTCGGAACGTTGCCGCTTTGAATGCGACACGGCAATGTTCCGGAAGATGACAGTGTGAGAAGGTGTGTTTCCGGAAGACGTGGCTGTTGCTGCAGTGGCAGCTGTCATCCAAATTATTCCAAAGAACACTTGAAGAGCCTTTAAAATTCCTCCTCTGCTTCTGTTGTGTCTCCACACGTCTATCTGGCGTCAGGATGATTTCACTAACGGACTCCCAAAGTAAGACGGCTGTTGTTTAAGCGTTTCTGTAGTTTGCTGCTGTCTCTACCACACCGGCTTCATCTGCTGCAGCTGGCTAGCTAGCAGTTAGCACTCAATGCTAGGAAAGTTAGCTTTCATTTTTCTCTCATTGACATACACTACAGTGGCCCGAATAGCTAAAGCTTACGGCTAATTTGCTCCTAGCAATACCAGGACTTCACAGTAATGTCCTTCAGGTTCAGAGGGAACATCGGAGCTGCTGTGGAAGTCCCAATGTGATCCTTTATACACACATTTCCGTTTGTTTGTTTTCTTTATTGTCTCTGTAACTACCATTGAGCTAATGAAAACTGAAAATCCTGACTTCACTCAGTTTTAAGTTTGAGTGGATACATTCAATATGCTATACAGAACAAAACCACTATCAGCTATTTACTGCATGAAAAACCAACATGTGGCCTGGATCTGAAACACCTAAACATGTCATCATCACAGTAGTACAGTCTCCCTCCATATGGCACATTCCTCTGTCAACAACTAGTGTTTAACTTGACCACACAAAACAATGCAAATCTCACTTTTTAGGTCACTACAGTGTGAGTGAAAGTTAAACATGCTGGACAATGGAGGGTGGCACCAAGGAGTGGCTAGCCACTTTTAAACTTTTTATAATGAAAGCTAAGTTATGTTGATAAGTAACCTGTCTGTGGTGTGTGTGTGTGTGTGTGTGTGTGTGTGTGTCCGTGTGTGTGTGTGTCCTGCAGAGATTGGGATGGGATTAACAGGCTTCGGCGTGTTTTTCCTCTTCTTTGGGATGATTCTGTTCTTTGACAAAGCACTTCTAGCTATTGGAAATGTGAGTATTACTGCTTGAACTGATGCCATCTGTAATGTTTCATGTAATATACCAGTGTCATATCCAGCTTTGTGGAATCATAAATGTGTGGGCTCAAATCACCATCATCAGCCCAGCAGGAACAGATTCTGCTAACTTGTTTTTAGTTTATTTACATTTCACTCAAATGTTAATATTGAATAGCTTCACTTTCTTCCTCAACAACTCATTTTCTGTACTGCAACACACTGTTTCATGTAGAGAGGTGAACAGTGAGAGCGCTGTTAAAACAGTCAAGCTGAAAACACTGGATCCACCTCTCATAATGTGGTTCCAGATCTCTTAGAGACACTTCATTCCATGGAAACATGGGACCTCTTCCAATTCCACACTCCTCCTAAGTCTCAAAGGCTAAACTATGTCTTCACCATGACACCATGTGGGTTTCCTTTCTGAGACTTGAGAAAGCTTCTCTGTTTCAAAATAGAATGGAATCTCACTACTGACTTTTGTTCCATCATTGCTGGAGTTTGAGGCTTGTTTTGGTAATGTAATCTATGTAACTTGTTTGTGTTTAATTATTATAAAATCAATTGCCCTGCTTTTTAATTGTAGGGTCATGAGTTTGGGTAATTTGCTGACTTTCTGTGGACAGTTTTAAATTTGTATGTAAGATCGTCTCATAACATCCTTGTTTTCAGATTGTTCAGATTGGCTACATGTCTATCATTTCTTTATATCTATCATTTTATTATTTATCAGTAGTATTAGATACAATTTCTGGTTCTTTCACTTTATTGATTCTAGCATGGATTATTGCATTGGAGTCTGTTCACATGATACTGTAAAATGTTTATTTTTGCTTCCTCTTGCAGTACTGAACCACCTTCTGATACTAAACCACCTACTTTTCACTGTAGATCCTGTTTGTTGCTGGACTCGCCTTTGTCATCGGGCTGGAAAGGACTTTCCGCTTCTTCTTCCAGAAACACAAGATGAAGGCCACCAGCTTCTTCCTGGGAGGAGTGTTTGTGGTGCTGATCGGCTGGCCCATCATTGGAGTTGTGCTGGAGATCTATGGTTTTTTCCTTTTGTTCAGGTAAGAGGAACTGGAGGGGGCACAAGTTATTTCACTTGTTAGACTGGAGTGCTTCTGTTTTTGTTCCTTGATGAGATCAAGAAAGCTACAAGACATCCAGCTCTTAATATCAGAAAAGCATGTTTTAGGTTAGCCATCAATTAGCAGCTTGGTGGAGAGATATAATTGTGGGTCATCTACACTGAAATTAAATGGCATATCACTGTTACTGAGTATGTGTCCAGGGGAAAGTATATATGGGAGAAAAGAATAGAACTGAAGTCAAGAGAGATAGAATCTGAGCCAGAAACAAGGTTTCTCAAACACTTCCAATCATTACCAGGGCAGCATGGCTTGTCCCACTGCTCTCCAAGCTCAGGTTAGGTGTTTTGTCCCAGTCCCTGTTGTGAGTTATTTAATGACACCTTCAGATCTTCATTATCAACTTGTAAATATAGTGTGAACCTTGTTTGTATTCATGTGGTCCTCTGTCTAATTATATGACTTGATCTAGACAAATGACAAAGCTGCAGCAGTAACTGGGGGAGCTCCAGTCAACACTGCAGTACAGAACTTGGTTCAGTTCTCGACAGTAGCACCTCTGATTTTATTGCAACAAGATGTGAGAGCATGTTTGTCTAAATTCTCAGTCATCTAAGTCTTGGTCAACCTAAGTGCTTCAGTAGAAGACAGATGAACTTTTTGGTTCTTTAAGACATTTCATTTCTCATCTAAAAGAGTTCCTCATTTTTACCTGACTGATGGAGACTCCCAGGTATTTATTCTAACTCCCAAATCACATGGCTGCCACCTGTTAATGACCCAAGACTGACAGTGGTTTGCGTGCCGCAGTGGGACTTCTGGTTAAACTGCTTGGAGAGATATCCCAGGACTGTGCTATAAGTACCAGATAAATGGTGTCATAGACCCCTTCTGTTAAAATATTGCTATTTCAGTTGAACAATGATGGCTTTTTTTACATGCACTTGTGGAGTGGTTGTTTAGCCTCCCCTTTACAGTAAATAGGTGTGTGCTCTGCTTGTTGCATTGGACTGCACATACAGCGTTGCTTACCTTGTGTTTTGGTGATCTATCTTCAGGGTGAGCCAGTTCTTTTTCTCCTCTAGACAAAAACTGGACCTAAAAGACATTTAGGATGAACCTGGGTGATTCTAATGAGGGCTCTCCTCCTCATCACTGCATTAGTGACTTGCTCAGTACACCTGCACTGTGCAAAGTAACACCAGGGGTCAAGCGTTGATCTCCTCCATGTTTCATCCACATACTGAAGTTCATTGTCTTCTACGTCAAAGATGCAAAGATACAGATTTCACTCCTTGGGCTTTCCTAAATACACGGCCTACTTGTTAATGTTGTAGTTTTCAATTAGAGGTCCGTGGCATCCCCTTCTTTATGACATCACACAAATCTTGAAAGATGACAAACTGTGATTAGTCAGAGTCAGGAAGTTACGTCTTGTAGTCTGAACACGTGTTTACATGTTGTTATTTGTCCTTGCTAACTGTCCTTGCCTTTTTTTATTCCTCTCTGTCTTATTGTCTTCACTGTCATCACATGCAGAGGTTTCTTCCCAGTGGTCGTAGGCTTTATCAGAAGAATACCAGTCCTTGGCTCTATTCTAAACCTGCCCTTCATCAGTGCAGTGAGTATTACCCGGCGCTGCAGCAGCCCTGCAGCTCTGCTACGTTTACATGCAGCATGGCTCTTTTTCTTGTCCATTAATCACCCTGTTCAAACTCCTCAACCACAACAGATTAACCAAACTGCCACAATCAAATGACAGCTTACCCCCTGCACTTCACAGCCAGATTAATAAAACACACTTTCAGTTTGCCTGGAGGAGCAATCCACTTGCTGCCCATGTTATTCAGCTGCAGACACAGAATCTCAGTATACATGGTGAGGATGTTGTGGTGTTTCCAACACAAAAAGGAAGTTAAATAGGGACCAGCACTGTTAAATACGCTTATTTAGTTTGTGGCTAATAAACATGCTTCTACCATGCTGTTGTGTGGGAAGCTTTGTTTTGAGGTGAATGTCTCTCTGTTTTTATTTTTTATTAAAGCCTTCGTAAGGCTCTGAGGACAATCAGCAGTCGTGGTCAGTCACTGCCGATTTTCCCTTGCATGCTAACATATCTAACATGCCTCATCATAGAAGGGAAGCATTTCAGTTTCAAGAACTTGTAATCCCTTTTAATTTTCTTTCATCTTAATTTACTTATCTGACCTTAAAGGCACACACCACTAGTACATTTGGTGAGTTGGAAATTGATCAGTCTTGAGACCTAATATTTTTAATTTATGACAAAATACACAGTTTTATAAACTGTGCAAAACAAAAATCAAGTATGAAGTCTCAGTCATTGCCACCATAGATTGTCACTTGAACACCTTGACACTACTGATCCTGGCGATCACCTGTCACAGTAGCTCGGTAACAAATGAGACATCACTTTTGGAGAGGTTGTTAAAGATACATTAGTACCAACAATGCTTTTTTCACAAGTGACAGCAAATGATGAAGCAGTTCATTCTCCAGCAGAGCTTCTCTAAATTATGGTAGATGATGTGACATGATTGATGTTTAGCTGCTGTCTTAGCCATGCCTCCCCACAAAGAGGATTCTGACTTCAGTTTGACCAAATTAAATACAGTAATATGACAGCCTCTTCTATTGGAGTCAAGATTATCTGGACTGGCTCTCACCTGGCTGTGTGTCACACTCCAGCAGAGGATATTTTCATGAAGCTGACCCTTTCTCAGCATCACTGAATCTCCTCCTCGTGTGCTACATATTGTAATTTCAGACCAGACAGTAAGTATGATGCACTTTTGATTCTGGGCACAGAAGGTAACAACTGAACTGAACTCACCACCTTCTCAACTGACTCTGAAGCACATAATGAATTTTTTTTTTTTTAAATATCCTTATGAAAGCACTAATACACCCACAGCCAGGGTTGAGATAATATTGTAAGGTGAGCTTGTGATTTTAGTGACTGATTAGTCGGTAATGCAAAATCATACACAGAGTTGAACTCAGTTAGAAAACTATGTATCGTTCCTGTGCCAGCACTTTGAAATCTAAGCAGTGCCACTGCAAAATGGTGTCTGGGGGAAACGTTTTTGTGGAACATTTGCAGGTAGACGAGCGATCTAATTATAATGGCTAATTTGCTGAAAGAACGAAGCAGGCCTGCCTTATTGGAAATCTGGAAACCTTCAGTGTGTAGGTTGCTGCTTCGAGGTTGTTGTTGTTGTTCTAAAGAGTTAAGGTGATTTTGAAAGCAGTAGCACACAGATAGTTAAATTGGAGGACAATGCAGCGTGAAATGTGCATTTGAAATAGCAGGCTTATACCTGCAGTCTCCATCTGGTGAGTCAGACTACAGATTGATATTGTTCAGTGAAGCGCCATGTAAACATGACCAAATGACAAGAAATGTCAGGAGGTAATCCTGTTTGTCCTGTCCACCTGTGGTGTGTCCCTTCAAGTCATGCATGTTCTCCTTTAGAAATGCTGCAGGATAATGGCCAGACAGTGCAGTCCAGCCATCGGTTTAATCACACTAACACTTTGCATCTCATTGACAGCTCTTATGTCTGTGTCAGGTCATGCTTTACACATGAGAGCTGAACAACAACCAGATGGTACTTAACATGATCTCTGTCTTTTCTTTCAGTACGTGGACAAAGTGGGCGAGAGCAACACCATGGTATAACAGTGACTTTTTTTACCCAAAGAAGGCTGTAGGAGTACAGCAGGTTTTATAAAGCAACACAGTCTCCCTTGGCGCTGATTTAAAGCAGCTAAACGTTCAGATTTCCCTCTTCAGCAGGCAAAGACTGTTTTCTGTCTGTATTTTCTCTGGTCAGTGCTGCCACTCAGAGGTTCACCAGAGTGTCCCAGCCCCAGTCTGTTATTAAAGGATGGAGTTACTGAGGTCACAACAAAAAATATTTTGAATGTTATTGATCCCTTCACTGTTGACCACATCTTGCATGAAAATGGAGGATGGAAGACTCCCTTGAGGCCTCATCGACTCTGTCTACGTGACTGTCTTACCCTCATATACAAAGCTGCCCACCCTCCACAAGGATGAGAAGGTGGCCAACAGCTTGCCATGTTGTCACGTTTCTGTGCCTGTGCTTTAACTTTATTTAGACAAAGGCTTTAAAGTCCAGCATTTTGTCTCTTTGCCGTTTTTCTGTGACTTTTTTTTCTTTCTGTCTTGCAGCTTTTTGAATACCAAGTGTGGAATTGTAATAATTCTTTTGTCACATGTAATTTCTTTTTACGGTTGGGTAGGAGTTCAGTATACTTTAGTGTAAATTATTTTTCAAATGACCAGTGCTTGACTTCATGTATGGTGAGGTGCTATAGGATCATGCTGGTGTTTATTATGTTTCCCACCTAAACTACTAAATGTGAATAACATTAAAGTCTGACCACACAGGAATGTGGTAACACCTGATTTGGTTAAATTATATGCGAGAAGTTTGGCAATGTACTGACTCCAGTGCTATTCCAGAAGCTCTGCTACTAATTATTACTATATGTGGCACAAAGATATGTTGATGGTTAATGGTTTAGTTACATAGTCCACAGACAGTATGTGAACCTGGGCTCTGGTTTTGTAATCCCAGCCACTTCCTACGACTCCAGTGGAGTTCATAAATATGGAGCCTAATTAATAAAAAAAAAGAATTGGGATAAAAGAACATTATTTGGAAACCCATTTAATTGTATTGGAGGCGATTTCTTGAAAACAGTGTAGTAATGCAACGTAAGTAATAGGCTACAACAGCTTGAACTGCATAAACCTGCTTGTAAGCATTCATTGAAGTTGTCCTGTATATGTAAGACTGAGACAGATGGCTTGGCTAGAGTTTACCCTGGGAGCAGAGCCACTCATAGCAATTCAATTGCAATGATTTGATTTCTCTCAGATCCCAGCTGTTTTAAAGCTGGTGTGACGGCTGTTTCAGAGAATCTAAAAGTGCTGCATGTAGCTGGTATGTTACAAGAAACTTTTTCATGTTTATTTTCAAGTTGGCTTATTTCCTGGTGAATTTTGGCCTCCTGGGGGCAGTAAACCTAATCTGTATTCCAGCTTTGTATTAACCTTAACGAAATGAAACGTTCACGTGGATTATTTGATATGAGCACCTTCGTTCTCTGCAATCTGATTTTCAAAGCATGTTAAAATGAAGTGAGGCTAATGTCTACCTGGAAGTTAGACATGTCATCTATACCGTACGGTGTTTCTGTTGTTGTTTTTCAAGGTGGGTATTAATGAAGCCAGAGCAATAGAGTTAAGGCCCATGTTGTAATAAACTAAACCTAATATGGATTAAAACATGAAAAACACTCATATGGTCCTTTAGAGCAGGAACGCCTACCTTGAAGAGCTCAAATAACTGACGCTTGCAGAGGTCAAGCCTAAAAACTTCATCTCTGCTATGTAACACTGTCGAGCTGAAGAGGTGAAGCAGCTGCAGCTTCACTTATCTGTGAACCTACAGATCTCTATATTTAAGTGAACATTAGTTTCATCAACTGTACCACTTGGAGGTATGTGTTCCTGAAGCCCTTTGTTCATTTGTCCAGAGTCCTCTCTTTACACTGGTTTTAAATGTCCAAACTCTCCTGCCTGCATTTGTTAATGGTGAGACTTCTTCATCATTACCAACATCAGCCACCACCCGAGAGCTGAATACTTGGGTTGTTCTGCTGTGGGTCTCTCTGCTGAAGACATCCAGAAAACTGAAATTATTTGTGAAATGACAATGTTTTGCTGTATGGCACTTTTGTAAATATACTATGGAAGTTAGCTTTGTATCGGCCATCCGTGCTTTGTGTGCTCTTTCATTCTGGTCTTTACTGCTCTTTACTTAGTAAAGTACAACATCCACATACACACTGGTCCAGGCCCACTTTTGGACATCATACGTATGTCAAAGACAGGTTTCGTCCTTTCAAGTTCTTCTTGTGAACATTCCTGGACTGATCATAGCCCCATTAATTTTCCCAAGACCACTTTAAAGTAGTCAACACCTGTGTCACCTTCACAGTACACTGCCTATAACAGTAATGGTCCTAGTGTAGACTGAGATTCAGGAACTCAATTTATGTAAAGGTCAACTTTAGATGAATTGTACAGTAGATGATAGGAGCCTATGGATGGGCATGTAGATCAGTCATCTGTCCCTTTGTTGTGAGGATAGCTGCCAAACTAATACCTGAATAAACGAGTGTAGAAACGATGAGCAGAGCACAACAGCATGTCACTGACACACTTGTATTTCTGAACTTCTGACTAGTGGATAAAGATATTCGACTATTCCACACGACCAACTGTCCAGTGGAAAACCAAACACTAAACTGAAAATGCAAAAGGCATTATAATTTCGTGGAAACACTCTTGCTCCACTGAAACACCACTTGAACTTTGTTTGTATTTGACATTTGGGTGAATATCCATAATGTTTGTTTTGAAAATCACTTTTACTTGTTGCTCATTCATGTTACAGGTGGTGGATGGTAGAGATGTGAAGAGATCGTTGGCAACTGTGTGACTGCTGAGTTGAGAAGGGTTTAGGAATGCTTGGACAACTGTTTTAATAAAACGCAAGTTTAATCATCCTGCTAAAATCCATGAGGCATCTGTGATTGTTTGCTTTCAGGCAGTCCTTTGTCTGCTTCAGAGCTTGCTAACTGATGATGCTTATAAACCAGTTTTAAATTTTTTTGTTGTTCTCTGACATGATTCTGATTCTATCCATTCCTGAATGAGCTGTCTACACACCAGCTAGGGCCTGTGATCTCACTGTATCCCTTAACTATGGACAAAACATAGTTTCAGTGAATGCGGTCCAGCTACAAGTGATGTTGGTGCTTGGCAGGCTGTGACTCAGGTGGTAGAGCAGGTTGTCCACTGTTTACAAGGTTGGTGGTTCGATCCCTGGCCCCTCCATATGCTGAGATGTCCTTGGGCAGGACACTAAACCTCAAGTTGCTCCAAATGGCAGGCACCTTGCATGGAAGCTTTGTCGCCATCGGTGTGTGAATGCGTGAATGTGACACACACTGTAAAGCACTTTGAGTACCCCTAAGGTAGAAAGGTGCTATGTAAGACCATTTACTCAACTGTAGTGTTGCTGTGAACATGAAACATTTTAAATAATGTTTTAATGGTACCTTTAAATTCACATTTCAGCAAAGTGAATTCTGCAGTTTAATGCTGAAATAATACATTCACGTTTTGATGTCAAATTAAATCCCACATGTTCTCAAACTCTGAAATAATGCCTTTTTACATGTAGTATTTTGCATACATCTTGTAAGTGTAGTTAATTAAGATAATTAACAACAAACTAAAATGTTTTCTTAATAACCTGCATGTTGCAAATACATGGGGTGAAAACAGAGAGAGGTACCACACGTCAAAAACATATGTGACCACTTTTTCCCTGAAAAAGTGAACCCCAAGTTGCTCCCAATGGCATGCAGGCACCTTGCATGGAAGCTCTGTCACGCTCTGTGTGAGTGTGTGTGAATGGGTGAATGCAAAACACAATGTAAAGCACTTCAATTACCACTAAGGTAGAAAGGAGTTATATAAGTGCAGACCATTTACCATTGTCAGTAACAAGGGCATGTTCTATAATGATCAAAACCATGTGTTGTACCAGCCTGGAAGCACATGTTCCTGCTGTAAAGTTGGACATGTTAACATTTTAGAACTGGATTCAAGTGACTGTTCCAGAAAAGGCAGTTTTTCAAACCTTTTCCTGTCATATCAAGATAATTAGGAAGATTTTTTTCATTTGCATTTGTCAGGATATCTGCAGCAGTGGCATTCTGCATATGGATGCATTATAAAGTGTGACCTTTGTGATCATTGAAGCAGCGACCAGAACAAGGCAACAGGTAGCTTAGTACTCATTTTTAAAAATGCATTGTCTACCACAATTGGCTGTTCTCAGATAAACTGTCAGCACAGATGGGCAGGATTTCCAACACTGAAATCATGAATACACTGGCGTTTTGCCTGTTCATAAGCACCTTTCCACCTGGGCTGTTTTCAACTGTGGACACCCACAGCCTGAACCTGTATTCATGTGCACATCAGATGATTATGAAATAAGAGCCCAAAGTATGCCGCAATGCAATTTCCTCAGTAGCTTTATTTTCAGCTAGCCTCCATATTACAGCAGCATAACAGAATTTCTAGGGCTTTTGGTTTCTGTGTTCCACCCCAGGATTTTCAGGGCCCCACCTGGCCAGCCCTGTGAAGCCTCTCCTCACAGAGATCCTACCTCTGACTAACAGTGACAGCAGACTGCTCCCACCTCCACTCTCTCACTCCTCTGGATTAGTTCTTTCATTACAGGCTGTGTTGCCTTGATTCATAAAGTCCAGCTTTCATTCCTCCATATCCTGCTCCAGTGAGCAAGGTGCAAACATATCAATATTCCCACGGAGGGAAGTATTGGGCTCTGATCCACGGTGGCATCATCAACCAGCACCGGCCCACATTTTAGATTAACGGCCCGCAGCTCCAGCATGACTGACTGTGTGGAAGTGGAAGTGCTTGTGGCAGCTGTTTTAATTCAGAAATATTTACAGTATAGTACAGCTCTGAATGGAAGGAGCACGATTGATCGGCGCCTCCGTTCATTCACTCACCAACCGCCCCCCGTTTCATCAAACTGGCGTGACCTATAGCAGCCCGCAGCGGCTCGGAGCACGGCGGGGTATAAATACCGGAGAGGAGGCACCGCCAGCAATTACCCTGAGCCCGGAGGAGTCTGAGGACAGCAGGCTCCCAGCACCCTGACACCATGAAGGTAAGAAGACCGCAGCTGAACTTTCTAACTAGGTGGATCATGTGCAGGGCACTGATTCCTCTTTATTTATTCAACATCTGATTTTTACCACCTGATTCTAAAAGACTGTTTTGAAACCTAAGAAGATGACATACATGTTTACTGCATTTAGGACGGTAGTTTAAAAAAAACAACAAAAAAGAATTGACTTCAGAGAAGTCAAGAAAAATAAAACTTGTCAATTTTAAGGCATTCCCTGCATCACCTGACAGCCGATGGATTCACACATGGACTCGGTGATATTTTAATGCAGTGGTCCCCAACCACTGGGCCGCGGACCGGTACCGGGCCGTGGGTCTTTTGCTACCAGGCAGCACAGAAAGAATACAACTTTTTATTTCATTTCCGGCGGAGTCCGCAGGGTGTTTTATTTTGAAAAAAGACAAGATCGTCTTCCCGAGACTTCCGTCTGTGCTTGTTTCCCACACTTGACTAGTCAATCTGACCCCTGGGAAAACGAATAAAAAATAAACGTCTCTTGAGAACTTCTTTGAAAAGAGGGAGAGACTCGAAGAAATAAATATACATTTAGCAATAAAATTATTTTCATTAATTTAGGACACTTTCTTAAATTGAAAAAAAAGTTAAATTAAAAAAAGAAAAAATATTAAATTTAAAAGGTTGCAACCTTTTTTGCACCATAGATTGGTTTCAAGCAAGAAAACTGTTGTTTGAAACCGGTCCGTGGTGCATAAAAGGTTGCAGATTGCTGTTACATAGAATGAATGAAGGGCCTGGTCATGGTTATTATGTGCTCTCCAGACACACATGAGGCTGTGTAACAGTCTGTTGTCTCCTGCAGGCTCTGAGGACCATCACTCTGACTTATGTTCTCACCCTGCTGCTGCTGGCAACCTTCATCTCGCAGTCGTGGAGCGCACCCAAGGTACAGGAAACTACCAGTTTCACCCAGTAACCGAAAAAGATCCTTGTGTTATTTAAAAAAGACTGAGTTACTAGACAAATGATGTGTGCAGGTTGAAGTTGAACCAAAGGCTGGTCTTTGTTTCTCACTAAAGGGATCCTATCAGCGGAGAAACTGGACCCCGCAGGCGATGCTGTACCTGAAGGGAACACGTATGTATCTGTGTTGGCCAACCACTGACCACATGTCTGGGTGGAAGTGTGAAGTAAATACATAGACAGCTGCTATCTCATGGGGCCAGTTTTCATTCCTTTCAGACGAGGAGTACATCCCATCTTCAAATGGGAATCATTTATGAGTGTTATTAGCTGCTGTTGTTCCACTGGCATAAACTCTCTCTGTTTGGAGATACGTCTGTGGATCCTGCTGCTGTCTGATGCTGCAGGTGTTTAATAAACTCCTACAGGCAACAAACCAAACTTCAAGTCCTGTTAACATTTTGTTTAATACTTAGATTGCATTTGTTACTGATAAGTCCTAATAATCTGACTTGTTCTGTCTTAATCACAGTAAAGTTTTATTCTATAAGGACATTTCAGTTTGGGGCTGCACAGTGGCTCGGTGGTTAGAAGCGTGGCCTCACAGCTAGAAGATCCCTGGTTCGCGTCCCGGTTAGGACGCCTGGGATGTTTCTGTGTGGAGTTTGCATGTTCTCCCTATGCAGTGTGGGTCTTCACCGGGTACTCCAGCTTCCTCCCACAGTCAAAAACATGCTGAGGTTAATTGATGATTCTAAATTGTCCGTAGGTGTGAATGAGAGTGTGCTTGTTTGTCTCTATGTGTAGCCCTGTGATAGTCTGGTCCCCTGTCCAGGGTGTCCCCTGCCTTCACACTGAGTCGACTGGGCTAGAGTCCAGCTAGCCCGCGACCCTACAGAGGATTAGGCGGTGTATAGATAATGAATAGACATTTCAGTTTGTAGCAGATGTAGAATTGTAGAGCAAAGTGTATGAGGAAGGCATGTGAGCTGAGTCATGTGTTCTCTGTGATGCTTTTAGACCAGTGTAGGTGCTGAAATGTAGAAATGTAGAATAGATCATACAACAAAGTACACTGTGTGTGTGTGCATCTGGTAATGTGACAGTAAGCATTTCAGAGGTGTGTCATGTTGAAAATGATTCAGAAATGTTACCCGGTACGATCACTGTTGCGACATTTACAGAAAATTGAGCAGGATGTTGTTTCAGACATGAAGCAGAGACGTTCAGCTGCCGTCAGATGAACACAATGTACAGGTCTGAAAAAGGCTGGGGGGATATAATCGCTGTGGAACACAAACTGCTGGGACGAAATAACAGCCTTTGGTGTGTAGAAAATAATCTGGTTTTTAACCTGTTCTATTTTTTTAGAGGGACGCAGGTTCATCTCAGAGGACCGAAAAGAAGGAGATGTCTATGACACGCTGCATTTAGGTACAGTAAAGCTTATAGGCAAAAAGGTTTCTGTAGTTGAACAGACTTTAATTATGATGAACAAGGCAGTGTTCCATCGTTAGTTTGTGGCTCCTACAATGGAGTGAGATGCGGTCTAACAGCAGACTGATGATGTGTGTGTGTGGTGTTTAATCCTGTCAGAGACCCGCAGTCAGAACACAGAGAAGCTGAGTGTGGACCAGGCCGCCACCGTCCTGCTCAACTTCCTGCAGCAGGCCAGAGAGGGAGGTGAGAGCCGCATCCAGAGGTGTTAGTCTCAGGAGAATATACAGTGTGCCAGTACTTTCCTCAGATAAGACCTTTTCAGTTGTTACTTCTGCTTGTGACAGCTGGACAGACAGACATGTTGGAACTGTAAAGAGAGGGGTAGTTATGGGTACAAAAGTATGATTTCAAAGAGGTGAGATTTTTAAAAATGCAGGTGACGTTTCCCCAGCACCCAGTGAGAGGTCTGTCTCTCAGTCATACTGGATAACTGTTTCTCATCTGTTTCTGACATTAATTTTGGGGATCTTTTAAACACACAAACATCTCACCACCCTGCTCTCTGAAGAGCACCATGGGCTTCCCACATTCACTGAGACGTCCAGTTTGAGGATCTCACTCAGCTTTCAAAGTGAAATTCAAGGAAAGTGCCATGGTCCGGGGTAAAAGTAGCATCACAAAGGTCTGCTCTCAGGTTAAAAGTTTACATTGAATGCTAATACTGCTACACTTCAGGACAAGGATCAGCCTCTCAAAGCAACAGCATTAATCCTTTAATCCACAAACTTTGAAGCAGATTTAATTTCTCATGAAAGGTTTTATTATTACTCCATAATTTCATGTTTGAATTTTCTCTCTCTGTCCTCCAGCCGATGAGAATCCAGACGAGGTGTATTTCCAGGAGCTGCCGGTGTGGAAGAGAGAATACTTCTGATGGTGTTTGTGAGGCTGTCACACAGCATCACCTTTGACCTGAAGTGTTCTGTTGGAGCGAGGGGCGGGAGCAGCTGTTTTGTAAATAGTACTTGTCTGACGAAGTTTGAGATGTGATGTTTTAATAAAAAGACTTGAATTCATAGCACATTGGTCTGAGGTCATCTGAGGCTTTGAACCGTTTTGACAGAACACTGAGTGTATTTGTATGTCTCTATGAAGTGTAAGCTTCAAGTACATACCAGTGGTACAGTGTAATATCAGTCAGGATGTCATGGTGCTATTAGTATTAAGAGAGGTGTGGAGTTTTAGCCTTTAAATCAAATATTTATCATTTTAATGTCATCATTTTTGGTGTTTTTTGACTGGTGATATGTAAGCAATGAGCTTTTAACATTCAGTCTTTATCATCAAAGAATTTACAGAAGTCAGTCAGTCAAGACAGCCTGGACTTCCTAGTGATAAAATATAGGGAAGTCCATGGACCTTCATTTTAACCTCCTAGGACCCTGCGTCCACTTGCATGGACATCGTATTTTGGCTTCCCTGCACCATTACCTTAACTCTGGAAGTCTGAAAAACTTTGAAGACTCTGCCAATTGTGCTAGCTAGTCTGCAACTCTCCAGGAGGTGAACGCAGTGCATGGCTGCAATCTGCTATTACTTATTACTATTCATGTCACTACTACTACTAAGGACTATTTATAATTCAAAGACAAAGCTTATTTTTTAATATTTATTAGGTCCTACTAATCCCAAATAACTAGGGTAAATTAAAAATGCAAGGCCCAGAAAAGGTCGGGTCCCAAGAGGCTATAGTGGTGGACACTGCAGCCTGTACATTTTATTACAACAAGGGAGACCAGTGACTAAATAGTAGAGTTTTAACTTCTGTTTAGTAAGATTTCAAAAAGTGTGTTGTAATTGTAACCCCTTGAAAATACACAAAACACTTTTTACACCGTCCTTTGTAGCAGACATCAGGTCTTTCTGTCTCCTGGTTTCCATACTTCCAGAAGATTTTACTCATGAATGTGACAAAAGGAAGTCGAGCTGTGATGGTACTTTCTTGCGGACGTGCACACAGACAGCTGAGGACAACACGGACTGAATGTCTTGATCACACTCGGCATATTGATATAAGCATACTGAAATAAAGCAGAAAGACTTGGTCCTTTCATGCAGCATTCCATATTTTATTTCAGATTGAATGCACTGAAACACAGAGCCTGAAGAACAAAACATATCTAGCTGTCCAAATATTTGCAGTCTGGGTTACGATTGGAAACAGCAGCACATCCAGGATACAAAGGAGAAAACCACAATCAAACTGAGCCCCAGAGGAACAGGTGTTCCATGAGGTCAAGGACATGGATATGCAGTAGGGCTGTCTTGGTTAATATAATATATTCCAGCCAAGCACCATGTAGATCATCACACAAGGATTTGTTTAAGTCAGCTGATCTTTCCTCATAATCCTAACAAAATATGCTCTATCAGTTATTATGCCAGGTGAACTTCAACCTTCCTTTGAGAGTTGAATGAGTGCACTGCTGAGAGTTTACTCAAATCATTGAAACATAATCAGAATATTAACAAAATTCCCAGAGAGCATTCTGAACCAAATGAAGGTTATTGTATTGGATTCAGTTGCTACATCTGTTGCTTAGAGTTTATTAAAGTCACTGTTGACAACCTTGGATGCTGTCAGAGTGTTGACTCTGGTACAAAGGTGCTGTTCAAGTTCATCATGTCACATTTAAAGAGGGACTCTTCAAAATGAGCAAATCAAAAAGCAAAGCTGATCTGTCTCTAACAGACAATTGCTGATTCTACTTGATATTTTAAGTTTAGTTGACTAATTTTTTCATGTTCAGTGAAAATTTTCAAAAGCCATTAAATGACTGTAAGCTAATTATCCAGCCTCCGTTCAGTTAAGTCATGTTGCTAAGGCAGCAGAGGAGCACGTTGGAAGAGTTTGAAAGGATTTACATCATCAGCACAGATGAGGATCTTTTTGAAGTGTTTGAAAGTGTTTTAAATCTACAAGCTTCCAAAAAATCACCGTGTTTTCAGGTGATAGGCTGAAGGGCTGCCTTGTGACCTGTCAGCAGTAGAAGTGGAAGTACAGGAGGGCATGGCATGGGCAGGGGGAGACGTGGGATCTCTGTCACTAGTGTGGATTGCATCTGCTAACCAGACGGTGATTTTTATGTCCAGCAGAAGAACAGGCTGATTGTGTAAACCTGTGTATAAACTGCAGCAGCTCCTGGTGAATCTTAGTTTCCAGACTCTCCCGGTTGCTTCTTCTTACCCTCTGGTACGGCACCCAGCACAAAAGGTGCCTTGATGTTCAGCCGGTCCCTCTCAGCCTCCTCGTCTTCATCATAGGGCTCGTCATCATCCTCCTCCACGTCACTGTGGTGGGGGGTGGAGTGGATGGAGGCAGAAGGAGAGGGGGGCACTGAGTAGGGCCGAGGGTACCGGAAACCCTCCGTCTGTGGAGACCAGAGAGTTTCAGTTATTGTAAATCAGTGTTTGTCAACCAGGATTATGTAAACCATTAGGTCAGCGAATCTGAAAAAACATATATAACTAGGAAGACCTGTATTGGTGAGGCAAATATGTATTTGGCAATTTTGCTTGCCTCGCAAATTGTATCCCTTTACATGAGGTGTTTTAATGTCTGTACATCATTTTTGAGTAATAATGCAGGAAAAACCACAAGACCTTGACCTAAAGTCAAGGTCAAGGTCAAGGTCACACATTGAAAGCAAATATTAAATGCTGTTCAATGATATTATGTGTGCACTGTATCTCAAATTGTTGCCAAGTTACAGGGAAAGTAGTTTTTTGTATTTTTTGTGACGTCATGAACTTTGACCCCTACCGATCTTTTTACTGGTAGGTCGTAGAGCTTCAGTCCCACAACATAAAATACTCCCCTTGAGCTAAGCTGTTCAAAAATGTAAGCGTCGAAATTCTACGATAATTACTTGTGAAGATATAGAAAAATTTGGTTTTTGACATTTGATGCGACCTTGACCTCGACCTTGATATTTGAGGTCAGAAAAAGGTCGACTGCACACCCTTGGCATTGCCCCTATCACATGGCATAAGTGTCATTAGTGCTGCATCAATAGCCTAGGAGGAGTTCCAGGACAAAGGAAGTTTGCGGAATAAAATAATAAGAACTCCGACAACACAATTTTTGCAAAATTGCCAAATACAATTAAACACTGTCATACACAGCACAGTGGCAAGTGATAATATTGGAGTAATTGAGACAAACATGTGCTTGATAAGGAAAGAAGAACAATGATACAGAACACTTCATCCAGCAAGTTGACAGGACTGGTTTTTAGGTTTGTTACATAAGAAACCCTGTCACTGGAACACTGCAGTTTAACGGCTGAAATGCTCAGCCATGCTGTGGACTGCTTTTCCCTCATGATGGCTTCTAGCATGTAAAACAATCCACCTCCTCAAGATATCAACAAGATATCCACCTCCTCGTTCATGCTGCCAGTCTCCCTTTCTACCTCACCCATAAGGGCCACTGAAGTTCACTGAACTCATTGTTTTTTCTATTAAATGACCCAAAATGTAGCAAAAACACCATTACATGAGCAGCAGCAGCAGCCTAGACTGGTCTCTTCTACCCTCATAACTGGTTTCTTTGGTTTCTCCCTCTGTCTTTCCCCCCTACCTTTCTTTCCTGTATTATTTCCCCCATCTTTCACTTTCCACCCTCCTCCCTCATCTCATTCCCTTTTCATTTTCTTCTTCCTTTCTCCTTGGTTTTACTCACTCTTTCACATTTTCTTTTCTTCCCTCTTTCTCATTTTTCTTTTCAAACTATAAAATAAGTCTCTTTTATATAGCCAAGGTAATGAACTAACTAAAATTTCTTATAATTGAAGCTTGAAGTATTTTTGTGAATTGTTTCTATTAAACCTGTGTGCATCCATCAGAACTAGAACCAGGGGAGGAAGAGCAAAAGGAGGATTGGCACCTGCATATTCCCTGATGACACCTTGTCCTTCACCCAAATGTTAGACTGTCAATTAAAACCTGACAAATGTGTGTAAACAGTACAAACCGTGTGTGTCATGAGAGGGATTCTCGTGTACATGGATGTGCAGTTAGAGGAAGACTGGCCAACAGACAGTGTTTCACTGGGAACCATTAAAAGCTATTTTGCTGCTTGTGATGCCACTGATATTGATTATGTACTTAAGAAGTCAGACTCTTGAGCACGGACAAGGAATGCAGTGAAGGGGAGCTTACATGGATGGGAATAATAATAATGCATTGGCTTTATACAGCACTTTTCTAGACACTCAAAGATGCTTTACATTGCATTATTCATTCACTCTATACTCCATGGTGCTAAGCTACATATCTAGCCACAGTTGCCCTGGGGTAGACTGACGGAGGCCAGGTTGCACCATTGGCCCCCCCGACCACCACCAACCACTCACTCTAACACTGCATCCACCCAGGCTTCCTGGTGTTCCCTCACGGTCTCCCATCCAGGTACTGACCAGGTCCAACCTCGTTTAGCTTCCAAGATCTGACGGGATCGGGCATCCACAAGACGGTATGGCCACAATGGCATACAAACCTCACATCAAGAGATTCTTTAACTCATCTCACAACATACATATGCTATTTTCACTTATCTTTTTTATTAGCTTCTACATGTACAGTAATAGCAGCGATTAGTAATAATGACTACAATCCCTCGTACAGCATTTCTCACCTTCAGAGGGGCCATGGGGTCACACTTGAACTTCTCAGGGAAAGCTCTGCTGAGGGCCAGAAGGCGGGCGTGTATGTAGAACTGTCAGTCAGAAGTCAGGAGAGACGTACGTGAGCAATATTCATCCAAGTATCTTGTAAGTTATGTTTGTTTTGTTTTGAGATTTGCTTTAAAGGCAGTGCAGCATTACACCAGGCTGTATGACAGAAGGATTAGCGACATGGCGTACCACACCACTGAAGACTTCTTGTTTCTGTCCCCAAAATGATCTAAAAGAACCTTGACCATGTTACACAGCAGACACTTCCATCCATCCATTCATTAGCTGTACACGCTAGCCACTAAAGGAGGGGGTTTCTAAGTTTGCACTACCATGTGCCAGGAAAACAAGTGGTGCCTGAAACTAATGCCTGATATATGAGGAGGCAAAGCGACCATCAGCACCTATTGTACTATGAATAGAATTATAAATGCATCTGCATCCTGCTCTTAAAGTTTGCATCAGTCTGCGTCTTGAGATGTGGAAACCAGGAATTGGTCTTTATGCTACTTTTTAGTCAGCTTAGAGGAATTCTGTTTTATGCATGTGCACTGGATTGCCCTTGTAGAGTAGTCCCTGTACAGATATATATTTTGGGCTGTATGTATAGGGCTATATACAGAGTCTCAGGGACTTGGGAAGAGTGTGAAATGCATCTTGCTAAGTACTTGCAGAAACAGAAAGTATGACAGTTGCAATAGAGTTCAGACAGTCCAGCTGGAAGTATTACAGCCAATTTTCAAACTGAATTCTATCACAGTCAGTCGTGGCTTTAAACAAGCATTTCCTCCTAATGTTTTGTTGATTATTATTATTATTATTATGTTGATTTCTATCATTTCTGGGGGAGTGAACCAGGATGTAGTGCAGCAGCAGGCCTATCCTTGTCCTATCATCCCTCTTATCAAAGAGCTCCTCAGTGTTACAGAAACAGACCCGTCCCAGGTATCTCCAGTCGAGCAGGTCAGACAGCCTCTCAGTTCGGTTCCGCTGGATGATACGTTGACGCCGAGACTGCTGGCAGAAAGTAAACATGAACTGGGTCAGCTGGTTACAGGATTCCTCAGGAGAACGGAACCGCCGGTCCACGATGTAGATACCTGACAGAGAGAGAGGAGCAGGAGAAGGACAGACATAGACAGCTCCTGAAGATGACGAACACCTGTGAATTCCTCCAAGTGTGTGTGTGTGTGTGTGTGTGTGTGTGTATACCATAGGCAGCAGGGTCTGAGACGTGCTCTTCCATGAAGCAGCCAAAACCTGACAGGTTGGTGGTCACACTGGGAATACCCATGACACTGCACTCACCTGGAGAACATGGGAACATAGAACACATCTGAGAAAATATAGACTATGTATAAACAGGATGTGCATTAAATGGGCAGGTGTAAAGACCTGAGCTCTTTTTAAAAAGGCCAAATCATTACGACCAGGTGATTGTGTGGGAGTCCGTCTGAAAGGGTAAGACTTGTGGAGTGCAGTAGATCAGCAATGGTGAGAACCAGTAGTGGAACAAAACATGAACCAGTGACTAATCTAATCCAACTTGAAACTCCAAAGGATCTGCTGCTAAACATCTTCTGCCTGATACCACGGAACACCTTCAGAGGTCTTGTAGAGTCTATGACGTGGTAGGTCGTGGGAATGAGCAACATGGTTATGGCAGCACATGAAGCAACAATAGCATTTCAGGCAGTGGATCATCAGTGTACAGCCTTTTTAAAATCACTTTTCTTTTGTCTTACATTTGCTGCCAGTAATTTTGAATATCCTAAAGTTTTTGAGCACATAACCAAGACTCCTACTCTTTCAAGGAATAACTTTCAAAGATATTTTAAGTAGCAATAAACTGATGGGAAAAAAAATAAACACAATGATTGTGTTAGCTTCTGATTTACAGATTCCCATTCTGCATGTGATTAAAAAAGGAAATAAAGTGTGTTTATCTGTAGAGATGTGGATGCAGTATTCCAAAAGTAGCTATTACAAGAGTGTTTGTAGTATATTTTAAAAGGAACAGTGCACCTGCAGTATTGGCCCTATTGCAAAAGGTGTATTGCATATAGGAAATGCTACAGTGAGTATGCATCATGTGTGTAGTGTATCTTTTGTTGTAAGCCTGGCCTGGCTTGCAGACATCATACACTCACATATGCTGCTTTATTACAACGATTGTATAAGATGCATGTGCATGTAAGCATACATAAATGTACTTAAGGCACCAAGTACACTTAGTATTATTATTGCAAAAGCTGCACACAATAAACAGACTCTTACCAGGTGCAAATGCTTACCAGGTGTGTATCCCCATGGTTCATAGTAGGAAGGGAACACTCCAAGGTTACAGCCACGGACAAAGTCCTCATAGTCCATGGGCAGCAGAGGACTGGTGGAGGACAGGAACTCAGGGTGGAAGATGATCTTAGAGGACACAGACATGGAGACACAGATGGTAAATGGTAAATGGTCTGCACTTGTATAATGCCTTTCTACTTTAGTGGCACTCAAAGCGCTTCACAATGTGTTTCGCATTCACCCATTCACACACACACATTCACACACCAGTGGTGACAGAGCTGCCATGCAAGGTGCCTGCCATTGGGAGCAACTCAATGTCTTGCCTAAGGACACCTTGACAAGCAGAGGGGTCAACCTTGCGATCAGTGGACAACCGGCTCTACCACCTGAGCCACAGCCGCCCCTAGATGTTTCCATTTATTTAGCCCACAGAGTAAATAAATGGCATTCGCTATGGATATTGATTGCTTGAGCATGAATGTTGACCCTTGACCATCTTCTGACACAATAATGTTCAACTTTGTTTGCAACATACATTTTATTGCCGCTGGCTTCTGTAAATATTTAGATTTTCAGGGTCATCAGCTCATGAACCCTGCAAACTGTGATGACCTTTGACCTTTTTTTACTGCCATCTTCAGGTGCAAAAAATGTAATTGCACATATATTTCGAACTCTAGTGTTCTTATTGCTGAGGAGTTGTCTGAGTACATTCATGCTCCTCAGAGGGAGATTTGCCAGCAATAATTTTATATATTTTAAATATATTCAGAATATGCAACAAATATAAACAGTTATAAGAGGTAACTGTCATAATTACATAGTTGCCTATTGAAGTGAAATGACTGAAATAATATACACTTTATGGTATACTGTAAATATTAAATGTATGAATTTGGTGAATATTCCCTCTTGAATTAGTTGTCAAGTCTAGCAACAGATCAGTCACCAGGAGCACACAATCAGACATACAGGATGTGTCATATACCTTGACACGGTCGTTCCTGGAGTTGAAGAGACCAACGCGTCTGACGTTGGACAGGATGGGATCTGTGGAGTCGTCCAGCATGTTGTGAGTGGTCACTGGAGGCAGGCTGTGTCTCTGCAGCCAGTGGAGTAAAGCATGTCATTAAGATAGTAAAACATACTCTATAAGTGAGGAGCCAGAAGGAGGGACAGGTAAGCTTGATCTCTAGTTTATGTCAGTGTTTCTATGTTATCCAAACCTGCTTTTGTGATTGATGTTTTGGACAAAGTGAACCAATAACTACTTACTGACAAGAGCACTGCTTTTGCAGATTGTAACCACATTGCTGCACTTCCACATGGATAACAGTGTTAGTCAGGTAATCACCTGTACATCTTGCTAGACTACAGCAAACAGCACTGGACAGAGAGTTCATGTATCTTCAGTAAAGGTTGCCAAAACGACAAAGGTCCTTTACAGTATATATGCACACTCTGAGGAGAGAGTGTCAACTGAACTGCTATAAATGTGAATGGTGGGTGTTTGACTCAGTGGTCCACAACTGGTAACCTTTCACTGTGTGATTCTGACAAGTATTGATCTGTATTTAAAGCTTGGTCTAATGATATCTGATTACTGTCTCACACCACTACAGAACACACAACACAACCAGGGAAAGGAATTAAAGTGAGCATTCTTAGGAAGAAACTTAGACTCAAGAAGCATGGCAAACAGTGACAGTGCTCAACTGCTCCACCTCTAATTAATCAGTTTAGATTAAGTGCTGTTGTCATAGAGAGCTGTCTTTAATCATTAGTGCACAGCAGGTCAGCTGCACTTGCAGAAATGTAAAAGGCAGCATTGGATTTAAGATATCTGGAGAGCAGATATCTTACTCTGGATGGCATTGCCTTGGCTTCCAGCACTACTTTGAGCAACCTTGGGGTTATTTTTGATTAGGTTATGTCCTTTAACTCACACATAAAACAGGTCTTTATGACGGCCTCCCACAATACACCTGAACAGTATTGTTCAAATGCTGTCTCAGTTCCTTTTATCAGGATGTCCCAGTAACTCTCTTAAAAACCTCCAGCTGATACAAAATGCTGCAGCCAGAGTTCTGACAGGAACCAGTACCAGAGATCATATTTCTCCTGTATTAGCTTCTCTTCATTAGCTCCCTATAAAATTCATCCATCATCTAGACACCATTTAATCCTCTGTAGGGTCGCAGAGGGGCTGGAGTCTATCCCAGCTGACTCTGGGTGAAGGCAGGGGACACTCTGGACAGGTCGCCAGTCTATCACAGGGCTCCCATAAAATCCAGAATAGTGTTTAAAATCTTTCTTCTCACATACAAAACCTTTAATGATAATCATCCTCCCCTGTGTTTATTGTCCTCTTGTGTTGGTCAGTTTTCTCTCTGCTATGCTTTACTCTCTCTCACCTCTAGCCTCACCCCAACCAGTTGGGCAGATGACCACCCTCCCTGAGCCTGGTTCTTCTGGAGACTGTTTTAGCCATATCTGTAAAGGGGAGTTTTCTTTCCTCCCCACTGTTACCATGTGCTGCTCAAAGGGAATCCAGAGAACACTGTGGACATGTAGAATTTCTCTGTATAAACGTTGTAGGTCTTTGTGTGACTCTACCGAAGATTTCCTTCTGTTTAAAGGGAGTTTTTTCATCCTGCTATCACCAAAAGGAATCCTTGTATTGTTCAGTCTATAATATAATATTGTAATTTATTTACATTATGTGTTGCAAACCAGGAATATATAATAACTGAATAAATGATTCGAACTCGACTGACTCATTTCAAAAGTTCATCTCCATTTTTCATTACTACAATTTTTTTTAACACAAAACTATTTTATAGTGTAAAACTTTAATTCACCTGATCAACACATACCGTATAACAATGATTAACCAAGTTTTTTGAAGTAATTTTAAAGACAGTATTAAAGTGTTTCACAGTCAGGTGTCCATGTGAACTGAGCTCATCTGATCCAGAGGGCTATGCAGTCAAAAAGGTCAGGAACCACTGCCCAATCTATGCAAACAAATGACAATAATAAACCTGACATCAATATCTATTTAGCCTGCCATCAACAGTAGGTCAACAGCAGCTGGTGAATTGGGGGCTGTCATCTACTATGCATTCTAAATACTTCAGTAATTTTCACTGCAAATGTAAAAAACTGAGACTAGACTACACTTAAGATAACATAGGAAGTTGTTTTTCTTTGTGTTTTGGGTGAACTGCCCCTTGATAAGAGAAATAAACAAGACTGTAATTGAAAAGTGGGGGTGGAAGGGTAATGGGGAGGGCTACACATGAGAAATGGCACAGACAGAAATAATCCCAGCAGCACTTCTTCCAGTCACCAATCAAGAGTCTCCGTTCTATCACTCCCCACACACTTATAGTCAATACAGCGTGCACTCCATTTCCAGCCACTGAAATATTGACATTGGCATACATTCATTTAATTGTGAAAGACCTTTTTATAGGCACTCTGCTTGTAACACTGAGCTCTAACATACATCACCCTGACACAGCCGGTCTATTGACCTGCGGTCTGGAATGGAGAAAGGTAATTAACCCACGCTCGGCTTGGCTACGACTACGGCGTTAATTCACATTTTTTGCTCAAGGGAATCCCCCTCATGTCTTTTTGTAATTTATCTCCAGCAGGGGCCATTGCTCACATTGATCACTGCTGGGGAAATGCCACATCCATTCACAAAAACACAGCTGAGGATAGAAGAGTTAGTAGTAGTAGTAGTCGTATTACCCTACTGCTGTACAGTATACTCGGGTACAATGTTGTTATTTTATTTACAGACGTACATATACCAGTATGGCATGGGCGTTATTTTTTATTAGATACAGATAATATCAAAAAGAGTTTGTGTTTTCAGAACAGTTTGAATGCTACCACAGTTGGGCCACTTCCATATGTGGTCCAAAATCTGCCACAGATTAGATGTTTTATGAAGTGACCTCAGTCTGAACAGACATACTTCATGTGACTTTTGGGCCCTTGTGGGAGTCACTCAGTGAATACAGACATGGAAAACATCTGCAGTGGGGGTAGACAGTGGAGGGTTGGAGATGTTCATTGGTGCATCTTTAGGGTATCATTATTGCATGGAATTTAAGCATTACTGTTATCATTAATATATTATTATCAGTAATATTAGTGTTTGTTCGCTGTAAAGAGGAAAAATAGAGGATGGATCAGAAATAAGCTCCAGTACCTGAGTGGCGTAAATGGCTCTCTTCATAATAGTAAAGTCATCTCTGTCCAGAATGGTGTTCATGTCAGGGATCTGCCCTCTGAGGAAAGACAGCAGCAACACTCAATATGGTCTCCACTGGTCACAGAGGACCAACACTCATTTAAACAGCAATGATATAATGATGTTTCTCTACCAACAAAATCAAAAACACCATTGACTTACAGTGTCCACATACTTACTTTAACAGAGCATCATACAGCTTTTTGCCAAACTTCTCTTTCACAGTGTGCGCTGTATCCCTGTGAGCAAAAAACCTTTAGAAAGGTACCCTTAACTCATACACTTTAACTGCAGTCTTTGAACATTTCAAAACATCCATTAATCCATCATCTATTCATCCATCCATTATCTATACACCGGTTAATCCTCTGTAGGGTCGGGGGGGCTGGAGTCTATCCCAGCCAACTCAAGGTGAAGGTAGGGGACACTCTGGACAGGTCACCAGTCTATCACAGGGCTACACATAGAGACAGACAACCAAGCACACTCATACTCACACCTACAGCTACACCTACATTCAACTAACTAATTTTTTGCAGACAATTTGGGATCGCCAATTAACCTCAGCATGTTTTTAGACTATGGAAGGAAGCTGGAGCACTTGGTGAGAACCCACACAGGGAGAACATGCACACTCCACACAGAAAGATCCCAGGTGTCCTAACGTGGACATGAACCAAGGATCTTCTCGCTGTGAGGTGCTATCATCGAAGCCACCATGCAGGCCCATTTCAAAACAATGATGTTAAAGCAGGAAAAGTCCACCAAAAAATACAAGGAGTTGCTGCTTTTCAAAATCACTCACCTGAGCATGAATCCTTCATGATCAGTTTCTCGTGTGCCACTGCTCTGGTTAATGTTCGTTAAGCAGCAACAATACTTAATCAAGGTTAGGGTAAAACCATGCTGGTATGAAACAGGAAATTAATGCGTTTGAAAGTCACATGGTTTGTTAAACCACAATCCAACTCTACCTCCCCTCTGAGAGCTTTTGTGGCTCTATAGTTTATAAGTGAGTCCAGAGGATGTCTGCTCCCTCTATGCTGTATCACTATACAGGAACCTGGGTTACAGTGTCGGTCAAACAAACGTATATGATGAAAAATGTGCACATCCTGCACGTACAATATAATATAATATAATTATTCAAATGAATTGTCAGTCAAAAGAAAAGGGGCATACCAGAGCTGTTTCCGTACTGCCTGTCCCTTCAGCGACTCCACATTGAAGTTGTTGGTTTTAGCCGGCATGATGAAGAAAACTACCACCGTCATATCGTTTCTGTGGACCTGTGGTGAGATTGAAGAATTCTTGTAGTTTTTGTAACTTTGGCTCAGCACATTTGAGTCATGCAGCAAAATCCTACTAAATGCATAGAGCCTGAGGTCCTCACCCGCAGCAGGTAATTGAGTCTGGACAGTGATTCAAGGAAAATATCAGCTCCCTTGTTGGAGAACTCGTACCGTCCAGCAATGAAAAAGAAGAGGGTTTTTTCCAGGTTGAAGTCCAGATGACTGCCAGGCAGATAAATATAGACAAGATCATACAAATTCAGTCACTCCAGTCAATGTTTCATTCAAAATGTGAACATTCCTCTGTAGTAATGTTAGAATTAACATTTGATGGCCTAAAAATAAAAACACAGGGTTATGAAAGGGATCAGAACTAGATTATTAATAAAGCCCACCTACCCGTAGAAGTGTCCTCTGACAAACTCCTGAATGCGGGCTTTGCTGGTGGAGTGCAGGTTCTGAAATTCATGCATAGCTGAGAACTTCTTCACATTTAGCCCATTTGGGGTCACGACATCTGAACCAACACACCAAAAGGAGAGGTTTAATGACTGGACACTCAAAGGCTTACAAAGGTTGATAGAGGGAGGATAAATGAAAACTTTGGCTTCATCCTCTTGGGACCATGAGCGGTCAACGAACAACCCTCACACGTTTAAATAAAACTACATTTCTGTTGAGACAATCTGGTATCAAAGTTCAGCAGTATATTTGCACCTGGCTTTCTGTGCAGCATATGTTTGGCCTCCACAGCAGTGATCTGAGAGACTGTGGTGAAGACGTGAGCGCAGTGGACCGCTGCTCTCTCCAGGCAGTATCGATGGTAGATCTGCCTCTCACCTGCCTCCTTGTCAATGTCGAACTATAACACACACAAACATGGATACAGACAGAGGCAATCATTACATGGGTTCTCATTTTTGAAATTTAAATGTAGAAATAATTCACAAGAGCATTTTAATGCTGTTAGAACAACAGTTTTATTTTGCTGCAGGTGTATGTTTTATTCTTTCGGTGTTGAAGTGTTGTGTGTGTGTGTGTTTATGTATGTATGGAAAACAAGAGTGTGTAAGGACAGGGGGGCTGATTTGTCGACCAGCTACCAGATCCATCAGGTAATTGGCTTCCACAGGATGACAGCTCACTATATGAGGAGCTGTGTACAGTATTAGATAGCAAGAAACACACCCATTCCTATATTAATGCTGGTGGTTTGAGTGTCATGAAATACCAGGTTTAAGTCTCATTGCTGTGATATATTACAACATTAATGATATAGTGCAGAACATTAGTGCAATACAACTGCATGTGAAGACAGACAGCTGCCTCTAAGTGATGTACAGATGTGAATAAAAGTTTACATGCACTTGTACCGATCATGTATGTCATGGATCATGTGTTTTAGTTCTTTCATAGATTTAATAAAGGTCTGCTGGCTCAAAAATATACATACTGCAATGCCAATAACAAATATCTCTTTGCCATTTTCACTTCAACAAGGTGCTTTTGGAAGCCATCTACAAGTTTCTGGTTGTATCTTTGACCACTCCTTTTGACAGGTTGGTGCAGTTCAGTTAAATTTGCTGGCCTTCTGACACAGACTTGTTTCTTCAGCACAGTCCACAGGTTCTTGATGAGGTGTAAGTCAGGACGTTGGGGAGATCAATATAAAAGTCTAGCCTGATTTAGCCATTGCTTTACCATTTTTGATGTGCGCTTGCAGTCATTGTCTTTTTGGAACACCCAGCTGCATCCAAGACCCAGCGTTATGGCTAAGATCATCAGCGAGAAGGTTGGGTCTTGGATGCGCCTTCTGGCTGATGATCTTAGGTTTTTTCATTATTCCATTTACTTTGTGTATAGCACCAGTTTTACTGGAACCAAAACAGCCCCAGAGTATAATACTGCCACCACCATGCTTGACAGTAGACATGATGATCTTGGGAATAGAGGCATCACTTTCTCTCCTCCAAACATATTTCTGGTCATTGTGGCCAAATAGCTCAGTTTTTGTTCCATGTGACCACTGAACTTTGCTCCAGAAGGCCTTTTCTTTGTCCATGTGATCAGCAGCAAACTTCATTCGAGCCTTAAAGTACCGCTTCTGGAGAAAGAGTAGCTTCTTGTATGGAAGCCTCTCAGCTCATGGTGATGTAAAACACATTTGACTGTGGACGTTGACAACTTCTAATACATTGCAGATGTACTTTTTGGTGATTCTTGGTTGACTCTTAACCATCCTGACCCATTGCCTCTTAACAGCAGGGGATAGTTTATGTTTACTTCCTGATTGTGGTGGTGAAACACCTGCATCGTGCAATTTTTACTTACAATTGTTTGTGCAGTTGATTTTGCAATCTGCAGCTACTTTAAAATGGCTCCAAATGACTTTCTTAATGTGTTCAACTCAGTGATTTGCTGTTTCAGATTTGTGCTGCGTTCCTTAGATATTCCCACTGTAGCACTAGTGGCTAAGTCTGTTTGAATTGGCTGAGAGGAGTCAGCAGCTGTAGTCAATGGTAATAGCTCTCAAGAGTTCAAGATGCCATGCCACTGATAAACTTCAATAAATACTACTGTCTACACCACCAAAACTGATAATTCAAGTTGCTGTATGTATATTTTTGACCCAGCAGATTTTGTCATATTTCCAAGAGAACCAAAATGCATGACTGTTTTTAAGACAAAGAGACATTCATTTCAATCAGCCGATCACGGAAAATTATAAGTCACTGGGAACTCAACAGTTTGGTGTATCATACTGTGTCCTATTTCATATCCCTGAAACTCATCCATGATTTATTTCAATGTTCATAACAATTACAGCACATTCCGAAACTAGACAGATTAGCTATGCTAGCAACTGATTAAAGAAGTTTTTTTTGTAACTTGTATGTGCATATTACATATTCAAAATCTGCTTTAATTAGTATATAATTATGGGTATAGGACACAGCTGAGTGCATGGAAAAGGAGCATAGTAGGGAATGCAGCTTCATGTCACATGGAAGAAAAAAGATTCAGATTAGTTGTTTTTTTTCAGTGTAAAGTTTACTTCTGGGACTGAAAGGAACTCGCTGACTTCATGTTCGTGCTTTGTTTATCCATGCTAGTTGCATCCTGTCTCACTTTTGATGAATCTGAAAATGCATATTGATATGATTCCATCAACAGAACAGGTGAAGTTCCTCTGGACTTTGTTTCGAGGCAGAGGGTCACCTGTCAATTATCCATTCAGCCAGAAAGTGCCCTTTAGCTCCACGCTGACCTTTAGGAGGTGAGCAGAGCCAGGCCAATTACAAACATCACACTGACCCCTCCACACACAACTCAACATTACTAATGATGCTCTAATGGCTGTAAAAGGATGCAATTTTTGGGCTGAACTTTTGAATGTGAAAATAAATCTGACAGCGGCTGTATGTGTGAGTATGGATGGGACAAAGGGCTGTGTGCATTTTCAGGATTTTTACTAATATAACAAACATTTCTGGCTTGATGTACAGCAGGTTAGCTATAGACATATTATGAGACAATTAACCCCCTTTGCACACATTTAATATATAAATGTATGTATAATGTATAAGTGCATGTGTCTGTCTGTTACAGGGCCAGCTCTGCTCATCCCTTACCTTGTCCAGGTTGTTGTAAAAGTCAGCATTTCCAGCACAGAGGTATCTTCCCAACAGGGTGGCATGTGTGGTAAATACTGTTGCCATGGGAATCTTGCGGGAGCGACAGAGAATAAGCCCAGGACCTGCTTGCCATTCATGGAAATGACCGATGACATTGGGCTTGTCTCCAAGGTTGTCTGTTAACTGAAAAGCAAAGGATTAGCCTGGAGTTGGAAACAAGCTGTGTTTAATTCCATTTGTGTCCCATTGTAAGCAAATTAAAGCTGCACTCTCAGACATTTATAGCCTTGACTTGCAACAGGAGACAGGAGGTTTAAACTTTAGTGTCTTTGATGAGTCGTATTCTGACCTCTTTGAAGAACCAGGCAATCAAGGAGCCCAGGATAAGCGCATCGTTGGCCTCTCGGTCATGGTAGGGGAGGGCGATGTTGCAGGTCTCCCACAAGTCCCCCTTCCAGCGGTCCAGGTTCCAGGCGGCTGAGCCGATGTCAAACAGGATCACATAGGGGCTGCCCTCAATCAACCAGCGGCCAAAATGAACCTGGAACATCAACATCAACCAAGCACATGTACAGTACAGTGTTAAATACCCAGTATTTGTAAAAACCTGCAG
This sequence comes from Dascyllus trimaculatus, assembly GCA_024666655.1. Lineage (NCBI taxonomy): Eukaryota > Metazoa > Chordata > Actinopteri > Pomacentridae > Dascyllus > Dascyllus trimaculatus. Next base: position 27,149,426 of record CM045465.1, read on the forward strand.
CTGCAAACACATTGACTGCTTTTATTTTATAGCAGACTGTAATCAGGAGCATCTCAATCCGTTTTACAGTACACTTTAGTTCTCAGGAAGTTAAAGTTGCTGGAACTTTTGGTAGAAAAACACCTGTTGGTACTCATGCCCATTGTCCTTTAAGAGCGATGCGTTGATGCATGTTGGTGTTTGGTTTCCTGCTCTTTGGCAGAAACACAACCAAAGTTTTGTTCTACAATTAGCAGAAACACAGACACACATAGACAAGTACCACAGTAAAAGTCAAATATCTGCAGTTGTGTTACTAAACGTTTAAGAATTTCATTGAAATACACTTTAAAGTTGACTCAAGTATTTTAAAAAGTCAGTGACACTGACTGACAAACAACTTGACTTGCATTAAGCATCATCATATACACATTTACCAGCAACAATACTACAGCTTCAGGTTATGTTTTAATCATATTTAAACTGATGCTGGTTGCTTACATTCTCTGTAAGTGGGCTGGCTTCAAAACACCAAATCACTTTGTATGTCGATTAACTCAACAATCAATGAGTAATATTGTACTTTAATGCCAAATGTATTTCTAACAAAGGATAATCTTGTACAGTACTCTAAAATTGTATTTAGGTGCAGTGCTTGCATAAATATCCATCATACTTACTTCAGACTGCAGGAGTTCATTCTAGCAGACCAGTCAGCCGCCCTCTGCAAGTACTCTTAGTTTATCATTCAGGACACTAGATTGGACAACATGACATGTTCCTCCTCTTGGATCATCAGTGTAGGTACACCATCTAGTGGCCACACTACCTGTATTAGGCCTTTTAGCCTCCTCTGTAAACGCTATTCAATATCATCATCATGATAATCCATCAATCCATGTTCTAAACCTGTCAGGAATTCTATCCCAGCATGGATTTTTGCAGGGTACATCCAGGGCCACTCACCTGTTCATCACAAGCTTAGAATACAAATAGACAGAAACATTTACACTCATATTTGCAATTTTCTGATTCCATCTCTCCATAGCACCTGGAGGAAACCAGTGGTGGAAGAAGCACCCATATGTTTTCACTTAGGTTAAAATGATACCACACTGAAAATACCCCACTACACAAAGTTCTGTGTTCAAAATCTTACTTCAGTATATCTAAGTATTGTCAGCAAAAGCATCAAAAGTAAAGGTACTTAATCTGACAGATAAATATTCCCAGTCAGTGTTTTACTGTTAAATATGATGTGTGTATGATTAATGTTATATCTGCATTAGTGTGTATGCTGCTTTTCACTGCGGTTAATGTTTAAAGTTGAGCTAACTTTTCTATAGTATCAGTCTTGCTGTGTGAAAAGTACAAACAAAAAAGCCCATCTTACAATATGCAGCATGACCTCTGAGTTAAAACTCAGACCCCCAGCTAAAGTCTAGATGTAGATGGTGTAGGTATGTGGTATGGACCTGTTAGACCCTGACCATTATACCACCAGTACATCTGCTCTGACCTGCCTACATTACTCACAATACAACCACAGCAGCACAGAGTTGGCTTTACTAGGCCACTCAGTGTAAAACTCTGTGTGGAGACTCTCTGAGATATGGGATATAAACATGCTTGTAAGCTTTGAGAAGCCCTGAATATAATGTAATGTTTGCAGATGTTGGGGAGTGCTATGTATTTGTAACATTTCCTTCCTAATCTTAACAGCTGTATTCTGATTCACTTGGTGCACACGCTGCTTCCACCATCTGTAATGTCGCAGACACACTGACCCACCTGACAGCCGTTGTGAATGAGGGCGTCCATGGCCTTTCTGATGGCGGGGTTGGGAGGCTCACAGCCCTCCACCTGAGTCTTGAAGTTGTGTTCGAAGTAGGGCCCCATCATGTAGAAGTTCTCCCCCCATTCATCCACTGTGATCTTAGCCTTAGTCTGGATCACCGTATAGATTCCTCCAACTGCAGGTACACACAGATTGTACATATTTAAATGTGCCTATTTTTTAGGCAGCCTTGTTGGTTAAAAAAAAAAAAAAAAGCCAAACAAGAGATTGAACTGATACTGAAAAGTCCAAATTGAAAGTTGTCGTTCAGACAATGTAACATTGTTGAAATAGTTCAACTACTGATGTATGACCACCAGACAATCAACGGTTTCATCAGCAGGTTAACAAAAGACACATGGAGAAAAAAAGTTGTAACTTAATAAAAGAAAATGCAAATTACTGTGAAACTACCAGGAACACATTATCAGTTATTGCCACCTTTTTCCAGAACTACAACCTACCTAGAGTTTCCAGAAGTAAAAGATGTCACATGTTCAGGGACTAAGCATACTGGTGCAGGCTGAAAAGTCCCAGTGTCTGGAGAATACTTTCTTAAAGCACTGGTAAATCTACGTTCTCCACTGCTTCAGTCACCAGCAAATGCTTCACAGATGACTGAATAACGGCGTGGCCTCATTCCTCACCTGACTTCACTTCTACTGAGAACTTGGGGGCCTTTCTCTAAGGGGACATTTACTGTAAGGGAAGACAGTCCAGCTCTTTGAACAGTATTCAGGAGGCTGCGGTTGCTGCTTCAGTGAAAGTGAAGTGTGAACAGATCAAGAAACTGACAGACTCTGTGGATGGAACTCTCATAGCATTTACTGAAGAGAAGGGCGAAGCTTGTAATTCAGTTTTCAAATAATTCTGTGCAGTACAACTTGTCTCATAGTAGTACGCACTTACAGTAGTCTGACAAACCAACAGTCAAAACCCCCAAGTTTTTAATTTGACCTGACAAATCAGCAAATTTTCATACTTGAGATGCTGAAGCAAGATGTCAGAATTTAGACACCTGACATTAATTATATAATCAGTTGTCAAAATTATCAGCAAGAGCCCTACTTGGTTTATGGATGACTGAAGAAATAATCAACTAAATTGTATAATGGGGTAAATAGGAGCCAGACAATGAGGCTCACTAGGAGCTTAATCAAGCAAGTCTTACAAGTTACTAGAGTGATCCTAAGTAAAATGTGCAAATCAATTTTAGAACCTTTTATGCTAGTCTGAGGGATTGCTCAAGTGTCTGTGCTTGGGCACTGGGAATGATCTGGAAGAGGGAGCTGAGTGTTGTGATAACGGAGGAGATGTGGGAGGACATCTGGGATAATACAAGGAAAACAACAGTGTGTAACCAGACAAGAGCAACGTAGCTTAAGATACTGCACAGAGCACATGTTGCTCCAAATCATCTCTCCAAACATCGAAAGGATGTCTCTCTATTTTGCCTTAAATGTAGGACGGGAATTGGTGATCTTCCTCAATGTCTCTGGTCTTGTGTAAGAATACAGAAGTATTGGAATGATGTCTTTTTTGAAATGCAAAAGGCTCTGAAGAAGGAGCTTGAACTCAACCCAGTCTCCCTTCTTCTGGGTCTTCCCAGTGGTCGTGTAACTGATAAATATCAGAAAAAACTGTATAATGTTATGACATTATGTGCCAGGAAAAACATTCTTCAGCACTGGATTTCAGATAAAGCCCCTTCAACTGAGGGATGGCTTAGAACAATAATAGAATATATACCTCTGGAGCTTTTAAATGACTACTGCATTACAAAACTAATACTTTCAAAAGAACTTGGAAACTTTTCCTTGATTATATTAATGTGAACTTCTCTGCTATAATGACAAGAGCACTTGTATAAAAAACTTCTTCCTTATTTAGCTTCCATTGTATTTCACCTCATACTGTATGATGTACCTCTCACATTTACTTGGATCTGATTTTTCTGTTTGTGTTTTTGTTTTTTGTGTGTTGTTATTTCCAGCTTGTTTTTGTTTTGTTCTGTCTTATGCATGTTTGTTTACTGATAAAAAAAAATGAATAAACACATTTTTTAAAAAATATGTGCAAATCAAAATTTTGCTGTTTGACTCTTTTTTCAGTAAAACTAGGCTCCAGTGTTTTAGTAAACCCTCTAGATTGGTGGCTGTTGACTTTTGAACCCTGGAAGTCAATCAAGTCGTTATCATAAGTTTTGATATGTAGTTCATATGTTTTGACACATAGTTTGAGCAGGGTTAAATGTGAAATGTTCACTAAGAGATACTATGAGAAACAACTTTCACATGTCAAGTCATTTGATTTTTACTGCCCAATGTTATAAATCACAAATTTCCCTCAACGTGCTTTAAAATCTTTCTAAGCTTTATTCTCAGACCCTTGGTGTGAATGTCTGCTATTATTTGGCTATGAAGACACGGCTGCTGTCAGTTTCACCACAACTCTCATAGATCTGAGCTGCTTTACTGCCCTGTAGTGAGCTATTATTTGAAAAACTTTTCAAATACTGATAAAACGCTATTTATAACGTGTTTCTTACAAAATGTAGATTCTAAAAATATGCACAATACCAGTTAAAGGTTTAGAGCCGTCAATTCATTCAGGGGTTATTCTTTACTTTGACAAACCTCTACATCATAGAACAGACAAACATACGGTGTGATGACAACAACAGTTAACAGCAGCTCAGATTAGAGTCCACATCAGTGCTTCCCAGAGGTCAGGCATCTCAACATCAACTGTTGGGAGGAGAAAGTGTGAATCAGACCTTCATGGTAAGAACTGATGCAAAGAAACAAGTAGTGGGGCAGATCATGGATTAAAAGTCCTCAAATACATCTAACATGAAGTTGAGATCAAACTAGAACAAAGTCAAAGATGGCCTAATATATAGTTGAATATCATCCTATGATTACCTGTCCCTCAGATAATTGCTCATCTCCACTGTATGAGCTGCTTTACAACAAGTTCAGTGTTGAAATACTCCTGAGTTCAAAAGTATCTGCAGTGTTTGGTGTTATTTGTAACACAGACGTGGTTTTGTAAGAGCACGTGGGAATGTTTTCCACAGTCTGTCATTTGGCAACAAGAAAACCAATATTGATATGACAGGCCTGTTTATAATGACGTCTAAACTGCATCAGAGGACCGCAGTTACATAAGAGGTGAAGGCAGAGAACACAGCAGAATGGCCGATAACCTCTGACCTGTTCGACAGCACGATAGAGGCGCAGAAAACCACAGACTCACTCACAAACACAAGACAGTGCTTTCTCAGGACAATGTGATCCTGCAGCCATTTATCATTCCTCTAATGTGGTGTATTATAATGGCATAACAGCAATGTGGTACGGTGTCTGTGACTATATGGAATCAGGTTCGTGTCTGTATAATAAGCAAACCTTCTTAAATATGAAACAAAAATAATAATTTGTTAGAGAATAAAACCAGCCGAAGCCAAAAAATGTCAACACAAAAGTAAAACGTATAACTGGCAAACAGATGACTGGGTCTTTGGATAATACGTCCATCTGATTTCACTCCCTCTGCTTCTTTCTCAGTGATCAGACTTTTGCCCTCACGGTCAGCTTTGCAGTTAGACTGTCTGACTTTTTGTTTGCAGTTCTGATACAAACATCTCACGTGAGTGGGGTTTTCCACGAGTGTCTCCACTGGATAGTAAGTGTCTGAGCATTTAAACCCTTACATCTATTTGTGCCTCTCCTGCTCTCTGTGCCCACATATCCGATACTTTAAAGACCTTTTTACCTTATTAGCATGTCCATATGCTGTTTTTATATGTTAGAAGAAACAGCGTGAGAGCTGTTAGCTGTTGGCCTGGCATTTCCACTTCGACTGTGCAGTGTCAGAGAGGAGGTTTTAGGGGCTAAATCAATGAAGCGGACACAGACTGTGATACAGTCCAATTCCCAGAAAAGCTGGTCTCATTCACATGTGTTTCTACTGTCAGACAATAAAATGAGATGAATGAAGTAGTGACTGAAACACAGCCCATAAAGACTGCATGTTAACCAGCAGTCCCTTCAGAGCCGTTTCCAAGCTGCTGCTCTGCACCTCTAAAATACCGATTTCATAATGAACTCGGAAACTCAGTGACAGACTCACCCAACACATGAGCTTCAAACAACAGCTGGGCTTTGAATTCAGTGATATTTCCTCTAAAATCATCACTCAGAGAGAAAGTTAGAAGTGTTGGGACATCTACCATAGGGTGTGCTCCGGTACATATACCACAATACTTTAGTTAGCAGAGAAAGATTTGTGTCCCAATACATAGTATGTCAAATGGAACATTCCAAAACTAACAGGATGTCCTGCTACATCCAGTCCTCTACAGCAGAAGATAGGTCACATACATCACAGTAAAGTAACAAGCCTGAGCCACCAAGCGTGAACAGCAGACTGCTATGGATGTATGGGCAAGACAGTCAAAGCATTAGGAGCAACATTAGGACCAAACAGTATGTCCCAGGTGTATGATTCTGCATGCAACAGTTTGTACTGTGTAAGGGCAGCTGTAGTGAAAGGAAACAGAGAAAGTAAGTGATTTGGACTGTAGGGTTTCACACAGAACGTATCCTCCACATGATAGTGAACATCTGGGGCACTGAGCGATCTCATTTGTCAATGCAGATGTGCCCCAGATAAAAAATCTGCCCACACAAGCAGATAGTACCAGTCAGGATACATTTATAGAACAGTCCAGCTCAGAACCACTGGAAATACAGAGGTATCTGCCCATGTGCTTAGAAACACAGGTCCCACCAAACTGAGGATGGACTGATGCATTATTAGAGTGTCATATTATTGTTTTAAACTGTAAAACCAGCTGATATGAAGCATCATTCTGGATTATTAGAAAGCCTACATGTTGTTAGTGAACTGACCCTTCTAGGAACCTAATTTCTGTTTTTACTTCAGGTCAGAATTCAGTGTTAAATGACTGGTAGGACAACACATCGTGTCATTGACTTATGTACGAACATTACAATAAATGAACCTGTCCTATGTGGTTGGTATTAACAGTGGCTGTCATGAGACCATTTTAATTTTATTCTAAATATTTTCTTAACCCCCAGCTACACTGCAATACTTTGGACTAATCATTAAACCTCAGTCATATAACCTTAACCCAAACCACCAACCAACAATGTCAGCTTCACTTTACTTCATGTACGTGGCAGGTGTCATGTCAGTGTTATGAGCACTCCTTCAAACGTGGCACTAAATTATTCATAGATATGTTTTTGGAAAGCTGATAGGAGCTCGCACTAGTACCCCAGTATACGTTGTTCACAGTGTTCTGTGAACATTCAGCGTGAGGAGTTTAAACATTAGTGCACTAACCATGTTGTGCTGATATATGACAGACTCACGTTACTCCAAATGATCCTTGAAAGATCAAGTTCAACTAATGTGAAATATTTATCTGACAGACTTGATTTTACATTTTTACAAAGAATCATCTCCTCATTTGACGTCTCTGATCTGTAGCCGCTGGCCTCACCACCTGAGGTCCTGCCATCCACACTCCAACCTGTCCTGCTATCCCCTCCCCATCTTCCCCACTCCCAACCAGTCAAGGCAGATGGCCGCCTTCCCTGAGCCTGGTTCTGTTGGAGTTTATTTCCTCCTTCCCTATTATAGGGGGTTTTTGGTTCCTTCCCAGAAGCAACTTTGGATTGTTGGGTTTTCTGTTTTCTGTTGTTTCTGCTATGTTAAATCATTATGTGATGACGTGTTGTAAATATGAGCTATACAAATCAAACTGAATTGAACTGAATTAAATTCATTTGACCTCCAGCTGCAGCTGTGTCCACCACTTTATACCAGAGTCCATACAAACACAACATGTGCTGAGTAAAGCTGCAGAGGCTTACAGACTGACTGCTACAACAACGCTCATCATGGTTTTTTCCTGTTATTTAAGGAAACAACTAGAATTTCATTTAACATGTGTCAGAGCCAAACAGCAAGTTTAGACCACACATATTTCTTTAAACTGCATAAAGAAGAAGCTCTTGCTTGGTTTAATAGCAACAATAATAGCAATGCATCCTGGGAAGTTTGCTAGTACGCTGCTTTGTTTCATATTTATTAGTCCTGAAGTGGATTTGAAGCTGATTTAATGGAAATCGTGAAGCTGATTCCATTAAAACTCCTGCTGGATGTTTTACAGTGTAGACAGTGGTGCTTTTGTTCTGCAGCACCTCGTATTGAAACGCGTGTCTGATATTCTTCCGCCTCGTGCCTGTAAATGTGATGGACAAAATATCAGTACATCCGTCACATTCCATTTGATTTTACTAGTAACCTCTGGTATCTGTAGCAGGATATGACACACAAGTGCTAAAGCTAAATATAAAAAGCAAAAAACATCTGACGTATTCACTTTGAATTTCCACGCCTAATTTCTGCCAAAGCTGTCTGTTACACGTGGTAGGAGGTTGTAAAGCTCACCACATCCCCAATATGCACAGCTCATGACGTCAGTGTCCTGAGTAGTTTGTGTCAGAGTCAAGGCTGCAGCCACAATCCGTGTTTATAGAATGACATCTATACACAGTCACTAGACGGGATGACGCAGGCTGACACACGTCATTTACAGAGGAGTTTGACACCTGAAGTCTGTGATGGACAAATAGGAATTTATTCATCCAGGTTGTTCATGGTTTTTTTGGGTTTGTCCCATTATTTGTGCATATGAATATCAGGAGACTACAGCAACGGTTGCTCCACCTTCCACACTTATCTGCAGTTTAATGTTTAACTCTTCAGAGGGAGCAGACTCTGCCTCCGCGCTCACTGGATTTCAATATTTACTCTTTAAGGGGCAAAGAGTCAGTTTTTCCAAAATGTTACTAATACTGAATACTACTACTAAAGTGCTCTCTATGGATGTTTTATTTTATTTGGATATGAATCTGGGCTATATTAACGCAACTGAGATAAACAGGCTTTACATTGAATTGTTGGGCATTCTGCAGTTGAAACAGTTACCTCTGTATGGAGGCATCAATTGAAAAACACACAGTTTGGGAATAAAATCATTAGTACACTTGTGATAAGTCAGGAACCACAGATTAGTGGTTAGACTGACCTTTGTTGGTGACCTCCCAGGCCACCTCGAAGAGCAGCAGGTCTTCCACAGGGAGCTCATCCTCCTCCCAGGCCGGCAGCACCCCGCTCAGGGACGTCATGGACAGTGAACGTGACAGCGGCATCTTACAGTTTCTAGAAGTTCAACACTGACCACAAGGGAGGAAGCAGATCTGCTGCAGTCTGAGGAGAAGTCCGTCAAACGGGGCTGCAGGTGGAGGTCCTGAGCTCAGAGGCGACAGTCCTCACAGGAGACAACAGGACAAGATAAAAAGGCCTCATGAGGCCAAAGAGCTTCCACCCCGCCTACTGAGGCTGACCTGCAGCCAGCAGGAGGGGCCGTTTACCTTCTATATCACACACACACACACACACACACACACACACACACACATACACACACACACACACACACACACACACACACACGTAGATGTCAGGGTGAAAGGTTTGACAGAGCTGTGTGGGATCATCTGAATGTGGTTGTGAAATGCAGATGAATGAGAGCAGGTCTGTCTACAGGCTCAGGCCCTCCCTGCTGCCACATCAGGATGTGACCATGAAGCTGTGTGTCCACTCAGGAATCCCAGCACCATCACTGCAGTGTCTGCTACTTCACTTTTAAACAAGTCATTTTAAAGACTATTACATGTGACATCTTCCAGTCTGCTCACTTTGTTTGACCAGGACAGTTCCTACTGAGCAACAGCTGGGCCTGACTGCACACCTAAAGACTTGTTTTCAGTGGAGATATTTAAAAAGCACACAACATAAAATGACACAGCTTACATTTCCTTTAGACAGTCTAATGTATAACAATCAGTATCAAGCAGAGATCAACACATAGGGAGAGAGCAGGAAGGGAGTAGTGTTTTACAGTCTGTTGATCTAAATCCTACAGAGGCTCTGGGGAGGACTGAGAGGCAGGGAGGGAAAACCCACAGCAGACAGAAGACACAGAGGTAGTGACATGCAATAACTGGCACATAAATGCAAAAGTGAATGTGCTCAGCGCATTATGGGATGTCCCCAGCAGCCTATAGCAGCACAACTAAGTGATGACTCAGGCTCAGCATAGCAGAGGGTTATAATGTAGTTGAGTTTAGGGAAAATATTTATGACAAAATTACTATGAATGATATATCTCATGAGAAATGTCAAAACCAACCACATGTGATGTTTTAATGCAGTATTAATGCTTAGATAACTCTTGTCCATAACAATAAATTAATGAAAAACACCACAGGGCCTAAGCTATCATTTCAAATGTGTTGAGGGAATCTCTATAAGTCCCCATCAGTCCCCAGTCTCAGCTTTGTCATGTATTATAGTCAGGTAAAGCAATATTTGATATATTTCTGTAGGGTTTAAATAATTACTGTGTATATTACTTCATAAATAACACTACAGGGTTTTAATTCCAATATTTATCCTTGGTGGTTCATTGGTGATGTCAGTGGGAAGCCCTTTGGCAGCTGTTGTTTTTAATATACTCTAATAATAATAGTGACTACACTGGACTTGACATTCAGTTAGTAGTTTGTTTAGGAGTGATGATCAGGCTGTTGTGTCATGGTTATCACAGGGTGTGCTATCGTGATTAATGTAGAGATGCATTAAAAAGGACTGACCTGATCCCAGTTAATGAGAACAGCCACAGACATTTATATAAATAAAGTGATTACCCATAAAGCTTTGTACCTTCCTCCTGGCATGGCCACACACTGGGCTATTAGACACATGCAAGTCTTAGCTGTAAAACAATAGAAATACAGAACATTTTGGGAGCCTAACCCCGGCCCTACTGCAGCCAACCTGGACTGTACAGTTACCAGTCCTGTGTTTCATCCCTGCTTCCATCACTTACTGAATTTATATTGTTCAGAATTTCACTTTTTTCCTGCATGCTGTGTCGTATCATTTTGTACTGGTGGATGATGCAGGTAACATTTCCCAGAAAATCTGATGAATGATGTATTCCAGCATCAGCAGTAGCCGACAGCGCCACAATTTACTGCGCAGAGACGCAAGCAGCTGTGATTGGCTGTGAGCCACAGGGGCACAAGGTCACCTGATGAAGACATAAAACAGGTTAGAATGGAGGGGGCAGTTAGTACCTGCTGAGCAGGTGAACATTAGCAGCCGTACAGAGAGGGGTTGGATGTGCTGCTGGAAGATGAGACTCGTGGCTCTGGTTGTTGTGTGTACGCTGATTGTTGGTCAGGATGGAGGGAGTGTGGGAGCAGATCTGCCCAGATCTGATTCTGCACAGAGAAGACGTGCAACAGGTGAGCTACCTGAAGAGATGACTTTTAATGTAAAATCTAACTACCATCTGAGAGAAACATTTCACTTGACTTGACTCCAGTGGACTCATTGGCTACACTTACCCAAGTACTACATTTCTGATGTTCTTTCCACTGTGGTGATATTTTGTACTACAGGCTCTGTTTTAGATGCAAATACTCTACTTTTTACTAAACTCCATTTATTTCATGAGTAACTACTTTGCTGATCACAATTTCAAATAAATATGAGGATATATTTTGCTTTATCATTATCATTTGTTCATTTTGGCGTTTGCTCCTTTTTTGATGGTGACAGTGTAGAATCAGACCAGGGCTCAGCCAGTTAGACGCTATGTGCTGTAACCAGTACACCACTGAGCCCTCACCAACCCAACAGCAAACAAAGTCCTATGTTGGAATTTACATATTTAGTCAATGGAAGTTCATCATCATATAGAAGTTGGTTTTCCAAACATGGATGATAGATTCTGTTGTAAAGCTTTGTGGAACTAAATTTAGCTCTGGGTTAGGAACAGTTAATTCCTTATTTAACAGTTGATGTTAATGTAAAAATACCAAGCTTAAAAATATTTAGTGTTTTCCACCATTTGTTAAAATGTCACTGTTTGTATTTTCAGGTCCCTAAAAGAGGTATGATGGAGAACAGGTCTTGAAATTATATGTTAAACTTAAATTGATATAAATTTGTAAAATCAGTTCCAGATACATCAGTAATAAGTAATTACAAATGTGACAAAATTATACAGTAATAATAACAACATAAGACAACAAAGTAACTTACATTTGATCATTTTAAGACTTTACATTTAGTGAATGCAGGACTTTGTAATACGTATGGCCAATGTTTGTTTTACTGATCAGAGGAAAATGTAAAGTACCTAAAACAACTGAATAGAAACAGAAAGACTACAGGATCTCTGGTTTGAACCAGTTACAGTTTAAGAAAGAGATAATATCCTACCAAGTTGGTATCCCTGGAGCACATTTAGATTTATACATAATAAGTATTAATTAGTTCTAATGTTCTTAAACAGTTAAGGGAATTGTTCCAGTCCTTTGAAACACTGGGTGGTGATGAGTCATTTCTCCCAGCAGCAGGAGGCTGCAGTGCTCAGCTGCTGATGTTCTGATGTTGTGCTGCTCTGCTCAGGAGCACTTCTCTCTGCACTCAGGAGGAGATCCTCAGGAGACCTGCTGGCAGAGGATCCCAACCTGTGCTTCTCTCTGAGAGAGAACGAGGAGCAGCGGCAGCTTTTGTGCAACGACCACAGGAGCAAATTCAACTTCAACCCGTTTGGCCTCCGCTTCGGGAAACGCTACATCTACAGAAGAGCCGTTCAAAGAGCCAGGACGAATAAGTTACCACCCTTTTCTGTGCTGTCACGAGAACTGGAGGTGCCCACCTGAAACAGATGTTCTCCTCTGAGGAGTTGTGTGATTTGTAGTGAAAAGTGAACCTGTGACAAAAACCTTTTCATATGTGTTAAAAATTGCCTCGACTTCTGATAAAACAGTGTTTCCCTGAATAAAACTTTTGTACCTATCTTTAGTGTGATGTTATTTTAAGGTCCACAGTGGAGTTAAGAGAAGCGAAACTATCAAAACGAATGCAGTTAGAGGAGGACAAATGATGCCTGAGACAACATCAGTTTGTTTACTCCTTATCATCTCAGTAGTTACAGAGAGAAATGCAAACTGACCTGGATTCTTGGGCTTTTAGAGAGACATTCCTAAAGCAGTGTAGTGAGATCCTATAAAAGCACAACTGTAATGTTCAGCAGTGGCTTAATGCAGCCACTAGATGTCCCTGCAGTGCCTCTTTAATGACACTACAGCCCCCATGCAGCCGCTGGACACAGGGTGCCTGGCTGTGCAGATAAGCATGATTCAAGTTTATATAAAGTACAAATAATAATTCAATAGAGACATAAAATACATTACTCAAATAAGAATATTTACAAATGTGTTTAAAATTTGTTGTGAGGGCTCAGCAAACAGCTCGAGGGATCACCAACTAGACAAAGCAGGCCCCAGAGTCCAAGGAGTCCAAACAGGCTGTTAATCCCCATCACTTTGGTCTACATCAGTGGATTAATGGAACATCTTGATATTAGTCGACACTGACTTAACTTGAACTTGTTTTAAAGTCTGTTTATCAAATTGCTTTGATTTAGCACAGTGCAGATTTAGTACATTTACACACATAAATAAAGTGAACGAAGACTGTTCCTCTTTACTAAATGTAGATAATCAGTGTAAAGAATTGATCAACCCTAGATCTTATCAAACAAGTGATCAAGTGACCCTGTGTCCTTTCAAGATCACAAATTAACAACACAGTTTTGAAGACAGTTAAGCCTCCTAACAAAACATCACAAGTGGTTTACATTTAAAAATACAGTATTTAAGTAACTTCAAACTTTAATTTCTAAAATGGCACTTTCTATTTTACCACCAAAAAACTACTTGTTCTAGGTTGTAACCTCACAGAGAGATGTGAATAGTCATTTATACATAAATAGTCATTTATAAAAAAAATAAACACTCTCTTGCAAACAGTGTCCTTCATCAGGTTCCAATTTATTAAGTTACACATTGCTGTGTTCAACATAGTTTACAACACAAGGTCAGACGATCTGCACTGATGTTTAAAAACCAACCCCAGCTGGACGTTTCCACTCCCATTCCTTCCACTCCCAATGTCACATTTCACTCTGTGTCGACCTAAGTGTGCAGTCATGTGTCTGCTGGGGACAAAGGCTGGAGAAAAAGGGTCTTTCTGAGGTTCCCTGCAGGGAACTCAAAGAACGTCACACTACGAAGGTGGTGGAGGAGGACAGCGACACTTTTGGCTTTTTGAGGGGTTGTGTTTGATCCTGGTCCAAACAGCTAAAACACAATAATCCATACAGAGTACAGAAACACAGGTCAGCGTACGTCTTCTAACACAAACACAGTAACACAGCGACTTGAGCCTATGAGCTGTTGGGTAACAGATGTGCCTTTTTTAAAGGAGCATAGCAGTGTTTTTAGCTGTGGAGGTATCAGGTGGTTGAAAGGAAGTAACCAGTCACACAATGTGGCACTGACATAAAAAATAAAAGTTAAATCAGGCCTGATGACACACGTAAAACTGAAATCCTCACTGGTATAATTAAAAGAAAACACTGGCATAGTCCTTTAAAATAGGAGTGCTACAGCCTAAGAGAGAAGGACTTTATGAAAGGAGTGTGTACGTGTCGACAGGCCTGCTGGCATCGTGGGTGTGTATTGTTTGTGCTGGTGTGTTCAGATGTCCTTCAGGTCCTTCTGGATGCCCCACAGCGTGTCGGCACTCTTCTTCAGCTGGGCCACCTCGCCGTCAGTCAGGGTCATGTTGACCACGCTGCTCACGCCGCTGCTGTTCAGAATGCATGGCAGAGAGAGGAAGACCTCCTCGCCGATACCGTACATGTCCTGGAAAATACACACACACACACACACACACACACACACTCAGGCTCAGACAAAGACACTATAAATAAGATAAGACAGTGGTTATCAATCTCATGCCAGTGAGTGAAGTAGAGAGCTGGAGTCTAGGGCAAGCTGCTGTAACATCTAAGAGTTAGCCTGAATAGGTACTGAACAAAATTCAGTTCTTCACAGTTTAACAGTATAGATTTCCACATTGTCATGTTTCCAGGACAAATGACATTATCTACTAGTTGTAGTGCAGGACTGGACTAGTTAGAATTCCAAGTAGTTATAGTACAAGATATATTTATTTCCCTCAGTTCAACATATCTATATTGTCTTTTTAGATAGTTTACATTCAGGTTAAACTGCTTCAACTGATGTTGTGATCTGACTAGTCACTATGTAATTACAGATGTCTTGACTAGGTGAGATGGTGTTGCACATATTTGCATTTACATCTGAAGCTAGTCAGTAGAAGGCAAAGTGTTCAACATACTACGGCCAACATGAACAAAGCTCTTGCTCCTCACCACTCCTCGCTGATGACCTCTTTCTATTCAGTGTTTCATAATGATCCTATCCACCACAGCGGCTGCTAACACTGTTCAAATGCTCTGCTGTACCAATATCCAATGGGAAGCCTCGCATGAGCAGCGTCATATAATTAATTATATCATCAATGTGCTTTAATCTATGCTGATAAAAGAAATCAGAACAAATAACTGAACAGTCATGTACATAATGGTAATAATTACTGAATTGCTGTCACCACTGAACCAACCACTGCAACACTCTACTAATGCTTGAGGTTGCTAATGTACACTGAAGATAGTTTTGGAACAAAGACACATTTTATTATGTCTCTGGTGGTGACGGCTCACATGTACAGGAGCCTGCTGTGTGAACTGATCAGAAAGAGAGACAAAATGGAACAAATATGAAGCGAGTGGCGCACGGCTTTGTGTAATTAAACTAGTCCTTCAGTAAGTGTGTGTGCTGTGTGTGTGTGTGTGTCTGACCTTGACCATGGTGGAGACAGGGTGGACACGGCTCATGTTCTTGACGATGCTCTCGGTCAGGTCGGCCACGCTCAGACCAATGGCCCAGTTGGTGTAGCCCTTCAGCTTGATCACCTCATACGCACTGAGACACAAAGTGGTGTTCTGTTACCATCTGGGCACTGTGTGTAAAATGTCCTTTCACAATGTCTTTTACGAACATTACATGTATAAATACACATATATAGGTTCAGTCTGCACGATATATCGTTTTAGCTCCGACACTGTCATGTGTGCATTAGCCACATGTGATGGCATAGTTCTCATTCTTCATGATTAATCTGCAAGAGAAGTTAGCTTTTAAAAAAATACTTTGTTTGTTAAGCAGTTTGTTGGCATACAAGCTTGACATGGAACAGAAAAGAAACACAGAAAAAGAAAATTTGGTTGCAAAAAGAGATCAAACATCATTTGTATAGAAATATTTTGACAACACCAACACTACTGATACTATTTTGGCTTTAATTTGATTTAAGTTAACAAAAACTAGCTGTACTGGTTATACTTTGTATGTGTCTCCTTTTGTTGTGGCTATTTTGAGCCAGGTCATAGTGAATAGGGGTTCGCCCATTGAGATAACAAATGGGGCTCACCCACACAGCTATTTGTTAAGTTTGTCTCTTGTCCTTAGGCAGCAGTATGCACATGTTGACTGTCCACTGACTAGTGGATCTGGTCCAGCTGAGTGCTGGCTTTGACTCTGCTGCATGCTTTGTAAGGCTGCAGTGGTTTTTGGGAGACACACTTTGTGTTGTTTGGAAGCAGTGTTCATTGTGACCCGACGTTAATTGTTTGGTGCTGTCCAGAAGGGGAGCGCTACCATCTTGATGCTCTAATCACAGAGGTTTCTCCAGAGGTGGTAGGACACATCTGGGCTGTGTCAGTTTTTTGTTCTACTAATGCTGTGGGGAGCCATTAGTGTTGGTTGTTTTCGGACAGATATCTCGGGGCACTCTGTGTGGTCTGGTGGGGTTTCCTATTGCAGGTGGCTTTGCAGACTCTCTGGTTGATGAGTAATACACCCACTGCACAACTGCATGAAGACTAGGGGTGAGTCTAGCAAGTTCTGGTTATGCAGTCAGGGGGAAACTCTCTTTAAAGGGCTATCATTTGTGTGTATCAGTTAACGCCTGGTTATCTGTGACGGTAAATTAGAAAAATATGGCTTCTCCGTCTGGGTTTTTTGATGGGCATATGACGGCATTTGTTTAAAGCAAGAAAGATCAATTATTTCAAATAGCTGATCGTTACTGTTCTGTGTCTGAGAAACGTAAAGATGACGTTCGGGATTTGGTGTTGTCTTTGTTTGAGTAAGGCGTGTTAGAAGAGCCTTGACCCCTGAGGTCACCTTGAGGGCGGCTCTAGTAGTTTGTTTCTGTTGCTTCTATGAGTGGCTGCTTCATGTAATCAGGAGCACCTGTGGGCCCCAGTGTGTTCCCAGGTTACTTAAGAGCTGACTGCAGTCTAATCATTCTCAGCTTCCCTTTCCATTTGGTTATGGTGTTTTAGTTTTCCCCTTCAGGATTTAGTCTGCATTTACAACACCTGCACAGACATTATTAAGGCATTCATCACACACACACTACTGACTGTACTGATTCTCACAACTCATACTATTTTGGCTTTAATTTGATGTGAGTTAATAAAAACAAGTTTTACTGGTTATAGTGTCTCTCTCCTTCTTGTTGTGGACATTTTGAGTAAGGTCATCACACTGTCCATGAATGTGTGTGATGTTGCACTGGGGAGACTGGCCCATTCATCCTGTAAAAACTGCTAAGTTCATGAAAATCCGCTGACTGCAGGTTTCTGGCAGTAACTGCACGCCCAAGAGCATCCCACAACTGCTCGATGGGATTGGTGTCAGGAGAGGATGCCAGTTGGTGCAAAACACAGATTAAGCAAATCCTGCAGTTTGTACTCTGAGTGTTGGGCATTATCATCTTGGTACCTAAAGTTCTCTCTGTATGTCTGCTGGGCCCATGGCAACAGGTGATGTCGACACACAGCCCCAGTACTGGTCCCAAAGATCACCGGATCTGATTTGCCATTGTAGTGAAAGACCACGGCCATCAGTTCTGTACAGCAGAAAACTGACTCATCTCCAAACAGGACATGTCTCCAGTGATCTACAGTAAGGGCTCGGTACTGTCTGGCCCACTGGAGGAGCTTGTGTCTGACTGTCAGATGTGGCTTCCTGATCAGTCTTCCTGCATTCAGACCCCTTTCAACCAATCTCCTGTTGACTGTTTCATGACTAACTTGCATATTTGTAACCTGTTGTTTCTTGAATATTACTTAATCTTACATTACAAACTTCTGTGTCATTTTCACTAAAATGGTGCTTTACAACAAATCCCCCATGTTTACAAGCTGTAACCAACATTCTGACCAACAATGTATACTGTATTTACTAGCAAGCACCTAGTACTTCCCTAGCAACCAGCCCAAGTATTAAAACAACTATGTAGTAACAAAAGAGGTCATAGAAAGTTTGTGAGCTTTTAAAAAGCTTACTCAAACAGATGTAATGTCACTCTCAGTACATAAATACAGTAGAACTTTCCATGTTTATAGTTATTGTTGCATTTGTTGTGTGTATTGAAACAATGTGTAATGCATTACATTCTTTCTACATTGTAATAAATTATTTACAATAAGTACTTCACAGCACGTACTTTCAAGTAATTATATTATAACATCAATATTTAGTATAGCCAAATTGTAATCACAATAGTTGCAACTAGTCAACAATGACATATAATACAAACAGCCCCACTTATAAAACGATGACAAATCCATTGACGCTTACACATGATGCTGACTGGTCCATATTATGCAATGGATGACATAACCAAGTAACTGCCTTAGATACGCAGTCCTTACAGAGCATTAGCCTGAGCTCTAACAGGTAGTTAGCCTGAAGCCTGCACTGACACTGCAGGGTTAAGTGTTACATTTCCACTGAGACCACTTGCACTGTACATGTGATCACTTCTGACCTCAGATAACTGCAGCACTGAGACAGTTGCATAGTGACACTGACAATCAGTGTTCATGTGCTTAATTATGGAGGCCTATTGACAGCAAAAGATTTGAGCGAGCAGAAGTCCAGACCACTGCTGTTCCAGTTTTCTCCAGCTAGTTTGGCACCTTCTGAGCCCTTGTAGATATCGCAAGGTCATGTGCCAGTCATTTTCAACAGATCGTTGCGTGTGCTGAGGATGAGGTGGAACAGGGCATGGATTTCTAAGGCAGGTTGCTCAGTGATATCCAGAGGTGGTGGAGGGCCATGGTGGTCCCAAGCCTAGTCAATTCTGAGGCACTGGCTGTAGCCTCATTACCTCCTGACCCTGGAGCTCTGGTTAAAGCTAGTGCAACAGAAACTCTCACTTTCTGTCTCCTGCTCTGCGTTGACATACACTGTTTTTTAATACAGTCCAATTCCTAATATAGTTATCAAATGATTTGCCATACAGCCAGCCTAATGAATGTGATCTGTTAATTTATTTTACAAGTGAAGAAGCTGTTGTGACACTGTACGAATACATTCGCTTACAGGACATAAACGTCAAAACCATATTAAAAAAAAACACCTGCCAACAGGAAAAGTGACTGTCTTTACCTCAGTGATCTCACTGCTCTAAATGCACTTAAAGGAGGAAGGTGAAAGTTTGTGCCACCTGCAAGGTTACAGTCAAAGTGGTGCAGTGATGTGACACACAACAGGTCCTGACATGTGATGGACTCACTGACTTATATCAGCGCAACAAAAGAACTTTCACGACACGTAATTCATGTCAAGTAATTCCATCATAATATCAATAATTAGTATAGTCAAACTGTAATCACAAAAGTTGACTCTCAACCCCAGTGACTCTTGACAGGGTCTACAAAAAGAAAAAACTCTTTGGATTGGGATGATTCATACAAGTCCCCCAAATTGACATGAAAAAAACAACATTCACTGATAAGCCAGTAGTTGCATCCCTGTATTATTGTCTTTAGTTTGAAATCCCACATGAATCAGATCAGGTCACAGTAAGACCAGCCCATATTAGGCTCAACAGGACTTACCATAAAGCTATCAAGATCCTCTGCTAACGAAATTGCTGTTAATGTTGCCAGCTAGTATCAACACATTTTGATGTGATTGATGAAAATCAGTCTTTTTGCCTTGTTACATGTCCAGATGGTGTTTTTACATGTTGAACACATCATGCGTGAAATAAGGAGTCAACGCCATGACTGTGTTGACTGCTTTCCAATTTGAAACTACAGTGTAGCGGTGACACTCTCAAAAACACTGATTCAGACTTCCAGGGTTTCATACATAGCAAACCAATCATGTCAGCTTGTAGGGTGAGACTTCGTGTATCATTCTTCTTCTTCAGAATCCGTTTCCAGTTCAAACATGTATGACTGACTTGCTCTAAATATTATAACGTGCCACTGTGTAGCACAGAGGAGTTGTACAGTGAGTGGAGTCACAGGTCAGCTGGTGTGACTGAGCTGCAGTGAACAGGGAGGGGTGAGTGGAGAGAGGTGGGACTAGAGGTGTAATTTAATCTACGCCTTTTAAAGCATGAAGTGATTACGTACACTTAGTTACAGGAAAAAACATCTAAATATGTAATTATGAGAGGTAAGTTTTTAGAGATTAAATAAATGACCGGAGAGGGGCTTTAGGACAATACAGGCACCCAAAGCTCTCCATCGATGCCCAGTCTTTACCTGGGAATACCAATGACGGGGAAGATTCTGTCCTCCCTCATGCTCAAATCTGGTTCTGCTATTACAAACGTGTACCAGTACACTCTCATACTCTGTACTTTCTCATGTTTAATAGCCAAACATTGTGTGATTATGAGGTAACATTAGTGTCATTTTGCTGAAAATTGGTTTCCTGTTCAAGCCTTAGCTCCAAATGACTGACTGACTGTGCAGCAAATGAAATGCTATGTCTTTCCTTTTCCGTCTCTTCTTCCGTCTTATTGGCATGCAAGCTGGAAGAGGTCAAATGAAGGGCAGTCCCTCATGGAAACAGTGTTGGCTAATGTTACTTGGCAACAGAGCTAAGCTGCAAGAGAGAAGAATTCAGTTGCTCCACCATTATAAACAAATTCTACTCTGCATGACTTTGATTTGTAAAAAAAACACTTTGGTTCCATGACTGTGTGATAGAGGTGAAAGCTTAGAAAATACTAGTAAGAGATTCTTTCTGAGTTTCAGGAATTGTAAAGTGTGTGTCTGAAACTAGATGTTTGAGCTCCTGTCTCTTTAAGGACCTGTTCCCCTTCAGTGAGCCCATTCTGTTCTGACTAGCCAGTTTACAGAGGCTTTGCTTAGAAAACAAACAGCAGTAGTCGGATTTCACTTCCCTCTTTGTTCTTTACTCAAAGTGTCCACTTCTTAAATACGCTAACTCATGCCTGAGCCCGAAACATGTCTGAAATATGCAAGTAGAGACCACCAACATCCCACTGAAGACCCTTAGCAACAACATTAGCAACAAAGGCAAACAGCTGTTTGTGAACATTCTCTAACACACAGCGTACCTGTCCACCACAGCCTTATGTGTGGCCTTCCACTGCTCCTTATCAGCATCGGTGCCGATCTCAGGATTAAGCTTCTGCAGGTTGACTCCTGCAACGTTCGCTCCGCTCCACACAGGCACTGTGATATGAACACATACAGTTAATTCTGCAATGTCTTATTTCCATGTGAAATTTAGTTAATATTTGAGTACTGTTAGAGCAGAAAAATGTGAAGATGATTCCCTGCAGACTACCTATCTCAGAAATATTCCTGTGATTATAAAGAGCCTGTTCCCTGAGTGTACCCACCGCTGGTATCTCCATGCTCGCCCAGCACCCAGCCGTTGAAGGAGCTGGCGTGAATACCGAGGCGTTCAGCCATCAGGTAACGGAAGCGAGCTGAGTCCAGGTTGGTGCCGCTGCCAATGACACGGTGCTTTGGCAGACCACTCAGCTTCCATGTGACATAGGTCAGCACATCAACTGTGTACAAATATGCATACACAAAACACTCATGCAGTCGTTGTTAACACTATTTTCATTTACAATGTCCCTGAACACATCATTTGTGTTTCATGCTCTTAATGTAAATACTTGTATTCACCAGGGTTGGAGACCACGATGAGCGTGCAGTTGGGGCTGTACTTGATGATCTGAGGGATGATGGACTTGAAGACATTAACGTTCCTCTGCACCAGGTTGAGGCGGCTCTCACCTTCCTGCTGGCGAACACCAGCTGTCACCACAACCAGGCGAGAGTTGGCTGTGACTGCGTAGTCTGAAAAAGGAAGGAGAGAGAAACAGGATCTGATGAGCAATATGTGGAGATGTCTGGAGGGGCCCAGGTACTGCACAGCTGCAGGTTCTGACCTTTGTCAGCAACTATCTTGGAGGTCTTGAGAAAGAGGCTGCCGTGCTGCAGGTCCATCATCTCTCCTTTGAGGCGATCCTCCATCACATCCACCAAAGCCAGCTCATCACACAGGTCCTGACCAGCAGAGGAGGAAGACAGTGAGTGCAAAACAAGTGGCAAGAAGATGACCACTAATATTCAATTCAATTCGAAAAACTGTATTTGTCCCCTTGGGGAAATTCAAGGCATGCAGAGCGGTCTGACACAGAACGGTAGCAACATCTGAACAATAGTAGTGACAGCCATGTGGTAGTTAAACAGCATAAATAAAATTACATTTACAAATTAAAAATTAAATATGCTGAGATAACAATAAAGTCAAATATCATATGGACAACAAATAATGTACATAAGGTGCTAAAAGGTTCTGAGTATCATGTGATCAGTGGGGTCAAGATATTCATAGCTAAGATTATTTGATGATTGGGGACCACAATTTTACAAAAAGAGTGACAGTATTTACAATCCTCAAACATCAGGGCTTATGTTGCAGTCACATTTATGACGAGATGTAATTTTTAAACTAAACTCCACTCGAGTAGAAAAGGTGGAAGCAGCACGTCATGGATTTAAAACTACAGTCATAAACAAAAGTTTCCATACAGCTGTAAAGACCATGTATATCATGGCAGTCTTGTGTCCAATGGCTCTGAATTTTCCTTCTTTACAAGTGTGTGTAAACTTGTTGTACAAGACTGTTAAACTTGTCTTTCACACTGAATGAATGCTACACATGCTGAAGGAGGTGTGTCTTACCCGCAGCAGAATGCTGATGGCGCAGGCCATGCCCACCTGGCCCACCCCGACCACAGTCACCTTGTTCCTGGGAGGCTCGGCGGCGCTGCCTGCCAGAGGGCTGATCAGCTTCTGCAGCACTGACGACATGATCACAGCTGTAGGGACACACAGAGGGATGGAACAAGATAAGACAACCTGTAGCAAGAGAGCTATCCTTCTCAAATCAACAAAGAACACATGATAATTTCACCTAAAAATATTTATTATATACAGTTGAATCTGTCTGGGATCATCCACAGTTGGGTTTGTTGAGGGTCTGAACAGTTGAACTCACATCTCAGAAACATCTGATGCAATAATTATGTGAAACAGGTTGAAAGGGCATTCTGTAATAATCATGTTACAAACGTTAATGGGCAGCAGTACAGCAGCAGTGTATCTAACTTGTAGATTAAAGGTCACAGAGACACGGAGCTGTCTCTCAAGGGAATAGCTCGTTTATTTCATAGTCTGTAACAGTAGCATACAATGCACATTTCAACTAGCACAAGCAAAAAGGTCTGCATTTATTAATATTGTCCTTATCTGTGACTTGTGCACCATTTTTTAATGGTTCAACTGATGATTTTAAAATAACCTCTATACTGTCAATAGACTACGTAATGTTAATCATAACCTTACATTACTGGAAACAGATAACATCTGCTTTGCTTTAGGATTGAGCATTAATCAAATGACTTTGATTAGAAGTATTGTTTCCACATTAAAAACACAACAACAGTAAAATAAGACTGAAGAAAGATTACTTCAGTGATAATGAAAAATGATTCCCTTTTACAAAGTCCACCTTTGAACAGGCCACCCTGCTGTAAAAGGTGACAGCATGACAAAGCAGTGGAATGGCAGCAACGTGTGTGTCCTCAGATGTAGATGTGAGCTCCACTTCCAGTTCCAAAATCCCAGCTAAAACCAGCTACCGTTAGCTGAGCCCTGTCTGCACTTACACACAATGTGTCTGTGTAGACTACTGTGGTTGTTGCCATGTCCATCCCTGCAGCAGTATCTGTACTGAATGTATGACACTGACAATAATTCATGTAATTTCTAATGGTGCCATTCTCTGACACAACGTAGCTGACTGTGACTTTTATCACAGGAGTATGGAGTTGCTTGCAGAAACCTGATGTTCTTGAGTTCTTATAAAACTCCAATTAGTTTTATTATATATGACAACAGGTGACTGTGTTCAGGTCCAAATAATATTCAGTCTGTTCAGCTGTAATTCCACAGGT
Organism: Dascyllus trimaculatus; assembly: GCA_024666655.1. Lineage (NCBI taxonomy): Eukaryota > Metazoa > Chordata > Actinopteri > Pomacentridae > Dascyllus > Dascyllus trimaculatus. The sequence continues at coordinate 27,173,676 of CM045465.1, forward strand.
TTCAGGTCTGACAGGTGCTTCAGCAGAAGGAAACTGGACTTCTCTTCAAGACATTTCATCTCTCATCCACAGTTCTAACTGGTGGGGAGTCCCAGCTATTTATTTTCATCCTTATGGCCTCTGGTTCGTTAGCAATCCAAGCCTCACATGCCTCGAGGTGTGATGGTGGTGAAACTGCCTGATGAGAGATGCCTCAATGTGTTAATGGTGGTGAAAGAATCTAGAGGGGGATTTCAAGCCTGTGGTATACTTATATTTTACATGATACAAGTTGTCACTGACCCTGTAAACCAGCAATGGGCTGTATGATTTGGGGGTGAGAATAAATACCTCGGAGTTCCTTACCAGCCAGTCTGTTAGAAAGAAGAAGCCCTGAGAGGGGAAGATCTTCAAGAACCAAAAAGAGAAGCCTAGCTGCCTTCTGGTGAAGCAGTCAGTCCTATGTGTCAGTATAAGTAACTCCAAATGGAGATGAAAGATAAAATAATGTTGTCATACGCATTTGTGTATACTGACCACTTCACATGAAGATTCCTGTATTTTCAAAGCTGAGCCAAAGGCGTGCTGCCAGCAGGAAAAGTTACGGTCATGCTGTTGTTTGTCTGAGGACTGGCCGCAGTATGGAACTGTAATAAGGGCACCAGTAGCTGCACTGAGATGAACAATAACTTTGGTGTTGTGGTAACAGTCAAAGTGTGGATGTGTGACACCCTGTGATTTAAAGAAAGGGACATTCTAAAACCAACTCGTAAAAAAGACCAGCAATTTGAAAGGTGTAATTTTGTGTGTGACAGTATGCCACATTGGTTATGAAGACACAAAGCAGGCAGTCAATGCAGATGTGGACACAGAGTCACCCAATCATGGTTGGCTGTGCAGATTTAGGATGTTAACACTGAGGGCTCACTGAAAATCTGTCACACACGATCCACACAAAGGTTTATCCAAATACTGACTGCTGATTAACATGTTATTCCTGTTGTTAGCTTTTGTTTCTTCAACACATAGAACTCTCACCATTGTTTTTAAATTCATTCTGATACATCACCTACATGCTTTGTTACATTCACTTGGCTTAAGTAGCTTTGGAGAACATTTGTTCCCTACACCAAAGCCTTTGAGTGGTAGGGAAGCTAAAGCAAAGGTAAACTAAAACTGAAATCAGTGACTTGGGTTGCAAACACACTCAAAGCTTTATCTAATGCTACCAGTTACATGTTAAAGTAACATGTTATCATTATTTGTGTTAACTTTGTAGATTAGAACTAACAGTTAAGGGTTAGCTACATTTGCCTTGTGGGCTTTATGTTCCTGCATGAATGAAACACGTCAAACACGACCGTTCTGAAAAACTAGAAGAGGAAGTTGAAACCACCTTCACAGTGGAGCTGCTTGAACACCTGAGCTCTGAGGAGGCAGACCCCTTATCTGTAGTGGGCCCATAAAACACCCTTAACGGTCAGAGGTCTGAATTCCACACTTCTACGCCTTGTTCCACAATCATTCTTTCATTCCTGCATTTTCTCCTTTTTCAGTCTATCTTTCTTCCCATCTTTCTTTTGTGCTTTCCTGCTGAGAGGGCGACATTCATGCTCTACACTGGCACATGCCATCTATACTGGACACTCAAAACAATACGTTGATGAAAGATATCTTTAAATCAATCAATCGATAAATGTACAACTGCATTTTCCCCACAGACACTCGTCTCAGTGAGCGTCAAAAGTTAACTTTGTTTGTTAAGAAGACCACTGCACGTGTTCTTTTCTGTCAACAAGCTTCAGTATCACCACGATAGGCTTTCATAAGTAAGGTCAAATGGACATTCAACTGCAGACCAGGCCCAGAGATGTGAATGGCTGAAGCAAAAGCACATCAAAGTGAGTTAGAAACACAGAACTTCTTGTTCTACATTCCTCAGACAGCACTACACAGTATAACAAGGTCAAATTAACACTGGAAATGGTAGAACAAAGAATAAGTGCTTCCAAAACTTTTATATGTCACTAGTCCCCAGAGACAATGAAGTCCTACTAATCAAAAATATTCTGAAAGGATGCAGTTTGCTACACATGATTAGAGCTGGACTGCTATGTTAGTTCAGGGTGATACTGATAAGGATCATTGGTGAGGAAGGAAGTTATTTGATTAATATGTTGAACCACATGCAGTAAAATTTAAACCTTGGTGTCAAAATTTAGAATAACACAAACTCCAACACAGACTTCACAGAAATGTTTTGGTTCATTCATGGTTTTAAAAATTAAATTAAATTAAAACAGAACTTCAGATAGCGCTGTGGGCAAGTTGTCGCTCAACATCACAGGTGACCACTTACTAAATTAACTTATTTTATTAGAAATCATTTTAAAAAATAATAATAATACTGATAATTGGAAGAATGCTAAATATCTGTTCTGATAATCAGTCAAAGTGACAGTCAGTCCCTGCATTTATTACATAATTATATCACTGGCTGGATGGAAAATTAAAGTTTCAGAGCAAAATGTTTGTGAAAGCAATCAGTAGATGAAGGATCCCTGCAGGTCCCAGAGTTTGGAAACACTGACCTTCAGTGTCAGTATGCATGAAGAACAAAGCTCTGCTCTCTCTCACTGTAATATTTAGTGTGCTGACACAGGCTGGCAGCATGTGAACACATCAGTCACACCAAGGTCAAATGGACAGTCCGTGTGTCCATGTAGGGACACCTGCCCTCAGCTGCTGCACCACCAGGAGACAACAGGCTGCTGAACAACACAACGGCCCATTGTAGCCCTTAAACCAGTGAACTACCACACAGTGGAGCCTCAGCGGGGTCCTGTAGCTATAGGTGTCTGTACGGCTCAGTTATTCTAGTCATGAGCTCTCTGGCTGTTATGTAACAGGCCTCGGCCCTGCCGTTGTCCTTCATTTTGGTGATGCTCAGACTCCCAGAGGAGACAGTGTCCTCTCTAAACCACATGGAAGCTCGACACTAACAGCAGAAACACCGTACGGCTACCCGCTGTCTGAACTCCTGCTGAGTTCACCATGAGTTCATTATCACGACGGTGTTTTCCGACATTAGGCTGCAGAATTTGGCTATAAATAGTACAAACCTTCCAAAAAGTGAAGCAGCATCGGGAACCCCAGTAAAAGAATAAAGACTACAGACAGAGCGGTGTTAATGAGGCTCAGGGCTGTAAAAGAGGCCGCCGGTGGCCGGTTGTCTGTCTGTCCGTCTGTCTGCAAACTGCACTATGTCCTGCTGCTAGGACCGACACTAGCTCACAGTAGTTTTACAAGTAATTCAAAATGAATTATTAATGACACCGGCGAGCTTTTGAAGCGCCTCTACTGATGGAGATGACTCGTAAAACGTCAATTACCGACTTGAATGCGGTTTCATAACACTAACTTGGCAGAGCCCACGTTAAAATGGTCTCCACTCGGGCTCGGAGCATCCATGGCCGCCGCGGCGCTGAGCACGCAGCGCAGAGAGGAGGAGGAGGACAGACACAACACGCACTTACAGCTTAGCGAGAGGAGCGCTGGAGTCCGTTATCTGGTCCCGGTGAAGCACGGTGCTGGTCCGGTGGCTGGCAGGGAGATGGAGAGAGAAGAGAGAGAAAGCTGCCGTGGAGCTGGACGGAGCAAGGGGGGGCGAGGAGGGAGGGGTGGAGGAGGGGAAGGAGGAGGCGGAGGGGGAGGCCGCCGGAGGGGCTTCACACCTGCCCGCCTCAGATCCAGCAGCGCCCTGCTACACACGGAGCTGGAGGCAGCGGCGGAGGGATCTAATTTAAAGCACGCTGCTGTTCTCCCTCAAATTATCAATACAGAATGTAATCAACAAGTAGAGCCTCTTATTATACAGGACACAAAAGAAGTGCTTTGCAATACCACTTCAAATGTCATATGATTCAAGTCACCTCTTAATAACTTCATTATTTCTAAGCTAATAGTCCTATTTACTTATGATTTTATACTTAAGAAAGACTATATTGGAAATACAGGACCTACAGTAGAAATTCAGTGGAACAAAAGTGAACACACCTATAATCACAGACACACAACTTAGACAACCTCCTTCAAACGAAAGAGAGTACAAGACATGGGCAGGTGGAATTTCTGTGTCCACTCAGACAGTGTGAATATTGCATAACTTCAACCTCTATGAGTTAAGATTAGTCTTTACTTTGCATAGACACATAGTTCAAATCAGCTCCACCTCTGACCATTAAAGAGATGTACACTTTGATGGATCAGTAATAATCCATTTTACTTGACCACCACATGTGGCCTTCTTCCAGTGCTGCATCCATCATCTGTGTCACAGACAGGGAAACATGAGTTTACTGGAGATCACATGTAAAACCAGCTACACTCCTCAAGCATTCAGTGAAGGATAAGCTGTTATAGTTGGACTTCTTCTTTGGATGCAGTTTCCTATTGTGACAGAGGTCAGTGGGTTTCCTTGTACTTTCTCTTCTGAAGTGGCAGATTTCCTTTCCACTTAACAGAACAGCGGGCCATAAACCAGAATGTCCTGCACATGAAGAGAGATATAAGCACCGTAAGCATCTCTCCATAAATCAGGTAGAAGTGGATGCCAAAGTGTAATTACTGTTCCACAGTAAGTTAATCCAGCATTAAGCTCTCCTGGGAGTTTCTAATTTGACCCTCACAGCTTCTATTACTTCTAACTGCTTTCCCAGCAATGAGGTTTCAAAACAGTGATTCCAAAAAGGTTAAATTAGCCTTTACATTAGTTTTAATGCAATTAAAGTAAATTATACAAAAATTGTTATTCCAAATAAATTCATTAATCCAGTATATCAATATGTAGTCTTACATTTAGAAGACACATTTGACCTTCATTATACTTTTAGTTATAATGTATTTTTACTTATTTACCTGTTTGAATGCAGAACTTTTGCTTGTATTTGGTCTTCCTCTGGTATGCTTTTATTCAGAGGAGCACCTGGTTCATTCTAATATATCAGTAGGTATGTGGCCTACAATAGTGGCCTCCTTCACTGTTGCTCCACAGGTCTGTTCACACCTTATCTGGGTGGAGCAGGACATAGATGGACTTTCACCTGTAAATGAAACGTTCGTTACGCTTCAGGAAGAATGTCATGACAGTGGGTAAGATGTTGATCCTAACTGAGGTGTTCCAGTCTGCAGAAAAGTGTGCTTTAGTGTGCTGTTATAGAGTGACCTACATGTTAACACAGGAGGCTTCATTTTTCAAAAGTTTGCAAGTTTGCAGCAGCTGAAAGGAGTTTCCTTCACTGAGCTATTGCCTAACAGAACATCCATCAGTTTCCTCTGTGCTCTGTGCATATCACACAAGGTTTGGAGGTCACAGGCTCAACAGTCACTGGGTCACAGAGAAACAGAGGAAGTCTGTGAGTAGAGACTCAAGGCTTGTCTCCGCTGAACCACTCCTCCCCCTCCTTCCTCCCTCAGACCAACTCTGGTTGAAGAGCTTCTTTATTCATCTGCTCTACTCACCTTGACTCATTTATAAATGATCCTCAGCAGAAGACAAGGCATACTATGATTTTGTGCCTGCTAAGCTCACATTAGAAGTAAACTGTTGAACATTTATTCTATTTTTGCACTTTGCTCTAAAAGGACAGCAAGTGGTGGTTCATGCATCCTTGTGAACTTGCTCCTCCCTGCTGATGCTACACACACAGCATCTGATGGTGGTGGTGATACAGACTGGTAGCCAATAGGATTTTGCAGTCATGCGTCTCTCTTCATCCAATGGGATGAGAGGATGCTGATCCCACTCTGCTGCACTGAGGAGCACTGCCTGTGAACAATGGGGGGAATGATGGAGGGATTAGATTGGCTAGAGAATGAAGGCGGGGTCTACAGGCTGTTACATAACACCTCACCCCCAACCCCCCCAAAGCAGCTGCTCTCTCTTTCCTTATCAGCCTGCCTCACTCTGTCTCTGTATCTCTGACATCCTAAACGGTTCGACATATTTCTCACAATCTTCTTTTAAAACACCAAGATGTTTGTCTCAGTGTGGAGCTCTGTCCTTGAGGCTGCTGTACACTTAGTGTGAGGAAACAAGGCTTCCTTGGGAATAATGATCAAGACATAGCAGGTTGAGGATGCGATATGGATGTTGATACTTCACAGTTCAAGTTCTCAAGTTAATTTCAAGTGATTTTATTTAGCATTTACACAGCTGGTACATTGGCGTTCTTGTATTGCTCAAAAGGCAAACAAAGAAAGAAGAGCAAAACAAGAATACTGATAAGACAGAGACCTAGCTGGGAGTGGTGAGGGCACATACCACATGGGTACATGCTCCCTGAACAGCAGACCCCTGCTGGGGAGCACATGTGATTCTCATGCTTCTCATTCTATTTCTGTCCTTCCATCCAGGTCACCATTCCATACAAAAAAAATCAAATAACAGGAAACTTTCCACGAAAACCTTTAACACAGTTTAGTTTTCATGGACCTTGATCCAGCTGGAAATTACATGCTCTGTAGTGCCTCATGTTGCAGTCATGGATACTTTGTGCTGCAGATGAACTTAAATGATATGTTTCAACCATATTATTCCAGGCAGGTTGTAATTCTGTGATCATTATTCACTCACTTACAGTTACTTACCAGTAGTGTGGACAGTTAGTATACCAGTTACCAGTAGTATACAAAGGAGAGAGCACACCTCTGTGCACAATGACTTAAATGTCAAACTGTGGGTGAAAGACTCACACTCTCTCAGTGAGGATCTTGAAGTCAGCGTCTCTTTATTCAGGCAGTGAACAGAATGTCACACAACACCAGGCTATGGGAGAGGAGCTCCCCGAACAAGAGATGCAGCAGTATTTATACAGTTGAAACACACAGCAAACAACTGTATCACACACCACTAAACCCTGTTTCCTGTTTATCTATCATATCATATCATAGGAGTCTAACTGTTTCAGCCCAAGGTCCCCTGGTAGTGCAACTCCCTCCTTGGCAGTCTCCTCCACACATTCCATCATAGGGACTCTCTCCTCAAGGCCACCTGCACATTCTCACAGACCTTTGGACTCTCTTGAGCTGCAAAACAAGTGTCCTCAGCCAAGTGATACAATCCTCAGTATTTTTCCATCACAAACCAAACTGCATTATTTCCAAGTTGAACAGCAGAGTGTTTCCTTTTTATTACAGTTCAACAACACATATTTTAGAAACACAGTCTTACAAATACAGACCCCAAAGTAGAAACTCAAGGCAACAAGAATGGATACACCTATAGTCACTGACACGCAAGGTGCAAAACCTGTGATCATTGAAACTAAACTGAGTACACCTGTGATTTCAAACTGACCTACTAGCATGATTGGTTACAGAATCACTTGTGAACATGAATGTCTGCATCAGAGAAAAGAATTGCAAAAGAAGTTAAAAATCTAACTGGTAGACTTAACAAAACTGGAAAAAGGATACAACTGAAGATCGATCAAAACCAGAGATATAGAATGAGTCATGGTAATACCACTCAGAGCAGCAGTGTTCGTCAAACTAGTCACACCATTTTGGCTCTGAAACACACACAGCGCCATGTGTTTCAGGCTTGGCACAGGGGTTATCAAAATCACTTTCAGACCAACCATGAGGCCCATTTTAAATACACTGTATACTGTATTTTTAAAAAATCTTTTTAAAGCATTTGATACTACTGAACATCTTGATTTTAAAATTGTAAAATTGTGTATTATTGGTATAGAAAAAATTGTTTTTAAATGATTTCACAGCAACCTCATGGATGGAGAGCATCATGTGGCTATTGGAAATGCTAGGTCAGAATCTGTGTAAATAGCAAAAGGTGTCCCACAAGGCTCCGTCCTGGGAGCCTTTAGTGTGCTGTCCCACTTTATATCAAAGACACCGACTCCTCCGTTTCTGGGAGTCATGAACAAAAGTTTACATGCACCTGTAAAGACCATGCACATCATGGCAGTGTTGAGTTTCCAGTGAATCCTATAAGTGAATTTTCTATGCATCTTTGCCACTGAAACAGAAACTTTTATTCACAACAGTACATCTTGATGCTCTTTCAGCTGTAATATTAAAAGCACACAGGTATCTTGGAATTTGGATTGATGAGATGCTGACATTTAAATACTGTGTCTCCACTACGCTGAAGAAGGATGCTTGTTAGGGCAACTTTCCTATCAGTGTAAGATTATGGTGATATTTTATACACTAATGCCTGTGCTGTATCTCCTCAGTTCTTGGACTCTGTTCAGTAGTCTGCATTAAAATGTATGACTAGTCATTATTGTAATACTCATCACTGTGAGCTGCATGCTCACAATCCCTTTCTGTGAGGTGTAATAGACAGTGGGAATTAGTTAATTATAAGGCTCTTACTGCTTTTTTACCTCCTTACATTACCTCATTGCTGTCTTTTAATGTCCGCCCTTATCATACATAGGTATATGACGACTTACTATGTCACGACTTATGTTGTAAATATGCGATATATCATAAAATTGAATTGAATTGAATTAAATCATTGGATTACATTGCAGCTGAGCGCTGAAAAATCCTGTTATACTAATGTAGAACAACCTCATTTTTATCCTTAGGGCAATCGAATGTTCTTGTTTTGTTGATCTGTTTGTGTCTACATTTTAAATACTCTAATACCTGCTTTTATTATTTTACTACATTCTTCTTTAATTATTTTTAATTATTATTTGCCATCTAAGACGCTTATTTGTGTGATTACATCTTTTCTTTTATTCTTACTCCGCTATCAGAAATGAGGCCTCCATACCGTATTGTGTTCTGAGTTTCAGTAAAGGTTGAATGAATGGACAAATTACTATTTTAACAAACTCACACCAGAATATACTTAATATACAAAATGAAAAAGCAACACAACATTAGCATAAAAGCTCATTTTTAACCATGTAAAATGTAATTTAGGGGGAAAAAAGTTGAACATAGAACAAACTATAGTATGACTAATTGGTCATCCTCTTAAAATGACGTGACGGACAATGTAGCTCTGAAAAACACACAGGCATGTGCTTTAGACTTGACACGGGGCTTATCAATGGAATCCAGAGTGTCTGTAACAGATCAGACAGTGTAAAGAACAGCTTTTAGCATCAACCTAAATGATAATGATAATCCAACTGTTATTGATCTCCTTGGAGAAATTCCTTCTCTGCATTTGACCCATCCTATTCATAGTTAACCCTATAAATACTAAGAGCAGTCAGGGGTTAAGGGCCTTGCTCAAGGGCCCACAGTGGTGTGACTGGGACAAGCAGTCGCTCTCACTTTCCCACCTCAACCTCTTGCCAGTCTGGGGACTCGAACTTTCGACCCACCAGTTACAAGTTCGCTGGTCTGAATTTAGCCAGGACTACCACAGTGGATGCATGATCCTGACACAGAGGTGGGAGGGTGACGGAATGCTGCATGAATGCAAAAGGTGTTGAGGAGATGACATTTATAGATGGCACCTTGAATACCTGTGGATATACCGAAATACTGACTACAGGATGACTCCCAGTCTGCAGAAACCTGATGGAAGAGGGAGAGTTGAACATGACAAGGATCCAAAGCACACTGTTAAAATCACACAAGAATTTCTAAAGAAAAAAGTGAAAGCTATGACCAGGTCAAGTAGATCACCTGACTTGAATCAAAACGGATACCTTTGGGGTATTTTAAAGAGAAAGGTAGAGCGACACAACCTCTCAAGCAAAGAGCAGCTGAATAAATTGTCTTTGAAGAATATCAGAACATTTTGCCACATCGGTATCCTCCATGCTGAGGAGAATTAGGTCTGTCATCAAAAATAAAAGTGTTTTATTCTACTCAAAAATACCCCGATGTTCAACTTAGAAGTGGTGTAATTACTGAGACAAGATACAATTTAGACTCATTTGACATTTATGAGATGTTGAATAGGGGTGTACTCATGTCTGTTGTATACTGTATCTGGTTTGTTTGTGGTTTTGGAAGAGTTTTATGCTGGTACTTAATTTTGAAGAACTGTTTATCCATACACTTAGTAATGTCTTTAAAGCAAAGGCTGCCAGAAACAGTCATAAGGACTTTGGTCTCCATGCAGGCATGATGGTGCTGGAGCTGACTGTGCTGACAAGACTCCAGGAGGCTGCATGGAGTCACTGCACCATGGATGTGTTGATAGAGCTGGACGTGGTGCCTTTTAGCTTTTCAGGATTAGCTTTTCTGCTGATATTTCCTATATGCACAGCAACAGTATGGCGATGAACAAAAGAAACCCTGCCACTAAAAAGTGTTACACCAGTGTCATGGAGGCATCTGTAGAACACAACATAAGGTTGTGCTTTAGTTCAGTTTTACTGTAATTCAACTGATTTGTATTTGTGTCGTGTCACTTCACAGCATAAGTCATCTCAGGGCATTTCACATTGTAAGTTCAAGATCTTCATATGGAGAAGACCCAACAAATCCAAACAGTTCCCTTTGAGTAAGCTCCTTCATCACAGTGATTTAAATAAGAATAAACCTCCAGCAGAACCAGGCTCAGGGAGGACAGCCATCTGCCTCGACTGGTTAGTAGGGTGAGGGGAGAGCAGAGAGAGAAAAGGACAGCAGGAAGAAAGGTTTTACTCTTTTTCAAATAATCCATTGACATTCATGTAAAGTTTATGCGCTGTGCTGAAACTAATGGAGAACACTACCTCATGTGTGCAGTGGGCAGCACAATGGCAAAGCAAACCCACGTAGAACCTTTTGGCTCGTACTTCAGGTGAACAATTTCCTGTCAGGTTCTGACAGACGTTCCAGATGTCAGTCAGTGAGCTTTGGAAGTGTATTTTTAAACAGCCAGGAGGCTGGTTGCCAATGTTTCCAGTCTCTGTATAGTAAACTATTTTAACAGCTTCCTTATCTCTTTACACAGACACGAGCCTGATACCCATTTACTCATGTCACTCCTAGAAAGAGTTTCTCACATGAAGTGTTCCCTTTAAAGTATTTACCGAATAATAAATTAGAAGTTCGATCAGTTATCAGTTAGAATACAGTATGTATTCTGTATTGTGTAAAATGGTACTCATTTTTATCTTGTTAACATGTCCATATGATGTTTTTCATGTGCGAAAATAAGCATTATGAATGTAGTAAGCAGTCAAGGCCGAGAACTTTTCTCCTTGAAACCACAGAATCCTCAGAAACACAGAACCTGACTTTGTTTGTTCATGTGGAGAAAACCAAAGGAACCAGTTCTGTGGACTTGCAGGTTGAGACTTTTTATACCACCGTTCTTCTTCTTCAGCTTCCAGTTCAAACATGTATGGCTGCATACCCAGTCCTTTTTTGACCAGAGTCATAGGTGAGCAGATGTGTTCCAACTGTAGTTTTTAAAGGTTAAATCAACTACTGAAGAGGGGCTTTAAGAATTATAAACCCATTAATAACGGACTTTTTCTTTTTTCTTTGCTGATGCTGAGCCATCTTTCTGTGTTTTTTCCCCCATCCAAACAGCAAAGTAAGCACATTCCAGCCACTTGTGATCTTCTCTGTACATTTACCAGCATGGTCATCTGTAGTGTGACTGTACACAGTGTGACAGAAGTGCAGCTAACAGAGCCGCTGCTTGTCTGTTATTCAGTGCAACAAGCTGCAGTCAGTGAAGTTGGTACTGTAAATATAGAAGTGAAATGGACTGTGACTGCCAGCACTTCGACTTTACGGACACTGCAGGGTCAGCCGGCTGACCTTAAGGGGGGTTTGCATTTTAGCCTTGAGCCAATCAGGTTCCAAGCAGCTCCCACCAGTTATAAAGCACCGATTGTGTTTTTGTTGGCCAGAAAAATCTTGGCAGGCTGAGGGGCAAGTGGGTCAGGTGGAACAATTCCTTTGTTAGATAACCAAAGAGATCATTATGTAACAGCAGGTTAGGGCGTGAGGGGAGGCTGATCACTAACCATGGCGGTCACATACCAGACGGAGTACCAAATGTCATTCCAAGTTTATCAGGAGTCAGATGTGTCACCTCTTCATTTCCCTCTATTGGTTCCTCTACTGTCAATAAAGACATTAGGATGCAGCTTTTGTCACACTTACTTACTGCTTCTTTGACAGCCACTGAAGCCTGACAGTCCTTATTTGGATAAGAAATGCACAGATGGATTAACCTGCAATGGGCCGCAAGGTAAAAATGACCTTGCCCTACTGTCACCTGGATACAGATTTGCTCTGTGTTCATTTAATTAAACATGTTATTTTTTAATAAGTGCAGCATCAGCACCATAATGACATAGTGAATGTCTTAGAATTGGCTGTAGCCACAGAAATGTCTTTCAAGACACAAGCCAGGATTAAGTGACACTCATCTGAAACTAGTACTGTTTGTTTTTTTAATATTGACCAAGAATTCCCTGGAAAACAACACAAGCACTAAACGTATTATCTTGATGATATGAAGTCAAAAATGAGCTACGACAGAGTGAAATGCAACAGACACAAAACTGCTTTCAAATTTAACCCCAGAAATACAAATCCACATATCTGAGCATCCATTCTATCCTCTAGTATCTTTTCTTAGGTACCAATCATAAGTAATAAAAACATTCAAAGGACTTGTTGGAGATTCTTCACATGTTGGATGTGAGACTGCAGGAGAACAGCTGCATACAGGGACAGATGTGGACAGCAGTTTGTGTAGCCCTGCTTGGTCTGGATTCTGGCTTTTTCCACTAAGTACCCTCCGTGCTTACAGAGACTGTTCAAGCCCGCTGTGGATTCCTCCCACTAGAAATTCCTCTGAGCCGCCAGGCCATGCCCCTGCATACATGTGACCAGGAACACCGGCTGTGGTTTCACAGTGACCTCCAGAACTCAGGAAGGACAGCGGCTGGATGCATGAATGCACATGAGCCATAGGTCTTTGAGTTACTTTAAAAATTTAATAAAAACATTGGAAACACTTTTGAAACAAGCCGTTGATGAAATACAAATATATTGTACGATATAGAGACGATCAGGAATCGTCCAAGAAGGAAAAAACAGCTTTTTAAAAATACTTTATTTCTATGTGTCACAATAAAAGAGAACAACAAACTGAATTCCATTTGTTAGAGTGCCGTAGTTTGATATGGTTTGACTTATGGGAGCCTATCAGAGCATGTAACAAAACACCGAACATAAGCTCCACAGGGACGGAGCTCTGTCCTTTGGCCTCTTATGTAAAGCTTACATTGTTCAGCACACACGTCAGACACACATGAGGCTGGGATCAGACGCTCGACAGGAATTCAGAGGCTAAGTTATGGTTAAAACTACAAAAGCATCCTGTTCCTGAAGGTGAGTGTAAATAGAAGCAAATGAGTCTTTAAGTTTGTGACTGAGTTTGCTTTTCCACATTGCACTCCTCTCTGTCCAGCAGCCTTCTCCCTGTGGAGCTCTGCAGTCAGTGCTGCTTTCCAGGCTCTTCTCGAAAACACGTTTCTCTCTCAGTCTAAACTGCAGGCCAAGTAGCTCTCATGTATCCCAAGCAAGGCTCCTCTTTGCTTCTGTCTTTTCTCCTTTATTTTTCTCACGTTTGAGTAGAAAACACATGCAAATGACAAAACACAACAACAAAGGGAATAATTCCACCTAATAGTTTATCTTAACTAAAGCTCCGAGCTCAAAGGTGAGTGGGGTTCAGTAGGCTCCAAAAGTCTGCAAGAGCAATAAGGGGAGATCCTGACAGTCATGGACATTTGTCAGAGGCTGTAGTTTTTATTTGTGCTTAGCCGTTTTGTATTAAACTCAAAACAAATACAAAAATAGAAGTATTCCCAGTACCCCTCATCCTCCATAGTGTTCACTGTGAAGCAAATTATATTGCAATTGTCAACATCTAATATTAAACAAAAGCCTCTGACTGCTAACACATATTCTTTCACAGCAGTCATCGTCACGTTTTAAATGTCTGATTCTGCTGCAGTAGTGAACACAGTGAGATATCTGCTCTGTACTTTACATTAAGAAAATACGTCTGCCATATTTAGAGTTCAAATGGTAGCAGAACTACAAAGGTCCTAAAATACCTGGAGGCCTTTAATGTGTCAGAATTGAGTGATGCTACTATTCATAACTAAGAGTCTGGACATGGAGAGACTTCAGACATGTGGGCGGCTGTGGCTCAGGTGGTAGAGTGGGTCGTCCTCCACATGCCGAATTGTCCTTGGGCAAGACACTGAACCCCAAGTTGCTCCTAATGGCAGATTAGCGCCTTGCATGGCAGCTCTGTCGCCATTGGTGCGTGAATGGGTGAATGAGAAACACATTGTAAAGCACTTTGGATACCACTAAGTAGGGTAAAGCGCTATATAAGTGCAGAGCATTTACCATGTGAACCATCCAGTTCTTGTATGCCTATCTAATCAATGAATTATCAACTATGGTTTATGTTGCAATACAGCAGTTAGAGATTAGATGTCTAGGTTGTCCCTGAAGTTTAATCCTCTCTACTACTACTAAACTCAGTTTCTGTATTATATGGTACCTTGAGTCCTAAACACCTCATTTTGTGTTGGTGTATTCATAATGGAGCTTTGAGGGAACAAGGCTTAGAGTTATTTTGATGAAGCTGGATTGATCATCTGATCAGTTTGTGAAGCTGGAGGCTGGACAGTTGGGCCGTTGCACAAAGAGACACACAACCAAGCAGGCTCAGATTAAGAGACGGCCAACCAAGAATCACCAAACAACCAAGGGTGTCTGTGAACAGGGAGAACATGCAGACTCACTGCGCCGCCTCATGAACTTTCAATGATAAAACTAATTAATCTACAAAAAAATAAAACTAATTATTCAAGCGTTTGTTGTAAACAGAATATTTTGCTGCTCAGCCTCCTACCAGCTGAACACTCCTCTCTCCTATGTGGAGAACTCTGGGAGCCCAGCATTTTGGTATTTGGTAACACAAACCTGCAGCAATCAGTGTTTCACTACTGGATCAAACAACTATGTGTAATGTGAAAAGGAGGCACTTATAGTGACAACAGGCAGCTGTTTTCCCACAGGCTCACTGCAGACAGCAGACAGACACGGAGACAAGCTGCAGCATCTTCAATCCATTACCCTTAACAGCTCTATGAGACCAGCTGTCTGTGTTGTGTTTCAGTTTGTTCAGAACGTATGCAGGTCTGACATCTGCTCCCAAAATGAACACCTTTGTTTGCCACCTGTTGTTTAGTCGCTACACTGACCAGCTGATGGTCCCGAATGGAGTAAACAAAGTGACTGTTTCATGCAGTTGATCATTCTCTACTTCCAGTCAGACTAAAACAAAAGCTAACAGGTAGGTAACATGATTTTATTATGCAGTTTAAACTGTCTTACAGAAGAGTCATTTAAGGGTTATTAATGTTGTGTTTAGAACCTTCACTGTTTTCCCTAATGCAGTTAGATAAACAACCTCTACAGGTTTAGAGTTAGTTCATTTCAGTCAGACTGAAAACACATGCTTTAAAGGATTCATGTAAAGGTCCAGCTCTTCAGACAGCTGCTGGGTCTACAAATCATCCATCTGCTATGGGACAGATTACAACAGACAGCAGATGTAGAACACATCAGGCTATAAGATCATCTGACCTAAAACACATGTATTTTGATGATTTCCGTTCTAGATGTAGAGAAAGAACGTTGCAAAAGTCCATCAGCAGCAGCAGGGCTCTGAATGAGAGAGAGATGTTGTACCTCTTCTCTATGTCGAGGATGGAGTCCAGGATAAACACTGTTAACAGGGAGGAGGGTCAACCCCCTGTGTGTGTGTGTGTGTGTGTGTGTGTGTGTGTGTGTAGGCAAACATCCTTGTGTGCTTCAGTTGAAGTGAATTGGAAACAAAGAACATAAACACACCCTGAAGCTGGGGGAAGTTGTGGAATAATAAAAGGTAAAGTCATAAACTTTGTGTGCACTTCAACATCCTGTGACTAGCACATCTGTATGAGTCAAAAATAGGTTTGTTTTACAGAAGTGTCTCCATGTTTATCCCTGACAGTGACACAGTTTGGCTCTTAGGCTGGGCTCAGACCACAGGAGTTTTAAAGACTGAACAGACTTTGAAATCAGGTTGCATCAAGACCGGAAAATAATAGTGCATCACACACTGCAGGATGTTATTAGTATTATGGTGCTGGGGAAGGAAGCAGAGCACCACCTGGTGTGATTTCATGAGGAAGCAGATGCAAACAAAATGGTCACTTTGGAGACACAACCTGCTGTAATGCTCAGAACACTTTGCAGTGACAAACAAAAGCAGAAGGCCAAAAGATTCTGCATGAGAAACAGGTTTGGAAGATAAAGTCAGCACGGTTCATCTGTTCTTCACAGAGAACTGGAGCTGAGATTTGAACCATCAGTTTTAATATCTGCACTTAATGTTAGTCTAAGGGCTAGAATGTTTAGGGTGCTAGTGTAATAATCATCCAGCTCTGAAGTCGTAGTTATCAAAGGTGTCTGATACTGGGGTGGACCTGACTCAGGGAGCAGGTCAGGAGTTTTCAGACTGGATCTGTAAACCCTTCACATCACCAAATAATCTGGACCAACATGGATTCAGACCAAGATCCCAGACCAGATTTCAGGAGGGTTTAAACAGGAGTAAATCAGCCTGAAACAGCGTGAGCCCAGCCTTAGTAGAACAAGTTGACAGACTGTGAGTCTGAACTATGAACTAACTTTTTATGACACATTTCACCTACTGTTCAGCTGCTGCTGAAAAACAGAGATAACATTCAGTGACCTGCAGAGAGCACAGAGCCACATCGGTTCTGTTTCTGCAAAGAGAAATATTGCTCCAGCTAGTTACTTGACTGTAGGGAAGGAAATACTGCAGCTAAAGAACTGATGTTCTCGGTAGGTGACCAAACACACCTGTATGACCAGTGGTGAGCAGGATGTATTCATTATCGCTCATTATGCTTTCAAAAGAGGAGAAAGAAATAATGTACAAATCTGGAAGGACCTCTCCAGCTTGCTCCAACCCATGCCCTGCAGTCATGTACAGTCATATTGTACACCAACTGCATTTATGCTGCAGTTGGTGTACAATATGACTGCCTGTCTTGGCTTGGCACACTGTGATGGAAACATAGTTGCCGTGATAATAAGAGTAAACAGCTGCTTCCATCAGCGTACTGGAGATGGAACACTAACACAGATCATACACACTGTTCAAGCTGTATGTGTGGTAACCCTGTCAGCAGCAAGCACCATGCTAACATGGAGACCAGACAGACTGTCAGTGCCGGAACAAATCATCTTACTCCATGAATCCACAGGTGAACACTAAATGTGGAAATGAATGCTGTGATCAAACCCAAAAGCATCATATGTGCAAATTTTGATTCTGAGAAACCTTTTTATCTCTCATAGTGCTGATGTTTTATTCAGACACCAACGGCATGATGATGTCACAAACAGGTAAAACATAAATGGTCTCCATTTCCCATGACCCTTTGCAACCTTATCCTCTCAGCAGGCCCTGTTAGGCAAAAAAAGCACTCGCTGAGATGCAACCCTTTTCTCACAGAAGACAGCCCTGTTGTCACAAGTATATATAGCACCTATTTTATGAGCAACAAATGGAGTCTAATGACAGTGTGGGTCTATGTCTGTGTGTGTGTGTGTGTGTGTGTGTGTGTGTGTGTGTGTGTGTGTGTGTGTGTGTGTGTGTGTGTGTGTGTCAGGGTTGCTGTGACCCTGCCCAGGCTCAGGCACATTAGATGATGAGATTTCAGCGTGCGGCACATAAAGCTGTCCATCTCCCTCTTTCCACATGTGACACATTATGTGTCTCATACACATTAACTCAGTGCGAAATGCAGTGTGTGATTTTTGTGATCCTCGTCTCCTCTACTGAATTTTACCAAGAGCATCATCACTATGATCATCATGAGCAGGCAGTGGAACACATACAAACCTGGAAATGATGTGAAAGTTTTCGGACTCAGAAACATTCAAAACCACAGGACGTTGTGGCGTGTAAACTAAACACATTTCACATTCTGCTCTGTTTCAGCAGTGAAGCAGGCTGTCAGTGGACATGTCACTTCAGGTGGATCCTTCCTCTGAAGCAGCGTTCAGATGACACTCAGCTGGATTTGATCGACTCATCAGAGGCTTGTTCAACTAAATCAACCTGCTGCTGTAGTTTCCGTTAGAAATACAACTGTGCCTCAAGTCTTTGGCAGAACATTGCACATCACGAGGGCTGGACTAAGCTGGTCCCAACAGCATCAGCTCCAGGCCCCTGAAGGACTGTGCAGACCATCTACAACCTGAGCCTGAGTCTGGAGAGGGTCCCAGCACTGTGGAAGACTTCCTGCGTGGTTCCTGTACCGAAAACAATGCACCCCAGGGAGACCTGTGGCCCTCACTCCTCACCTGATGAAAACCATGGGGAGGATCATCCTCAGAAACCATCGCCCCCTGGTAAACTCACATCTGGACCCACTGCAGTTCACGTATCAACTGGGCTTTAGAGTGGATGACGCAGTCATCTACCTGCTGCACAGATCCCTGACTCACCTGGAGAACACCGGCAGCACTGCACTGGGAGAGTCATGCTCTTTGACTTCTCCAGTACATTCAACATGATCCAGCCTTCACTGCTCAGGGGGAATCCTGAAAGGGCAGGAGTAGACTGTCACCTGGCTGCATGGACCATCAACTACCTCACAACAGACCACAGTTCATGAGGCTTCAGGACTGTGTGTCAGATGTGGTAGTCTGCAGCACAGAGTGCACAGTGCTCTCCCCCTTTCTCTTCACCCTGTACACCTCGGACTACCACTACAACTGTAGGAGCTGTCACCTCCAGAAGTTCTCCGATGACACAGCCACCGTCGGGTGTGTATGTGAAGGAGGATGATCGGGAATACAGGACCCTCATCACTGACTTTGTCGACTGGTGTGAGCAGAACCATCTCCAGCTTAATGCTAGTAAGAACAAAAGAGATGGTCATCAACTTCCGCAGGAGGAAGACGTCCCAGACTGCACAGGTGAACATCCAGGGTCTGGACATTGAGATGGTGGAGACCTGTAGATACCTGGGTGTTCACCTCAACAATAAACTGGACTGGTCAAACAACACAGACGACCTGTACAAGAAGGACCAAAGTCGTCTCCACCTGCTGAGAAGACTGAGGTCCTTTGGAGTATCAGGACTCTGCTCAGGACATTTTGTGACTCTGTGGTGGCATCAGCCCTTCTGTGTACAGTGGTCTGCTGGGGAGGAGGGAGCACAGACAGGGACAGGAAGAGACTGAACAGACTGGTCAGGAGGGACGGTTCTGTCCTGAACTGTTCCCTGGACTCCATGGAGGAGGTGAGTGAGAGGAGGATATTAGCAAAGCTCACATCCATCATGGACGACCCCTCTCACCCACTGCATGAGACTGTGGGGGCTTTAAGCATCTCCTTCAGCAGCAGACAGCGACCTCCACCCTGCAACAAGGAGCACTACTGCAGGTCATTCCTCCCAGCTGCAATAAGACTCTACAACATCAGCATCACTGGCTGATGTTAACAAAACTGGTTTCATTCCAATTCCATGACTCATTTACACAGCTAATTTTTGCAGTTTTTTTATGTTTAATTATATTCTATTTTTGTGTATATACTTATTCTATTACATGTTATTTTTGTTTTTGATTTTTTTTTCTGTACATACTAGTTTATTAATTAATTATTGTTTTTTTCTTGCATTTCTTCTTGTATTTTTTGGTGCTCCTGTCACAATTGAATTTCCCCCAATGGGGGATCAATAAAGAATATTCTATTCTATTCTATGGATAGAAAAGTTCTATCTACTGATGAATCCCAGTTTGGGATCAAGATATTCCCTCACTTAAGTGTTTAAAATGGCAGAGAGTGTTGCTCAACACACTGGTCCAAAGCTTTCTTGATTAGGGGTGTCCAATCCTGGTCCTTGAGGGCCCCTATCCAGCATGTTTTAGATGTTTCCCTCTTCCAACACACCTGATTGAAATGATCAGACATCATTAAGCTCTGCAGAAGACTGATAATGATCCTGATCATTTGAATCAGGTGTGTTGGAAGAGGGGAACATCGACAACATGCAGGATAGTGGCCCTCAAGGACCAGGGTTTGACAACCCTGCTTTAGGTGTTCAGATGTTGTGACTGAAGGTCATATAGAACTAACAATCCACTCAAACCATTCAGTGGGCCCTCGTGTCCTATGGATTGAGACAGTCATCCTGTAAGAGACAACTCCCATTAGGATAGAAATGTTTAAATGATCCTTCCCTCTGGAGGAGAAAAAGAACAAACCATGTCAGCAGAATGCCCCCTACAAAACTGAGCCACCAGATCTCCATACCGGAGGGCTAAGCTTTTTGGTTTGTCACCTGTGTGCTACTAGAACTTCTGTACTTTTAAGACAGACTCTGAATGAACACATTTGTCGGACCCCTGCTCAGCTTACCAGATCAGTGGCATTACTTGTCCTCCACAGAACTCAGTGGAGTAACACCACCATCTGGTGGCACAAGATGTGCTCTGCCTGAAAAATTGGCATTTAGCTCTAGTAAAAGGACCATACAACTACGCTTTGACAGTCTAACTCAATTACAAATGTAGGCTATTCAATTTGGAGTATTTTCAGCTATTAAAAGCTTCCCACTGAGTTGTCAGTTTTGGATGTTTTTGTGATTGTTCCAACTCATGGTTTTCTGTGTGGTATGAAAACCAACCAGCAGATTCATGAAATCTGAATTAACACTTAACACTTTAGTGATGACTGCAGCTTTGTACAGAACACATGTTGCATTACCTCAATGCTCCTAAATGTTTGAAACCTAATGAATTATTAAAATGCAAAAAAAACTAAACAAACAAAAACAGCCAGTTGGTATTTCCAGGGAAACATTTCTTTAATGATAATTTCCACATATTCTAATGACAGGAATTCATAAAACCAGACTGGTGTTTCTACAGAGGAATATTTTCTGTCAGACTCTTGGTCAACCAAGAGCCACAGCTCCATCTTCTCTCCTTTTTCCATTTTAAAATATACATGAGAAGTAGCAGCCCTATGCTCTGTGCGGAGCAGCAGGAGCTGAGGACATAAATATAGAAAACTGCTGTGTGCGCTGTGGAAGTTGGGAGGGGGTTCAGATGCGTCTGCTCTGGAGACTGCAGCTCAGTGGAGGAACTGTGGGGTGTTACTCTGTGAGGCCGAGCTTCTTCTTCAGAGACTCGGGCATCTCAGGGGGAGGGGGGCGGGGCAGGCGGAAGTAGACCTTGACGGAATCATAGATGAACCACTGCAGGGCGGTCAGAGTACCAATCATGATGATACGGGCAACCAGACCCTTCCACACACCTGAAGAGAGAAGACTGGATTCAGATACATTCCTGACCTCACAGCAAACAGTATTTTACACCTCATGTTCATTGAAACTGACTCAGGTAGATTTTTTACTGATTGTTTCTCAAATAATGCATGCGGAATGTCAGTTTGGTCATCCCACCGAATCAATTTCAAATCAGAGCATCACACTAACCAACTTGCAATATTTAGATCACAGGCTAAAAGCTAAAGTGAATATTTAGTTCAGATGTACCACTGTACTGGGATGACTGCAGTCAGTTTCCAGTGACAACAAAGCACATGTTCAGTCGGCTGTATGTCCGCCCCCCAGGCTTGCAGCACTGGGAGCTCCCTGTCTGATGTCAGGGTTGCCAGTGTTGCAGGTGGGCTGGGGGACAGGTAGACTGTTCTTACACGCCAATGACTCAAGCACCTCCAACTGTACAGCCATAAAGCTGCTGAGGAGCTCTGCTCACAGAACAGCGCCCTCCAGAGGTGGATCTAAGGAGCGTGTCGGTCAAAGTCTCACATGCTACTGTTGAAATTTCTGTAAACCACTGTTGATACAAACCTTTGGGTCCCAGCTTCTTGAGGACCTGGACAGCAGTGCTGCCCTTTTCCTTGTTCAGCACAGACACCACAGAGTCAGCAGGGTGGGACACGATGGCACAGAACACACCAGCTGCAAACACAGAAAACATACACATCAGAAGACTGGAACCTATTACTCAGTGTGATCCACAACACTATTTACACCAATACAGATCTAATGCCACTTCAGGTGCATGCTGCATCACTACTGGTGTCAGATGGCAGTGCCAATATGTAGCTACATAGCATTTACAGACTACTAAATATACTAGTAGTATACTGTATTCGGTCACTCACCGATGTAACCGGCCACAAAGGTGACCACCAGCTGCTCAGCTTTGGTGCACTCACTGCGGGGTTTGGGAACAACATACTTGTAGAGCATCTCCACAGTGCGCTCAAAGCAGGCAAACTTCATCATGGTGTAGGGGATCTGCCTCATCCACAGGGGCACCACACCCTTATAGAAACTGGAGTTACATGATGAAAGAAAGAAGAAATGAGCTCACACAGAGGCATCGAGCACTGAAAACATTTACACAACAATTCAACCGTGTATAGTAGGAAACCTACTTTAACTCAATTACAAATGTATTGTAAATTTAATTCCCAAGGCAAATTGAGTCTTGCCTTGTGTAAAGATACGCCACATTTGAACCACTTCTGAGCACCAGTGTTTATCCTCTCTTCCCAAAACTACATTTTGTAGAGCTGAAATCTATTGGTTAAAAATTGGGTTTGCTTTTAACCATATCTATTCGTAGCAATGTCAGTATTTTTAACTTGCTAAGGTTATGTTTAAAAAAAAAAGGATGGTATATTCTTTTCCAAAACAATACTATATGTACCAAGATTTTTGTATGCAAGCTTTTCTGTGGTGATTTAATGACTTTGAATTTCTCATGTAGACACAAAGCAAAACATGTCACTTTTCTAAATAGGTTATTTTCCTGAATGCTGTTTCGGTGGCCAAACTACACACATACAATGTGATTAAACATCTTAAGGAAAAACACTACACATTATTTCTTAAAACAAAACTCTGATGAGCTGTAAATCACTCCACACATTTCATGGTTTCCAGCTCTGTACATTTACTTTGTGGACTGTCCGCCCCCCAGGCTTGCAGCACTGGGAGCTCCCTGTCTGATGTCAGGGTTGCCAGTGATGCAGGTGGGCTGGGGGACAGGTAGACTGTTCTTACACGCCAATGACTCAAGCACCTCCAACTGTACAGCCATAAAGCTGCTGAGGAGCCCTGTTCACAGAACAGCGCCCTCCAGAGGTGGATCTAAGGAGCGTGTTGTCAGCACACATTTATTGTCAATTTATCAATTATTCAGTCACTACTGCTGCCGCTGTAAACAACTTATTGACAGTGAAAGTGCATGCAGTGGAACTGTCAGCAGGGAGCACACTTACGCCCACAGACCCTCCTCTGCAAACATCTTGGGGACACACTGTCTGAGGGTGTTGGCGTAGCCCGGCTGGGTCTGAATACGAACTTTGACAGCCTCCATGGGAGCCAGAGCAATGTCAGCAAAGAACTCTGCACTGGCTGAGGCAGCCAGGTACAGTGATGTCCTCCACAGGTAGGTATTCTCCTGTTGTGTGAGAACATACCACAAATGGTCAGACAGAACAGACAGAAGCCATGTCTGGCCAATCCTGCTAGATGTGGTGGCCCAATTGTCTCCACTTTGATGCACCATATGTAAATGTTTTCAGGCTGGAGTCCTTAAAATTATCACTATTAGGCCAATAGCTTGGCTCAGTTTACAGCTTTAAAGCAACAATGTATATGTGAGAAACTATTTTCTCTGTCATACGTTCAAGGAATGCAATTTGAATTAAACACTTAACTTCTTTTAAACATACACTTACCAAGCATTTTATTAGGACTTGCACCTTTTCTGCTGATTTGCCAGATGCACATATGTGCAGTGAACCATGTGTTCTATATTATAATGTATGATGCAATCATTAACTTTCAATAAGCAGATGTACACAAGTCAATCATAAAGTGCTCAGTTAGTATATGGAGGAGAAACAGTAAGTGCTAATAAATAAACTATATCATTATCACCAAATGTAATGTCAGTCAAAACTGAATCCCAACATTTGAGCTTGTTAAATACAAAAAAGAGAACTGATGGAAACAGTAAAGATCAAAGAAGTTCTGTAGACTGTACACAAGCAGACATGTCACCAAAACTGAACGCAATCACTGCTGCTTAACAACGACAATTGTGATGAAAACTGCATTATGGCTGTTACTTTGCCAGAGCATGACTTCACTGACACATAAAGACATATTCCACTTGGTCGCAGCAGTTAAGCATCAACAGTGATGTGGAGCTCACCTCTCCCAGCAGGTCACTGTAGAAGATCTTGAAAACTTCATAAAAGCCAAACTTGCACAGTCCCTGCATGGAGTAGCCAATGAAGGTAGGAGCCCAGCCCTTTGCCAGTCCTCTGACACCATCTTCCCTCAATGTTACTGCAAAGCCGTTGCCGATGCTCTTGTACTTCTCTGGACTCACCTGTGGAGGAGAAACACTACAGTAAGTGTTCATGTCCAACTATTTGCAGCTATGGGACCAAGTCTGGATCCGTAGATATATCTAATTGGTCAGATATGCAAGCCTGTGGAATAACTAGTGAGTAGTGCGTGCCAACAGTCAACCAGTAAATCTAATGTTATTTATAGCATCCAAGTGCTTTAGGCGACCCATTTTTGATCAGGGAAATACGTTTCTAATTAGAGTTATAACACTGAATTTACTTAGGTTTCCTACTATGAATGTATATTAAAACATATTGCTATCAAAGATCCAAACACTAAAACAAGCAAACTAAGCTGACAAGCTGAACTGAGTCTTGCCAATAGATTATGGTGCACGAGTGAAGGTTTTCTGCTAAAGGACCAGTATGTAGGATTTTGTAGCATTTCGTATTGAGGCTGCAGACTGCAACCAAGTGAATACCCCTCATGTCCTCCTTCCAAGAATGTAGCACAACATACGGTGGCTGGCAGTATTTGGTTTGCTACTGTACAAACATGGTGGTACAACAGACTGTGGAAGACCACCCTTTCCTTATTTAGGTATAAAGACTTCAATCTAAGGCAATGAAAGCAATTCATATTTACTGTTAATTCTACACTAATGAAAACAATTTTGAAAACTTTATTCCATGTCTGCCAGTAGAACACCTCTTCTGGCACCAGACAGCCAGAGTTGCTCTGTGTATCTGCATCTTTTAAACCAAGAATTTCCTTTAAGATTAAAAAAAGTTCTTATTCTAAATCCTACAAACTGAATCTTTAACTATACACAAACATTTTCTGCAGTTTCTGTTGTGTTCAAGTAATTTAAAAAATGCTGTAGTCTGATTTTACAGTGGAAACTGTCCACTTTAACTGTTGATCTGTTGTTCCTCATTGAACATAAATGGGGTATGTGTTGCTTAATCCATTTTTGAAACCTACACGTAGTATTGGTCAATTAGAGGGGTGTAGAGATGGAGGGAACTTCTGGCTGCCTATTACTACTGTAAGGTTCAGCTTCCATACAAACCTGCAAACGGCACTTGACAAGGTCGAGGGGCACCACTGCTGTGTGTGTGATGCCGCAGCTCAGGATACCCCCAAAGCCGCACAGGGCATAGTACTTTGAGGAGCCAAACTCGCAGCTGACATCCTCTGTGGTAGAAGGGAGGGGACACACAACATACATGCAACATGCAAGGTCACATGCAACACAGGACAAAAAAAATCAACACCAAACCAGAGCCACATAATAGAAGAGTTGCCAATGCGGTAGGAACACTACCAAATCTTTCTTGAGGACAGCTTCCAATCCATGTCCCGTGGTTTAATTCAGTGCCAAGTCTCTTCCATCATAGATGGCTCTACCACTAACATGCCACCATTCATTTGGATCACCCACCAAAGGTTGATAAAAATCAGTGTACACAGATGATTTCAGTAAGAGTCTTCAAGGACATTAGTGGTGTTTTGCAAGTTAGGCCATTCCCAATAAAATAATTCAAATCACTGTTCACTCCTTCCCAAATCATACCACAAGCTTTTAGATCTGCCATCTTCCTGCAGCCACTGGTTTTGTCTCTTAACAGATAATACATATTATTAATAATACTACAGCGAGACATCAATTGTTGCCTAGAAGAAAAGAATCACTAAAAACTTGTGGTACGACTTGAACACTTTTTCACAGGAGAGCAAGTTTAAGTAAACTATAATTAATGGCCTAAAACACAAAACATCACATATCTTCAATCATTTAAAGAATAAAACAAAGGCATTTTACATTCCATTTTCACTCACATCATTTTCTTTATCTTCACCATACCAATCTTTGGCAATGTACCTATGACTTTTTAACTAGACGTTTTCACGCGACAGTACAAGATTAATACGTCATTTATTGAGTGAAGAAACAAAGACCGTCAGACAATTTCAGCATTAATGTGTAGCATATCTCCTAGATCAGCTATACATTCAGACATCAGTTGATGTGAAACTGTATGGTCAGCATTCACAACATTTTCCTTTAGGTCTGGCTTTGCTGACCTTCACCTACATGAGTCCTCTACTGTGGACCGAGTCGGGTCTGGAGGCGGGGGTTGGCGAGGTGAGCTGATATAATGACACGCACAGGAACACTGGTGCACAATCATGCAGCCATGTTACGATCACTCCAACACATTAGAATCATGGGAATCAAACAATCAAACGAATTTCACCACAACGGGGCTGGTGGCATTTCCTCCATGCAAATTGGTGCATTTAAAAAAAATACAGTCAACAAACACGGGTATGAGTGGGTGAGGCGTGACGTTAAGAAAATGGCACCGAGCCACACAGACAGACCTGCATTCTGCATTTGACCAGATCGAGGGGAACGACAGCTGTGTGTGTGGTGCCACAGCTCAGAATTCCACCAAATCCACAAAGGACGAAATACTTCTGAGAGCCGAACTCACAACTGTCTCCCTCTGAAGAAACACAGGTGAAACTTTAAGAGCAGGGTATCTGTGAGCTTAGAAATTATTAAAGTTTGAGTCTTTGGGTAACTCACTAGCTAAGAGTCTTGGGACTCTACTGGATTAAAAAAAAAACATGCCCGTCTCTTCAATGTCTCTCAAGCCACAAAACTAACACGAGGATTTTTTTTTTAACCAATCTCTGCCCCTGCAACAGACCAGACAGAGCTTAACACACTAGCCAGCACATGTCTGAATAGAAGCCCTTTAATATTCTTATACTCTTACCCAACTTGATCCACACCAGTTACAAACCAAAAATTCAAGTGACTTTGATCCACAAGATTCTGTTGAAGAATAAGCGCTTGACTTAAACTTGTTTTGTAACATACCAAACACCATATTACCAGTTTTCAAATGGCTGGCGATCAATTGTCCTAACAACAGAGGTAAAGAAGTTAATAAAACTGTGGTCAGGTTTTACTGGGCCTGAAAAACTTCTTAACAATAGCACTGCAGACCTAAAGAGCAAAATTTTTAATTTTTGAAACAAGATTTGTAGAAGCATGGCTGTTGTATGATGTCAAACTGATTTTAGTAACCGTTTTTACGACGTGTCATCAACGCTTCGTTCAGGACTATCTGTTCTTGCCCCCCGCCCTGACCGGTTCAGGCAGGGGTCATTTGCTTATGCCGGATCGTTTACTATTACGCAACTAAATTACTAATACTCCACTGAAACTGCTTCATCCACCTTAATCCAGCATCTAAAATAAAGTGCGACGCGTCAATTACAGTTTGCTGCAGTGCAAAGGCAAGGTACTACTTTGTCCTTCCTTGTCCTCCACAGGCGACTTGTGTGCAGCTAAGGCCTAGCTGCTAACTGCTCCTACATTCATAACCTTCCTTAATATTACAAACCTTTAATAACATGCAGCGCTCACATGGCCCCCTGTGTTTAACAATATACAAATCTATATTTAATACGGAGTGAAATAAGCCCCAACCAGGCGAATCTTGCCGGCTACGCTAATGCAGCTAACGCTAGCCTTTGAGAGAGCCTGCGGACTATTCGCAGGGTTTACCGTCTGCCGTTGCGGCTGCTGCCAGTCTGCGGGTCCTCTGTCCATGAAGGTTCTGTTGGGGTTCTTCCACTTTCTGGAGACTGAACAGGGGAGCACTAAAAGGGTTGGCCCTGGCCAGCTGCGTCAAAGAGGTCGGGTACATGGTGATGTCCTGCCTGCCGGCGGAGCTGCGCTGCAATGAGCAACAAGTTAGCTGAGTGTTAGCCTGAGCTAAATGGTAACACAATCTGCCCCCATCGAGCTAGACACCCGAACTGAGGGATGCGTGTCACGTGCTGGTTAGCTTAGTCTGACGTCTAAATGTACAGGTAATAGTTAGCTTAGCTTGCTGAATAGAGGCCTCATAACTCTACAGTGTATGGACTTCACGTAATGTCCATATACCTTACTCGTTAGTCGTTAGCCGCTTACAAACCCTGCTCAAATGCCAAGGCAGCCTGTATCCGCATTCACAGAGCATTCCCCTTGTTCTGCTCTGGGTGATGCTAAATTGCTATGCTAAACTAAGCTAACTTGACCGCTCCAAGGTGGAAGGGGCTCTCTTCACGTAAGAGATAAAGGTCGCATAAACTCATCGTCAGACGTGAAATAGAGCTCCTTAAAAACTCATCACCCACAAATAAGTCGAAACATATTCATTTATACGATGTGTTTTACATAAAAAAACTGTACTCACTCTGTCAGTGTCTTAAGATGGCGCCTCCGCTTAGCTTCACCGGCTGCTCGGAGAGGCCGAATGACCTCGCGGTAAATCGATTTGTCCTTTCATGACGTCACCAGAAATCCGGGGCGGGTCCGCCCGCTTCTCTGTCCTGTCAGAACACGTCCCAGAGCCGTCAATCAGTACCTCTGGCCCAATCACAAAATTAGTGCAGTATTGAATGAAGAGGGCGGTGCTTCTAGCAAGGGAATTCTTCAAATAAATTAAGTGTTTGTCAGATTATTTCATGAGTGCATGTCTCAACCAGCAGAAGTGAGGTGTGTGAGACTCGGACTCCTAATGGCAAACTGCAAGACAAGCACTAAGTGGATTACCTGTTGGCTGCTGCTTCTATTCTTGTCATAAGTAATGCGGTTGAGAGTGAAGACCCTCTCTAGAGAGATAACTAGTGACATCATTAAACACCTGGTCACACCTGATGGGAGGTTTGGTGTGGCTGTGTTGCATGTGTACCTAGCCTGATGCAGTGGCTAACATTCCATCAATGCACAGCACAATCCACTGGAATAAATAGGTCCAGTGGTTTTAATGACACAAACCATCAAGTGGAACAGGTTTTTAGGGCCTTTACACTTTTCATGTCAGCAAGTTTGTCAGAGTTTGTGTGCCGTAAATCTACTGCATATTTATGAGAACAGAGTCTTCCAAGCAGACTAGGAACTAGAATAAAGCCTTGATTCTACTTCCTTGCAGACATGCACAAGAACAGCTAAGGAGACCCACAAATGTGTAGTAGCTGTTACTACTAGAAATACATGACCTTTCTAGTCTGCTGGACTAGAAGACTGACAGATAGAAGACTGACAGAGAGTGTCTTGTGATGAAAAATGGCATTTGCAAAATAAAGGCACATTTTAGAAAACAGACTTTCTTGATATAAAAACAGCTGAAATTAAATCAGAGGGATCTGCAGTAGATTCTTATTGTAAAAAATAAGTAGGATGAATGCCATGATTATACATTTTTCTGTAATTAGTCTTCAGTCTCATCTTTACAGAACATTAAGCAGAATAAGCTTGCTTTTAAAACATTCAGTTGTATGACCTTTTCATTGGACAGTAGATTATTCCGTGAAACAGATTTAATTGCAAATGTGCCCAAAGTCACATACTATCTCTAACTGAAGTGTGTATCCTGTCAGTCAGCCCCCTTCAGCATTCGTGTTTGTTATTAATGAAAACAGATATGTGGGTGTTTAGAGTAGCAACTGTTAAAATTCACACACCAGAGGGAAATGCTGAAGCCTGCAGACTGCAACTGTACTGAGTAGAAAATCTGAAACACCCTGTTAAGAGAGCAGCTCATCAAAAGTTAGAGTGGTGTAAAGCAGCGTTAAAATTATTAGGTGATTAATTGATAAGCTACTTCAGAGAATTAATGACAAACTAATTACTGCATTTAACAAGTACAAATACTGTATTTTTTTTCAAACTCTCATTTTAAAACTGTTGGTATAAGATAAACTGAAGCATAATTTACCATTACAACGTCCATCTCTGTTCCAAGCCCCTCCCACCAGACTAGCTTCAAGCTATAAGTCAGCATTTAAGGCTTCACCCAGGACACAAACCCCAGCCTCCTGACTGAAAGTCCTCCATCCCACTGCAATACCACATCCTACTCTCTGGCTGCCATTTATATTAGTTAACCAATCAATAGCCCTTTTCTTAGCTAACACCTCCCATCATGCCACAGAGGTGCAGAAGTCTAGTTTCCTCTCAAACCACTTGAATTACAATATGATCAAATAATAGTATACTGTGTATGAAAAACTAAAGCAAAAACAAACAAACAACAACCCCTACTTATCCCATCATTAGGGGTCTGGATACTTTCTGTAAAGAAATATTTTAGTTCTGGATTTTTAATGAGTTTGCAAATGTTTCAGTGAACATGTTCTCACATGGCTCGGTGGTTAGCAGTCGCCTCACAAGATCCCCAGTTTGCGTCCCTGTTAGGACGCCTGGGATCTTTCTGTGTGGAGTTTGCACGTCCTCCCTGTGCAGCGTGGGTTTTCACCAGGTACTCCAGCTTCCTCCCACAGTCCAAAAACATGCTGAGGTTAATACATTATTCTAAATTGTCCGTAGGTGTGAATATGAGTGTGCTTGGTTGTCTGTCTCTATGTGTAGCCCTGTGATAGACTGGTGACCTGTCCAGGGTGTCCCCTGACTTCACCCGAGTCGGCTGGGACAGACTCCAACCCCCCGCGACCCTACAGAGGACTAAGTGTTGTATAGACAATTGATGGATGTTTTCACATGAATTATTGGAAGCACACTGATGTGAAAAAGGCCAATTATATACATTCATAATTAAATCTGCATCACAATTAAATGTGGCCAGTAAGTGAAAGGCTCTAACTACTTCATGAAGCAACTGTATGTGCATGACTGATACCGCTAGAGGCTTTCCTAGAACATGAACTGATGAACTGATTTGATTTTCTGACAGAATCTAGAACAAAAATGGCAGTGCACCAGCTACTGGCTCATGAATGAAAGGCTCTTTCAGGTACAGTATCAACATTATAGTTTATTAAGTGGATATTTCATATTTGAGACAGTGAATACATAATTAAGTAGAATACACTGGGACATTTAATTTTATTATAACAGAACATTACAAAGTATTGGTGTAAGGTTTAAGAAGATTTAGAAGCTTTCGGATTACAATAACAAGCCTCTCTGTCTCATTAACAAAGATGGTCGAAAGTACAAAACAAAATTACAGTTTCAGACTCCATCTTAAAAACTGTTAATGATGAACAGAGACACTAAAGCTAAGTGTGAAAAAAAAATCTCAACCATACATTCAATACAAACACCCTAACAAACACACCATGCAAGTATGACATAAAAAAAAAAATCACATTGCACAAAAACAGAGTCCTCATATTTCTTTGAGAGTTACTGTGTGTGTTTCTTAAAGTAGATTAGTGGCTGGCTTTGCTGTAACCTGAGGTCCAAGGTCAAGGATGGACCAAAACAACGTGTCATGGCGATCCTTGACTCTCACTGAAATGGCTATGTCACTTCTCTTTAGGGGCTCACTGAAAACTGATTCAGAAGAGAAGGGAAAAAAAACAAAAGTACAAAACGAGGACAAAGCAGACGATGACCTCGGAGGTAAGGAATAAATTGGCTACAATGTAGATTCACACAAAAGATGAAAAAGTAGAAGCGGGCATGCTTCTCTCGCCCCCTTAGACTCTTCCGGTACCCTCTACGCTGCGCTGCCACCGGCCACTTCTGTGTCTGGGCTTCCAAATGGGTTGATGGAGTTGGTCTCCATGGCCTGGTAAACCAAGAACAGAAATGCAGCCACAATGGCCAGCAGGAACAGCTTTATCCACAGAGACATGCTGCGGCGCACTGCTTTGGTCTGACCTGCAGGGGGAGCTGCAGACAAGAGCCTGGAGGAAGAGCTGGAGGTAGAGGAGGTGAGGGAAGTGGAGGAGGTGGAGGGGGGCAGGGTGGGGATTCTGTTGACAGTGTGGGTCTCTGTGTAGGAGTAGTTGCTAGTCTTGGTTTTTGGAGAGAGGATATAGTTTTTGTCGTTCCACAGGTCACTGGGCATCACCGGGCGACCGGCTGCTCCTCGGATGGGCCTTCGACAGGTGGCGCTGCAAGAGACACAGATTTTAGTGGTTGATGAAGTGGTTTTTCTGTCAGACAGCACACAGTCTTTTAGGTGAGTGGCGTGCTGTCTTTAGTTCATGTTACACTGCTTTATCAGCCACATTGCCGTCACTGACAGCAGTCATACTGCTCCTCACTGAACCTGATGTCTCCATGTATGTTCTCACATCAAGAAAGAAGTATTTACAACAGCACTAGTACAGACAGCCGCTGGACCTGGATACTGACAGACACCACAGGTCAGTGTGTAATCACTACATTTCACTCACTCTGTAATAATAAATCTATAATGTACACAATACACTTCTGTTTGAATATGTATACTGATGTAGAAATATTTGTGCATCTCAACAAATTATAACATTGTGAAAAGTTGAGTGTTTTTCATCAGTTATATAAGAAAATGCAAATTTAACATATTCTAGACTCCTAAGACACAAAATGAAATATTTCAAGCCTTCTTTTAACTGACTTTTTTAATGACTTTTTATTGCTAAATGTGTATTCACTTCTCCAAGTCTCTCCCTCTGTTCAAAGAACCTCCCCAGAAACGTTTGTTTTTTTAATTAGTTTTTTCAGGGGGTCAGATTGACGAGTCAAGTGCGGGAAACAAGCACAGACAGAAGTGCCAGGAAGACGATCTAGTCATTTTTCAAAATAAAAACACCCCACAGACTCCGCCAGAAATAAAATAAAAAGTTTTTATTCTTTCTGTGCGGCCCGGTACCAGTCTGAGGCCCGGTGGTTGGGGACCACTGATTTAAACAGTATAGATGCCATGTATCTCTCAGTTTTGTTCAGTACACACAACTACAGTCATCAGGAATACTACTGACTTGATGAACATCAACACCCTCCACAAGAAGGAAGGAGACAGAAGGTCACTGCTGAAAAGGCTGGCGGTTGGTTGAAAGAGGTATCGAAGCATATTAATGGATGACTGGAAGGAAACAATGTGGTAGGAAAAGGTTCACCAGCAACAGGGATGACTGTAGCCTCAAGAGGATTGTAAAGCAAAGTTGATTCAAGAACTTGGGAGAGGTTTACAAAGAGAGGACTGAGGCTGGTGTCAGTGCATCAAGAAAGAAAGGAGCAACAAGGGCTGAGCTGAGGAGAAAAAGAACTGGACTGTTGCTCATGAGATTAGATTAGCCTCCTCACAGCTGCTGTTGATAAAGCTAGCACAGTGGGCAAAGGTTTCAGCAGAGTCAAATCAGCCTGTCCTTGGAGCCTGGGTTACAGACTGAGGCAGTGAAGTTTGAAAGGGCCCAGGGAAATAATAAAGCTGTTGTATTGACTGAAACATAGGCGGCTCTGATTTATACCTCTTTTAACAGTCTGTCTCTAATGAGGTCAGACTTTACCTGAGTTCAACATGGCTTGATTTAATGGCAGTATTTTTGTTTTTTCAGGTCCTGACACGGCATCAGATACAGTGTTGTTGCTAATCAATCCCAGGCTGATCATAAAAAAAGAGTCCTCTCAGCATTTAGTATATGGAAAATATGAACTTGTTTTTCTTTTCCAGAACAACAACACTGGTACGTTGTGTCACTTTTTAAAATTGACACCTCAGACTTGATCTTGGAGTGCTCCTTCAGTTGTTTAACTTTAAACCTGATTAAAGTTGTTACCATTTTAACTCTTCTATGTCTCCAGTGAAGCTGTATACCTTCTAAATGCATTTTCATGAAAGTTACACATAAGTTACAACTCTCAGTGTGAATCTTAGAGGTTTTTCTTTTTTTAGAAGAAAAACCTCTGAGCTAAGGGACAGGACAAATGACCACTAGTTCCTTACCTAATTCCTGTTGGACTGTTGATGTCATTGGGGAACAGCTCTTTCAAAATATCCTTCTCCTCCACTTTTGGGTTTTGCTCATTGGCTGCGACTTTCTCCACCTGCAGAGACAAAATGAGCCATGGTGAACATGATTTACATTTCAATACATCTCACCTGTTCACTTTAGCAAGTTTCTTGTTCCACAGGACTTTCAGTGGATTCTGACGCAAAAGAGAAACTTCACCTTCCAGTCACCTGTAGCTGCAGGGCTTGAACCAGCAGAGGGCCCTCTGCCCGACATTAAACGCTTCTCACCACGTGACTACTTCCAACAAACTGCAGGGCCAACCACCATATGTGCTACCAAACACAAAGTGGTTTGGTAGCACATAGACACAAGCGTGACACAGATCCCAGTCTCTGCCCTGCAACATTCAGTCTGACCTGTTTGACTAACACGTCCTTGCAGAGTGCAGGTACACAGCCCGACGTCCTCACAGGGCTGCATGTGGACAGAAAGCTGGTGATATTCTGCTGCCTGAGTCTGCGTGGCAGCGGGACACACTTCTCCTGCTCACAAACAATGTGTGTCATTGTGGGTCAAAGATGTTTAACCAGCCAGCAGTTCAGCTGTCACACAGCTGTCCCTGTACAAGCCCTAAACAGCTGCACACACAAACACACCACTGACCAGTTCATCAGAAACCGGTATACTGCACAGACATGTACAGAAGAACTCTGGACCAAAAAAAAGTGTCAGTAAGAAGGAGTGAGGAATAGAAAACATAGGAAGAGAAGGACACCCTGCCGCCACAGATGGTTGAGTAGAGCTGTACCCCTGCTGTAGAGCTGCCGCCCAGCGTAGATCCACGTTGGTCTGACTTCTGAGTGTCAATGAGTGACACATCACATATAGGCCTAAAGCTGATCGGGTTGGCTTTGGTGAGGAGGACAACAAGGGATGAAGGCCTTGGTGGCTTTGTAGCCTGTCGTAGGCTATGTTCTTCAGTCAGACCCTTTGACTTGTACAAAACACAGATTGGATTATTAGATACATAATGAAAAGGTAGCCCTTACCATTATATTCAGTAACACTACATTCAAATGGATGATTACGTCCAGTGTATTACATATGCATCCTTATGATCCTATCTGCTGGTCTTTAGGTTGTGGCTTTCTGTCTCTGTCCTACTGCTGCTTCTGTGCTTGGCTTGGGTTGCTGACATGTCGACACAAATACACAAAATGAATCAGAAGTCTTACACAGTGTCTCCTGCACTATATCCTCCTGCATCTATCTGCATCTGTTTGACCTTTTGTCTACCACATAATAGTTTCTGCATCATGAGTGAAACTCTGTCCTGCAGCGTATCTTTTGTCAGGACCCAACTGCATCCCTCCTGATATCCGCAGAGACCAAAAGCCAGTACAGACTACAGATCTGATACCAGCACAACACATTGCTTAAAAACAAAAATCTTGTCTGTAAAATTTTCTAACAACTCGTTCTAACAGATGCTTTTCTTCCATGACTCTACGTAATGTTACGTTATGACCTCAGTCATCATTAACCAAGCTGCTGCTCTGCATCACTAAAAACCTGATTTCTTTAACCACAACATTGTCTGACAAACTCATGAATTAGCAATTACAAGGCCCTGTAGCAGATTGATGTGGCCATATTGTAGTACAAACAGATTAATAAACAGAAAAATAGTCATCAGATTATTCTTATGCAGTTTAGCATGAAGCAGTAACTGGAGCACAACACTTCTTATTACTGGAGACATTCATCAGTTATGTAACTAACTGTATTAAGCCATGAGCGGTGCAGTGACTGAACCACTACAGACACTGATGGACGACTACCACGATGCATAGACTACACAGCTGGTGTAGGCACAGTGCACAAAAGCAGAAACAGGTCAAGAAGGCAACACTTAACAACCCCAACACCTGTGATTACCAACGTCAAGTTAAAGACACAAAGAACAGTGTTTGCCTTTAATTACTGCAATGTTTGTACTTGTACATCTTTGTGAGGGCCAGTTTGATTTTTCAGACCCTGTGACTGACGACATTTTCATCAGTGCTCGCTCTCCGACACCTGGCCAAGGGTTCAGACTTGTTTTAATGTTCAGGTTCGATTAGGGTTGAGTTAGGGTAAAGGAGGGCAGGGAATACACATCGGTGAATGTCCTCACAAAGATAGAAGTATGTGTGTGCCCGTGTGCCGGCTTGTCACCTTATCGTCTTTTCCCAAATGCTTGCATACCACCCTAAAACACACCATTCCCTGTGCTTCATCACCTCTGTGCTGACTGACTGACTGTGTGTGATGCTGCAGTGACATTAAGTGCTGCAGCAAGTCAAGAACAAATGTGATTCTATGTAAAAGAAATCTTGGCTGAGATAGACGAGAGAGAGGGCTGACCTTTTTCTGAGCAGTGTTGAGCAGAGAGACTGGCTTGTGACATGGGTCCTTACTGGGTTTGGGAAGATGTTCCTCCAGTCGTTCCTCCTGGAGCTACAGGTTGTAAATGGATGACAGAGGAAAATGTCTCGTGGGATTCTAAGAACTGCTTAGATTTGCAGCTCAACCACGTCAGCTACTGGCTGTGTCTACAAGTCGAAGCTGAAGTGAAAACATCTACCAAGAGGCTGGGCCTGACAGTGTTACATTGGTCAGGTGTGTGGAGGTGTAAAAGTAGGCAGAGTTTGATCTTCTCTGTCACACACACTTTAGATCACCATATGGATGGATGTGGTCTGATGACATATAACACAAAGTACTTCCTATGAAACACACAGACACCTCTAGCCTCATGGAACCGGCCATAAATGTGGCATCACTGATTTCTTTGCCTGGACGAGAAATTATTATTGTCAGATCCGATGCAGTGCTCCACTCCAGTTTTGAACATGGCTCTGTTCATTGTTGTCAGAACTGTCAGGGCTCGGGCCGCTCCATAGCTCACTGAGTTAAGGCGTTACCATGTAGGCGCAGGTCGCCAGCAGCAGTCGGACTTGACCCTTTGCTGCATGTCTCTCTCTCCTCTCTCTACCCCTTTAACCCTATCCGTCTCCATATCATTAAAATGGAAACAACTCCCCAAAAAACATTAAAAAAAGAACTGTCAGGGGTCAAGTCCACTTTGGCTCTGGCCTTTCTGAGTTCAGAAAGCAACCCACAGATGTGTGAGTAAGGGCACCTTCCAGGACCTCTGCAGACCTCAGCTGTGTTTCGGATCTTCATGGCTGGATTAGGGCTTGGTATGTTGCTTACATTAGTTCCTTCTGCTGGACTTGAAAATGAAACCCGTTGGTGAGAAACTCTACCTTTTGATACAGTTGAAGATGAGGCAGGGTATCCATCAAGGGGAAGTCCTCATTTCTACAACAGGTCAGCAGACATTGGAACCAACAGACCAGTGAAT
This sequence comes from Dascyllus trimaculatus, assembly GCA_024666655.1. Taxonomy (NCBI): domain Eukaryota; kingdom Metazoa; phylum Chordata; class Actinopteri; family Pomacentridae; genus Dascyllus; species Dascyllus trimaculatus. The sequence goes on from CM045465.1 coordinate 27,211,296, forward strand.
CCAGAAATACAAGTGTGAGCAAACAGCCTGCCATCGCCAAAAACTACCTGAGCAGGTCTGGACAAGGTGAAGGCTGGTTTGGCCTGAGCTAGACTGTCAGACCTCTGCTGAATCCTCCAGTGGAGCTGATCTGTTAATGTAGGCCTGAGAATCTCTGCTCGGACAGAGAAGCTCAATTTGATTACACTGATTCCATTCATTTTTGGCCCTAGTCATTAGTCTGGTCAAGTCTGACTTAGTTCACAGTAAAAGTTTCTGAACCCAAGTCTTCTAAACTCTCAGATTACTTCAGATGACCACAGAACTAAAATGTGTTTTTTACATGGTGCAGAGTTTGGACCAGCAGACCAACGGCAGCACTGATGCATGAACACCTGAGGAATAAACACACAGGAGTTATTCTGGAAGATGCACCTCCAGAGAAGGCCAAACCACTTTAAGTGCTGTCTATTCATTAAAAGAGAGCTTTGTCCTTGCAGCTGCTAAATAAACCTACAAAGCAAGAAAAAAAATTATTTAAATAAAAAATTTGGACTGTATCTAATTGAAAATTGTTGATACAGATACAGATCAGTCCCAGACTGCTGTCAGCCAGTGGCTGTCAGGTTGAGGTGCAGTATTGAGGGGGATTGAATTTAAATTATAATCCATTACTCCACCTAGAGGAATAGTACATGCATCATTTCTGAGATTGTGTTGACTCAAAAAGGTGCTTAAATTGAAGAGTTGAACTAAATAGTGTTCATCCATTCGGCCAACACGTACTGATGTTGAAATAAGTCTATCAGTAAAATAAATTCCACCTTAGTTCTTCTCCCTTGACCCCAGGGAGAAGGACAGCATTTACCAGTTTGTGGGATAAGCGCCTGGATCTGCGCTTTACTCTCCGGACAATCTCTTCATCTTGCTCATCCATCAGCGGGTTGCTCTACACACATGGTACGCACACACCAGCAGACACTGAAAACACCATGGTTTGACTAACAGCCTATATATCAACATGTACGACTGCTTCATCTTTAGTCCAGACATTTTTCAATGCACGCACATGTGAACGGCATCATCCTGTTAAAGGTGAATCTGTTACAGTTATGTTTTTGCTACACTCGGTTCATGTAGTCAACGTTTGGGTTCATCAGCATTAATTATAGCTTTGTCTGCAAAAACTCAGTATTAAAATCACTGTGATTGTCAAGAATGGACAAAATGCATGTTAAAAAGTGCATTACAGAGGAGTGTTAGCAAAAATTTGTATACGTAGTTTTGCAAAGCACCAAAGTTCCTGAACGAATGAGAAATAAATCCTGATTTAGTGTCCGACTGCCCTGTGCAGGAACCGAGAAGTAGAAAGTGAAGGAGAACTGTGGTGGCTGGTGCAAACCGTATGATAGCTGAAGAAAAGGACTAAAAACAGAAAACACAAATGCGTGCAACTCTAGTTTTACTAACACAGAAGGAGAGGAAAAAGAAACCAAATGTCACGCTGAAAGCCACAGGTTTAACTCTATTCATTACCTGCCTTTAATCTAATTACTTTAATGAGAATACTAGAACATCCCATACACAACTGTATCACTGTACCAACACAAGGCAGAGGACACACACACACACACACGCACACACACAGCTCATATCAGATTGTTGGGATCAGACCAACAGTTTTTACATGCCTCTCAGTCCTCGAGGCCTCAGCTCATCAGGTGCACGGCCACTGTCTGAGCAGCAGGAGGCGCCGTTAACAACCACATTCAGAGAGACCAAACCACACTGCTGGATCACAGCCCTCACATGTGAGACATGAGTTCATACTGCTGCTTTTTCCCCAAAAGAGGCTTTTCACAGTTTGACTTTGCACTGTGCTAAACTAAATACAGTAGTGTGGTAGTATAAGGGTGAAGGTTCAAATGGGCTACCACAAAATAGTGAGGGCAAAAATCTCTGTGATACACTGTCCAGCTATTCTGATTACAGTAGCAACTGTGAAGAAATGAGGACACTTGAAATCAGAGGAAAAGCAAAAAAAAGACAGATGGAAGTAAAGGAGGAGTAACCAGAACTGGAGCTCTGAAGAGAAAAGTCAGTGTGAATAAGTCCAGCATCCAGCATGGCAGCAGCTAATCCAGATCATGTGCTTGGAGTCTGACATGCAGCGAGCAGCACTGATACACTGAACCGACAGGCTCGCAATGAGCTGGGTGTGACTGCTCTCCAATAAAATGAAAAACGCTTCCTTTGTCAGTGTCAGAGGAAACTGTGTAATGAAAGCCAGCTGCTGGACGCCCCGTCCTACCTGCTGCACTGCACACAGCACATCTACTTCTGTACTGCAGCCCTGCCTCACTGAGGCTGAAATTATTTAGCTTTCCCTTAGTCTGACTTTGTTTATCTGATTAGTTTGGGTCTACACCATAAAAAAATCCTTGTGATCACCGTGGTCTCTTGTGTCCCACGATCCAGCACTTTCTGAGCATTCAAACATTCCTGCTCACCATCGGAACACAAGCGCTCGTCGTTCTGACCCAGTAAATCAAAGTGAATCCATGCTGACTGCAGCTGGTGATGTTAATCACATACTCTCACTTGTTCTTTTGGTGCTGGAATGTTATTTTTAAGAAGAAACCAGTGATACGTCTCCAGTAGTCAGACATCAGCTGAGTCTCTCAAAGGATGACTCTCTTTCTTTCATAATGCACATCTACCCAACTACCAGTGATGAGAAAGAAGAGGAAGTCAGACTTTTTTCATTTATTACTGAGCCCCAAAAAGAAGAGAACTTTTCTTCCTGATGAGAAACACAGCAACTCTTAGGTCACTTTAGTTCAGTTCATTTGGGACAGAGCAAAGGAAAAACACCTTTCAGTTCTGCTGTGGTTTACGTTCACACTCCCTGGTACAGTTGCAAGCTGGGAGCTATTTCAGTTGCAGAAGTAAAAGTCCCATTTACTCCTCAAATAGAGACTGTTAGATGACTCACAGCTGGAGCTGGCTATGGACTGAACTGGCATGAAACTCGATCGCCAGTCCAAATTATTATCAACCGGGCTACAAAATACGTAGGTTTTGAGAAACAGACAGGCGAGCAGACTCCTCACTCTTTAGTGAAATTTGCTGTTTCGATAACAAGATGGGCCACATTCAGAATCCATGCAGATCTGAGGAGAAATCAGCTTGGGGGGGCGGCGAGGAAGACGAGGACTCTGTCAAGTGTGCATTAACATGAGCTTCTACTAATCCTAGCAGTCCACAATAACAATAATGAATGATTATGATAAAAGGTTAAGTGAACAAAGTCTGTTTATTCAAGTACTGTTCAACTCTGAAATACTTGTACGTTACTTCACTTTCCATGTTCTGCTACACTGTCCTTCCACTCCACCACTTTACAGAAGGAAATGCTGTACTTTCTACTCCACTACATTTACCAGACAGCTTTAGTTAGTTTGGAGATAACGATCTGACACAATGGATCATTGAACAAGCTTTTACAATACAACACAGCTCCACATCAAACCAGTGGTCTTCTGTGGCCCATGCTGTGGTACATGATGGTCTGGCCTCAACTCATCATCATTCTGCTATAGAGAAGAAATGCTATGGCTTGTTTTTGTTTCTTTAAACCAATAAAAAATGTTTTTTTCAACTGTGATACTCTGACAGTGGAAGAGGAGCAGAAAGCCATCTGAAATGAGCAGCCAGTGGCAGGCCTCTACTTCTTCTAGAAACAGAGTGTAGTCAGGCTCACGGTCCACATGTCTATGAGTAGTTATGTCAACAGCTCCACCACATGCTGATTTTCCCTCTAAATATCTCCCGTGGTGGTTTCAGTCCAATAAATGTCCCAGTGATCCAAAAGCTCATCTAAAATGAGAGATTAGTGACAAACTGAAAACAGATTGGTGGATCTGATTTTTGTTTTTTCTTCTCCTCTCCATTAATCATGTTCCAAGCCTTCAGATTTATCTGCTGTCCCTGTATATAAAACTGGATATAAAGTATCTCAAGCTAGCTCCACTTGCAGCAGCTACAACAGCAACATGCTACAGACACACTAATAGTTACTCTTATTAATCTAATGATGGCACATACAATAATATATCAGTCACAGAAACCAACACAAGACCTTTACTTCAATAGTTTATCTATATTTTGCTGCTACTACTCATGTACCTTTACTCAACTGGGATTTCCTAATGCAGGACTTTTAGTCATGGAGCGTTAGCTATATCCAGGTAATATTGTCAGCGGTTTCTATGAAACCATGGTGGAATAATTAAAGTGGTGGCAACTACATGAAGCAAAAGGATCATTACATCCTCTGAGAACATTCAGTAATGATAAGGATATCGTTGGAAGGAACTACGGAAACTGAAACACAGAAGAACACTGGTGGAACAGACTGCCTGAACTCTGTTCCACAAGCTACTATAGTTTAATGCAATCTCCCTTTAATTCTTCTGGAAAAAAATAAAGTGTGAGCACAGAAATGTCTACAGCTACCATCAACATGCTGTTGTGATCTGTGCTGTTGAAAAACATGTTATTACACACACGCCTGAGCTTGCTACTGGTCCTCTCCTCTTCTGTCAAGATGTGATATTTAAGAAAGAAGAAAGCCAAGCAACACTGAGAGAAGGCTCCGTTCAAAAGTGGCTTTTTAGCTGTTAGTGATGTTACATGTGTCAATGGAAAGGAAGTTCCTCATTCAGTCTGACTCTCTGTTACAATCAAGCCAATAGTGTAAAGTTAAGGTCTTATGAACTGTCAGGTAATCATTCCGCTCCGCCATGCAGGCTTTAACTGTATTAACTAATGCAACTATCTACACCAGGGGTGGCCAACCCTGGTCCTCGATGGCCACTATCCAGCATGTTTTAGATGTTTCCCTCTTCCAGCACACCTGACTGAAATGATCATCTCATCATCAAGCTCTGCAGAAGCCTGATAACCATCCTGATCATTTAATCAGGTGTGTTGGAAGAGGGACACATCTACAACATGCTGGATTATGGCTCTCGAGGACCAGGGTTGGCCACCCCTGGTCTTTACCTAATTAACTAATATAAGGGTCACTGATATTTCGCTGATGTTAGCTGGGGTCCTCAGCACTGATGACTGTGCTGCAGAAAGGTAGAAACAACAGCAGAAACAATAAAAGTTGCTTTCAAACGCAGAACTTTCAAACCTATGATTTCACAAGGACATATAGAGCTCCCCTATCATTCAGGTTTATAGGTGGTCCAGCAATGGAATTACACACCGTCAGCATCCAAGCTACTCCCATCAGAGACATCAGTGTTGCCAACCTAACGCCACTCAGACAGAGGTGTATCAACACAGTCCTCCAGCTCAGGAACTACAAGAAGAAAGTCCCATCTGGCATAAACAAACTAATGTAAAATCTCTGTGACAACAAATAGTTCAGAGGAGAAACCAGGATGATTTCTAGTTCCAGGTGGGCTCCAGTCTACAGGTGGTTCGTTGTAGGGTGTTCTGTTTTACACTGAGAGTAAATGAAGTTGGCTTTCTTACTGTGTGGTGCTGGCTGCTGCGGGTGCGGGTGGCGATGGGGGTCTTCCCTCTGCTTCTTACTGGTCTCTCCACCACTGGAGCTGGTTCTGGTACTGGTGTCTCTGTCACTTCTGACAAAACACAGTGCCATCACACATCACACAGCTGGGTTAATACACGTTTAATGATGAAGAACAAATTGTTCCTTTACATAAGAGCCAATCATTTCCCAGGTTAGAGCACAGTTTGATTTCCATTTCTGACCCTCAAGGCACCTGATAATTTCCCTTCATTCCACTACAGTGGAAATCTACTAGTAGAGAGATGAAACTAGAGTTGTGAAAAAGGTTTACGTGCACTTGTAAAGACCATATATATCATGGTCGACAGTTACTACTCAGAATTTTCTATGATTGAATTTTTGAAACGTGGATTTTCAGAAAAAAAATATGCATTTTGGTTCTTTTCTAGGTTTACAGTAGGTTTATTGGAAATATGAATCTGCTGGGTAAAAAATATACATATAGCAATGCTAATATTTGGTTAAACGTCCCTGGGACATTCCTTAACTAGGAACTTTCAGTAGGCATCCACAGAGCTTCAGGTTGTCTCTTTGACCACTCCTCTGACAGAATTGGTGGAGTTGAACTAAACTTGTTGGCTTTCTGACACAGACTTGTGTTTTCATCAGAGCCCACAGGTTCCTGATGGGATGTAAGTCAGGACTTTGGGAAAGCCAGTCTAAAACCTTAATTCTAACCTGATTTAGCCATCTGCCACCTCAATGCTTGACAGTATGTATGGTGTTCTTGGGGTTTAGAGCCTCACCTTCCCTCTTCTTATCATATTTCTGGTCATTGTGGCCAAATAGCTCATTTTTGTTACATCTGACAAGAGAATTTTCCTCCAGAAGGCCTTTTCTTTGTCCATGTGATCAGCAGCAAACTTCAGCCGAGCCTTAAAAGGTGCTCTTTCCAGGGGAAAGCGTTCCTTCTTGCACCTCAGCCTCCCAGCTCATGGTGATGTAAAACACGCTAGACTGTGGACACTGGTTCTCCAGCAGCTTCTAATTCATTGCAGAAGTACTTTTTGGGGATTCTTGGTTGACTCCTTCCCATCCTGAACAACTGTGTCTCAGCAACACTTTGTGTTTTCTTCCTGATCAACTGTACCAAGCACTTTAAAAACTTACAAACAACAGATCATTTAGGGATCTGTAGCTGCTTACAAATGGAACCAAGTCACTTTCTTGACTTATTCATGTCAACAATTTGCTTTTTCTGATCTTTTCTGAGCTCCTCAGACTTTCCCACTATAGCATTTGTGGCTGAGTCCAATTAGTGGATTAAATAGGCCTTATTTCAATTGGGTCAGACAAGTCAGCAGCTGTAGTCAACTGTAATCACTAACGACAAGTCAAAAGGCCATGCCACAAAGAAAATGTGATCAACACAGCATTCTACATCACCAAAACGCATAATTCCAGTTGCTGTATGCATATTTTTCTCCCAGCATATTTAGTCATATTCCTTGGAGACCTAAAATAAATCTTTTGTGACAAAGACAGGTGTGTTTCAATGATGCCATCATAGAAAATTAGGAGGTATAAGAGTCACTGGAAACTTAAGGCTACCATGACGTACGTGGTCTTTACAAGTGAATGTAAAGTTTTCACAACTCTGTTTTATATGTTAGCCTGCTGTAATCCTGGCAGGGATTCTGGACTCCTGCATTTCTCTGTAGTGTCAACAACACTTTCACTGATGTTCATGTTTGCTCAGTGTCACTCCTCTAGATTTGGTCTCAGACAGCACAACGCATGATGTAATGATTCTAAATAACTCTTGTTCCTTGAGGACTATCCTTCAACATCAGAAATAAAGCTTAACAGTAGTTACAATGTCCACTACATCACAGTCCTTTCCTGTCAACAAAGAAAGGCAATCACATCGCTCACTCACTAGTTCTAGATGTGTAGGAAGTGTTAAGTCTCTGGATGCTGATTTTCTCGTGGACTGAGACTCAAACAGTGGCTGCCAAAAAGCTAGGACATGACTCTTCCAGTGTATGCTACTCTTTGGAAGGTGGTTGTCGATAGAAACGGCAATAGTTATTTGCAGGTGAAAGCAAACAACTGTACTGGTGAGCCACCTAAATAATATATCAAATGTGATACACCACTGCTGCAACATATTACATCACATTTCTCATTAGCAGAACATGAGTGGCAGGACACCACACATCATATTTCATAATAAATATAGTCCATGTGAATGTTCTGTTGAACTGTCCTTACCATGCTCCTTGTCACTGTAGAGGTCAGACTCAGAGTTGCCATTGTGGTTGACCCGTATGTCTGTGAGAACCAGCTGTGGCAGCGGCAGTGGTGCAGAGCCATTGTCCAGCAGCTTCTGCAGCTTCTTCTCATACAGCTTGCGGGTGGATGCTGGGGAGCAGCAGCAGGGCGACAGTGAATTTAGTGCGCACAAGACAACTTTTTATGTGAATGGCTGTAAAATGATTACATGGATGCCAGTAAATCTCACAGAGCATTCTTGTGTTTACCAGCATGACAGACTGCATTTATAGAAACTCTGAGGACCAGAGAGAGGCCGGTGGTGGACTACTGGAGTGTCCAGCCTCGTCTGGCTGGAGAGCTAGTTTATTGTTGGTGATATTGACGAAATTTAACTTGGGATTGGTGTTACTTCAGATTAACTCATTACCATTACTCCAAAGTTCTACATACGTGCAGTAAAATCGGCCTATTCCCATCTGGAATCAACACAACGGACTGAGCAATTTAAATTGTATAATGGTTTCTACATGTTATAGAATTAAGTGTCTGAATACTAATGTGAATTAGACATTTCAGTTTGTTTTTTAAATAAATAAGTAATAATTTCCAGTGTTTCACTTTGTTATTATGGGTTACTGAGTGCAGACTGACAAGAAAAAAGAGAAGGGGTCTGAATACCTTCTGAAGCAGCTCTACATACCAGTGTGTTCCTTCAGTACTGTATATAAAGGGATTTACTGATTTCAACATTTGGATTTAGAACGTTACGTTGCATGTCATTGCCCAACACTGGACTCTGAATCATGCTGCTCAGAACACTGAATTACATCTGATATAAATAAGAAAGTATTCTGGTAACAGTTTACACCCTGAAATGGCAAATGACTGCAAACAACAAACAGTGTAAAGGATACAAACAAAGTGAGTACAACTGTGTGCAATATCACATACATGTCAGATGATTCAAAACTGCATTACATTACAGTAACGGCATTAGCTCTAAGTTGAACTGTCAGGTATTTGCTCTTATGTCAAATTAAAAACTAACAACTGTGATTTCCTTTGCTAAAAATACAAGGCTCAAAGATTTAACCAATACAACAAAAGTCATTACTGAGATTTAAATGCAGTTAAGGTAACAGGAAATCACCGGTGTACTCAGTGACAACAGGGTTTCTAACTTGTGTGTCAGTGATCACAGGTATATTCACTTTTGTTGGCATCTATACTGGCCTGTATTTTCAGTACAGTCTTTCTAAAGTATTTGTTTCTGGTTGGTTAAAAAGCAAATACTCTGCTAATAAACTTTGAGGTGATACAATTTTAAATCATCTGACATTGTGGAAGTTTGCACAAGGGTGTACTCACTTTTGTTGTATGTTGCAATCAATTAAATTATCTGTTTTAATGCAGTATGTTAGAGAAGACACCCACCACATAGGCAAGGTCTTCGTTTTCAGTGGAGCTCACAGCTCTAGTTTTCTAGTTCCATCCTTGTGTTCTGCCTACTATGCAGTTCAATTTATTTATATAGCACATATTTACAACATGTCATTTCATAGTGCTTAACATAATAAGAAAGATCAGAAAACAGAAAACCCAACAACCCAAAGTTGCTTTTGGATTCTCTATGAGCAGCGGTCAGCGACTTGGGAAAGAACCAATAAAACCCCTAGGAAAGGGAGGGAGAAAAAAAACCTCCAACAGAACCAGGCTCAGGGAGGGCGGCCATCTGCCTTGACCAGTTGATTGGGGGGTGAGGATGAGGGGGGAGGGAACAGCAGGAGAGGTTGGGGTGGCGATGGCAGGACAGCAGGTGGTGAGGCCAGCAGCTGCAGATCAAGGACATGTAGCTCCAGATCCATAACTCCAGGACCGTGACTAAAGGTCACTGTACATGCAAGCCAATGCCCAATGAGACTACACTTCAATTACATCTGGTGGCGTCCAAGCCTTTACACAAGAGGAATGGATCGGTAAAAGCTTTCTTTTTCCAATAGATCATCTAAAGGATCATCTCACTGCTCATGTTGTCTTCGTATGTGTTACACCTAATCCACATTGGCGGAACAACAAAAGCAGCATTTGAGCAGCACAAATACAACAGCTGCAGGTCTCCATCAGTGTGTACACAGCATCTGTTCAGTCACACTTCCGCCCTGCACTGACGGCCCGAACCATGTCATGTACAATATACACTTAAGGGAACAAAAGCTGGCAAAAGCTGTTCTCTTAGACAGGTGAACAGAAACATGGCCGAAACTCATGAGATGTAGGGAGGCTGCTTAAAAAGCTGCAGCTCTGTAGAGGCCTTCATTATTTTCAAAATTAAAGTCAAAGGTAGAAAATAAGCTAATGAATAAATGGAGAATAATACATAAGAGAAAAAAAGCATTCAGTCACCAGTGAGAGCAGTGAGTAGTTCAATGACTGAGCTCTTCTTTAACCTACTGTTGATATCAGTTAAACAGAGCAGCAGAAAGTTGATCAAAGTCAATTAATCGGAACTATTCTGGTAACTTAGCAACCCAGGAGACATCACTGTTGTGTTTGTACAAACAGCATGTATGAGGAAGTATGAGCGCTAATGAAATATCCTGAACAGCAGCAGCGGTGACTGATCTCTGGAGGCTGACTACTCACACACTTCTGTGGGAGCTTGCATCCCGCAAACTGACAGCACAGCCAAGGAGGAAATACTTTCTGACAATACTGAAATATCTTCAGTAACCACAGCTGCAGAGAGACACACGTTTATTTAATACTGGCCTTTACTACGTTCTTTCTTGGCTGCATGCATCTCAAACAGCAAAGCAACCAGATTTTATCACGTCTAGTAAGAATCTTGTTTTTCTTCTTCTACCTACTGTCTTTAAGGATTTTCCCAAACATTTCTCTCTTTAATAGTTTCAGTTAGGGGTTACATTGTTTAGGTGATTAGCAGACGGGCAGTCGTATCGATTTGGGAGCCAAAGTATTAGAATCATATCGTATCTGGAGGCCAGTGGCGATACTCAGCTCTATCTTTTAGTATATAAAAAGTGCATCTTTAAGCAAGTGTTAGACTTCTAATAACTTTGGTTTTTAGCTTTGATTAAGCTGAGCTGTTGTTGTGTTGCAGGTCATTAATTCTGAAAAGCCATAAGCTGTGACTACAGGGTTGGATTCCATGTGTTTATAGAGCGCTATAAAGCGTGAGTAAAGACCCCAGACTAGCAATTTACTAAATTAGAACATAATGCAAAACTGTCAAGTAGAAGCCGCCTCTTCCTGGCAGGAAATAGCCCATGTAATTTTGATTTTTAATAGCACGGTCTGTGGATCATTACACATTGCATAAAGCAGCTCACTCTCCCTGCTGTCTGAACAGTAGTCAGACAGGGGGTGAGAAAACGTTAAGCAGCATCTTCTTCAATTACAACTCTTAATGATGAATTATGAATTATGAAGCGGATAACCAAGAATATCCTTGTACAGTCTCTCATATTTGTTGTCCTGGAACTCCATGGTTTACAGTGCAGACAGTCGGCACAGTCATAAACGTTGGGCTTCACACAGACATCTGTAAATGTGTCCTTGAGGAACCATGTGTACTTGAATGGATGACAAAATTTACATGTTGCATACCCTTGTGGACCCTTGTCGACATGCTGAAAGCATGAACTGGCTTTTACATGGTAAGCTTTTAATGTGAAACACCTGCAGAAAGTGCTTTGTAATACTGACAGTAGCTTGACAATGGCTGAAAGGACAAGATTGTGGAATTAACGAGTTAATGTAAAGGCTCAGTGTGACATGTTTGTTCACTGTGCTGTGACAAACTGATGGAAAAAACTGCAACCAGCCTTGTATGTATTTGTGACAACTGTTGTCAAATTCAGTGGTTATTTGAATAGCTCCTTACATTTGTTCATTTACACTTTAAATTAAATGCCCACCACACTTGATGGCTCATGGGTCCATCACTGAACATGCCAAAGCCGCTTGTGAATTCCATCACCTGTGTGGACTGTGTAGCACCGACACAAGACATTCCTCCCTGTGTGTGAAGTGCAGTCATGTATCTGTGTGCTTAGGGCAGATGGTACGTCACTCTCTAACCCCACCTGACCCTGCTGCTGTGAACACTCACCCACTATCGGCCCCGCGTTCACTCCATGCTTGAGCAGCTTGTCCCTCAGGCCGTCGTCAGTCAGCACAGTCACATCGAGCTCATCCACTTGAACCTTGTCTGTCTTCCTGGTGGCTTTCTGTGGAAAAACAACAGGGCAGTCTGGTTGGTAAAGAAATATCACGAGGGTCAGATCAGGGACAGTCATAGATCTGTTTTAGTCCTGAGTCAATTTAATCAGCCAGTAATGACATGACAAGAGTCAGACAGCACACCGCTTTGATTCAGGGGGACAGACTGGCTGTGCACTGCTACTGTAATACTAGTCTTTATTCACACGTAAGAAAAATAACCTCCTTTCTCTCATCTTACAAAGAGGTTAAAAATTACATTATTTCAGAAACTATTAAAGACAAAAGCTTGAGACTGGTATTTGTCATCAGGCGTTAATTTACAATCTAGAATACTGGTTCAGTAGATCAAATAGTCTCTGATTATGGAGGAGTTGAAATATGAAACCAAAGTAAAGCCATCATGAAAAGTCTGACTGCAATTTAATGTGTCAGCTTCCTGTCTGAATGCACCTCTGGTCACATCTCCACTAATGTTACTAGGAGGAACCTCAGGTTGTAGCGCCACATGATGCTCAAACACCACAGCTCCTACTACTCTAGTTGTACATATTCAGTTACAGTCGTCCTTAAATATCACTTATCAGCCTTTCCCAATCACCAATAATTAATATTCGGCCTTGAAAAAACATACGCTAGGTCAGCAGCAGTACCATGGTTTCTCTGAACAACCAAGAACATTTAACTATTTCATTACACAAAGACTACATTTTCATTCTCCACCATTTTAAAAGTACAGTTAGAAGTCAGACACCATTGCTCATGTTTCTATTACACCATCTGGCCGAGGCAGCCTTCTTTCGTAAAACGTGGATGAGGGCTAATCCAGGTTTTTGGAAGTACAATATTAGGTTCACACCTGCAAATGAAAAATCTGAATAAAAACCCAACCAGAACATGCAGACCTGAGTTTGTTTAAACACACTCCATGAGATGGATGGGAAACAAGTACGGCTAAATGACTGGACATACAAATGATCATCAAGAACATATTTTCTGGGGCAGTGGTGGCGCAACGGTTAAGTCTCTGGGCTACTGATCAGAAGATCAAACCCCAATGTCGCCATTGTTGGGCCCTTGATCAAGGCCCTTGATCAAGGCCCTTAACCCTTCCTGCTCCAGGGGCCGTACCACGGTTGACCCTGCGCTCTGACCCCAACTGGAATATGTGAAAACAACATTTCACAATGCTGTAAAAATATAATCGTGACAATAAAGGATTCCTTTCTTTTCCTTATTCATCATATTTTTCCTTCTTTTTTTTCTTTGTTTTGTTTACAATGAATTGAAATTTTGGGAGCAGCTGTGTAAATACATGAAGGTTTGGAAAAGAAACTACAGTTTAAGGAAACCTGTTTAGCAGGTTGCAAATTCTACAACACATTCCCTACAATAAACACAACTGAATGCATGTTGGCTCCCTTTGTCGCATCATTTCTAAACAGATTTGTGGAGGCATGTATGAAATGTGTACTCTTGCACACAAACACTTTTCCTTCAGTTTCCTAAAATGAAGTCACCTGGTGGGAAAAACACAAGAAAAAGGGCAGCACTCAAAGCAAATGCTACAGGCCTTTCATGATGGTAAATATTATGTGGGGCTGAAGCTGCTCCTCATCATCCACCCTACAGGAAATTACACTGTTTGAAGCCAGCAGACTCTGAAATGAAGCCCTGCATTGTCCTCGGCTCAGAGCCAAAGGAGGCTCGCCTTTGAGTAAATAAAACAAGCATGCAGAAAATGTTTTACAGCTAAGCTACGCCATCTTCGTTCCAAAGTTTGAAATGTGCTGCAGAGAAATCTAGAAAGAATGGAACTGTGTGCAGTGCCGCCTATCGTTCACATGGCTGCCCACTTTTCTGTTTTGGCTGGGATTAAGTTAGTGATAGCTGGCAACAGTAGAGAAGAATCTGGGCGGTAAAAGTTCTAGTAGGGCTCAACAGTTAGTAATTGTTAAATGACAACGCAATTAACACAAAAGAAGGGCTGTAATGTAAGATATATGTAATGCATCATGTCTGACCCGGAGTTCAAACTGTTTAAAAATGTCTGTGTTCCAGTCACACTTTGATGGCGTCTCAGGTGGTAATATTCTATCACATATGAAATTTTAAACACAGAAAATATTGAAATGAATATCGGCTTTAAAAAAGGCTTCTTGTCCATTTTATTCCCAGCAGTCTGTAACTGGATGTTACCATTTAAAATCACCTCTATTCCTAACTGAGCTTTTTGACTACTTCACTTTGTTGTCCAAAACCACTGTGATTTAGGTGGAAAACAAAATAAATGACATGGAAACGCTTTTTAATTTAAACACAAGATACTTGTGCTAAAAAAAAAGAGGATTCGTACTCAATGAGGACCTAGGATCCCTAATCTGTCTCAATACCTCACAGTGAGCAGTGATTCCTAACACATCTCAGGGGGTCATCAGGTGGAAACCTCCCTTCAACGGTGTTTCGCCTACTTAGTCCCACGACACCTCCAGGAGGCTAGGCGGTGAACTCTGGCGTCCCAGAGTCACCCCCCCTAGTGCCAGTTCACACTGCTCCTACACAATCCAACCAGCACTGCCACGTTCAACTGACCCAGGCCTGTTTAGGAAATGCTCCAGGTAGTGACCAGTGCCGATGCTACCATTTAGCTAATGCAAATGCTACATGCTACTGCTAACCACTAATTGCTTAAAATATACTACTAACAAATCACTATTGTTAAGTGCTGCACTGCTACCCTAGCACTAGATGCCACACACAACTGCTAAGTGCTAAGTAATTATGACAGAAGGCAAGCAAAACAGGAGCACAAACGAAACAAACCCAGGGTTTCCCCCAGTGCTTTATAAGCCTGGCGGGCCGCCAGGCTTTCCTTGCCCCCCCGCCAGGCCAAGCGTCACTGGTATATTTATTGTAAATAGTTTTTATCATGCACCAAAACAGTGATAGCAAAGACGGTATAAAGCGCATCTGGCGATACCGTTAAAAGCGCAATGGCGACATTTTATGGTCGATACGTGAACTTTTTCCGAAGTCAGAGGAGCACTGGAGGAGACGATGAGCCTCTCGTTCACCTCCAGGCCAAGGGGAGTTCATCCCCGGTGAGCCGACCGAGCCGCGGCTCCATGATGAGGCAGAGCCAGTGGAGTTAGCACGGATGTTAGCACGTCGTCGGAGCAGCCTTCTGCGAGCCGCGATGGTAAACATGGAACTAGTGGATTTAATCCAAAATGGTTAGCTGACCCTAAATTTAGCGGATGGCTCTACCAGACCGAGTATGGTAAACCCAGATGGACTGATGCACTGATCCAACCTGAACCATGATCAGGTCACCTAGCACAGCAGACCTGTTCAGCCTCTGAGTTCCCTGGTTTTACCCCTTGGTCATGTTTGCACTTTTTAAATTATGTTAATTTATTTTACTTTTAAATGTGACCAGCAACAGCTTGTTTTAAGATTCACGAGGATTTATCTTATATTATTTATTTCAATTATATTTTTTGTGTTTGTATTTCAAGATCGTGCCTTTTTGTAAGACTCAATGGCTTGTTCACATAATAGTCATAATTTCAAAATTCTTGTTAACTTTTATTTATTTATTTATTTTTTTGTACAAAAACATAGTGGGCCGCCGGTGGGCTTCTCTACCACCGGGCTTAGCAAGTTTTCTGGGGGAAACCCTGCACCTTACAACACAAACTCACCCGAGCTGGCCGCATGGTCCCACCAAAGGACTCTAGCAGGCCCCTCCCTCACCTTAAATACACTCACTTCCTCTTCCTGGATCTCTACCTATTGGGAGAGGGAAAGAGGGGCGGGGAAAGCAGAGTAGAGGAGAGGTGTCTGTTTAGACCAGGGGTGTCAAACTGCGGTCCTCGAGGGCCGCAATCCAGCATGTTTTAGATGTTTCCCTCTTCCCACACACCAGATTCAAATGATCAGCTCATCCTGAAGCTCTGCAGAAGCCTGATAACGATCCTGATCATTTGAATCAGGTGTGTGGGAAGAGGGAAACATCTAAAACATGCTGGATTGCGGCCCTCGAGGACCGCAGTTTGACACCCCTGGTTTAGACTATTCTCTCCTCCTGCCGGGTTAGGCATGTCCTCTGCCTCCCCCTTCTCCCTCACTACCTTTATTTCACCCCCCAACTACTATTATTTCTCCTAATCCATACCCAGAGAGACTCTAGCAGGCCACTCCCTCACCTTAAATACACTTACTTCCTCTTCCTGGATCTCTGCCTATTGGGAGAGGGAAAGAAGAAATACACGGTTTTGCTGTAGGTACAGTGCCAGCAGAAATCCCTGTGTATTCACAGCAGACGGAGCTCCATTTTCCACATGTAAAATCTCACATCACACTGCTCAGCTCACCTGCAGCTGCCAACAGTAAACCTGTCGGCTTTGTGTCTGAATGTGCACCTCGGTCATGTTTCCATTAAAGTTCTGCCGACAATCACACTAGGTCAGACCTAGCAACATTTCCATCTCACTTTCAACATGGCACAAGTCTGAACTGAACCGTCACATTACCAGATAGACATGCACAAGCAGTGGTTATTTGAGCTGTGTGAAGTGATATAAGTGAGGATTTTACCACATTTCAGCACCAATACTCATCCAAAAACATCACTACCTGCATACCTGCTACCTACATTAATACCTGTAGCATCAGACAGCAGTAGGATCCATACGTGGAACAACTGTGCTGGTAACTTTGTTAAATACTTTATATTTACAAAGTGTTCCTGAGAGAGCATGGACAGCAGATCTGTCCAGGCCAGGATTCTGTGTCCGATTGTCTGAAAAGGGCCTTAAAGTCGCAAATTAGTCATTTTGCTGGAAGGCTTCTTGTGGCCAGTGGACTGTTAAAGAAACTATATCTTTTACTAATGAAGCCAAAACATTTTTACCCACAAGCTGGAGACAGATTCAGGGAATCGTGTAAAATGTGCTTCCCTCCTTTAGACAATCACAATCACATGAAGCTATGACAAGAAAATTATTTGGCCTCTGATCCCCTTTTCCACCAAGAAGGACCAGGTCCTAGTTCTGGTGCTCAGTTGGTTCAAATCTTGTTCCTCCTAAGAACCTGTTTGCTTTTCCACTGGCAAGGAACCAAGTTGGAGCCACACCATTGCATCACCTTAAAATGAATATGTTTGCATCCATTACATAGCAGTTAAACAAACGCAGTAAGTTGATGATAGTATCTATGGTTCTTTATAGAAGAATCTTATCTTATGGTCTTTTAGATGGTCTTAAGGCCATTTGCGAGGCCGAGATCGCATGTTGCCTGGACACATCCACGATCACGCTACTGGTGGGACACAATTGTACCAGATTTCAGGTCAACAGTTTGTGGTAAACTTCCGTGTGTCCCGGGAGTCATTCCAATACATGTGTGATGGGACCAGGGACGTCCTGGAGAACAAGGACACTAATTACCACTTGTGTGTCCCTTTCCACCGTTGATGGTTGGTCACCATAACCCCGCCCCCAGCCTCTGACGTACTCGGTGCTTAGCTCTGGACCAGCAAAGAGTTGGTGCTTGCTGAGCTCCAGTTTATAGAACCTGGAGTCGGTGCTTAGGTGGTGGAAACACAAAGAAGTGGAGCTAAGTCAGGCTTTGGCTCAGAACTAGACCTGGAACCAGCTCAGTGGAAAAGGGGTACTAGTCAAGAACAAAGTGTTGTAGTCTTGCAACTTCCTTACTAGAGCTGATGATTTTAAAACACTGTACATTGTAAAAACAGACAGAATGGTCGGATTTCCAACTTTGCAACGGTCCTTGAATTAATTATCTAACCACATGTGACTTTCGGTTCCATTAGGAAGGTTAAGCAACTCTAAGCTTATAATCATGATATCACATCATAATCACTTTATTCTGTTTCATGTAAAAATTTACCAAAAATAAACCATGTGATCCAACCAGAAATCCACGCTTGTCAGCACAAATGAGTTGTTTTGTTCCCATAGAGCAGAGATGACACAGGTATGGAAACAAATTTAAAAAATGTCAACTCAAACTGAAAAATGTAAACTTTAAAATATGTGTATAATATGTAGAGCCATCATTTCTTCCCATTTTATTGGCAACACCTGTGGGCACTGTTGATTTCAGGATTTTTCAATTTTTGTAAAATAAATAATCTGATCAATTCTACTAGGGTTTAATCTTCTGTTTTTATAATTTATGGCAATTTAACTTTGTTTTGCTGCACAAAAGACATTTTTGGGCTTTTTTTCTTTCAGCCATGGTTGTGCTGTATATACAGAGGTGCAGGACTCCACATTGCAATGAAAGACGAGGCCACAGTCAGTAAAAATGTGACATGAGCAAAAAACCATTCTAGACTGCTTGAGGTTTGGAGTTTTATCTTTTTAATTTTTAGATTTATTAAAACTAGTGACTTGTCTAACAGAGTAAAGCTGTTTTCTAATGAAAATAGTTAGCAGCACTGGATCCAGGCAGTGTATGTGTGTGGAATGCATGCATACAGAAATGGCACACAGACACTGACATGACAGACTGCAGCTTTTCTGCTGCGATGCCAGTGGAGTTTGTCTGCTGTTTGACTGGGTAAAGTGGATGGATGAGGAAGAACACCGTCAAGCTAAAGCACCACATGAGAAACTATTCTTTGTAAATCTCTCACCACAAAAGTTGCACTCTCAAAGTGAGTGTGGTTTGTAAATTAACATCTGTGTCTTAAAAAAACGCTGCAGCAGACCAGTGGAAAATGTGAGGTATGCAAAGATGACATGCTCAGCGTAAATGGTGAGGTGCTGCCATGGTGAGGTGTGCGCTAAATGGAAGGCACACGGAGAGGCTGACTTCCTCCACGTCTGGCTGTCCATGGGCCCTCGGCAGGGTTTGGTCTGGATGTGAGCCAGGCTGTTTCATAATCACAGCAGCCTGGGCCCGAGAGCGGGAGAAGAGGAGGGGGGAGGACGCGTCTGCGCTCCCTCCTCTGCAGACCACACCCTGGCCTTTAAAGGCATAACTGAACTCTGAGCTCACAGCTCTGCGGAGTAAACTCACTACGAACAGCGTCAGACTTTCCTTTACTACTATTCAATGAACCTAGATGGAGTAGTAGAGGGCGGGACATGCCAGGACCTGTGGTCACATGCTTGAGTAACATGGAGTATGTGTGGTTAGCTAGAGCTGACTCTGCTCAGATTAACCACAAATGTTTGCATTACAGCTGCTGCACAGTCTTCATACTTCACTAATTCTCCTGAGTCTCAACAGCACAAATTTCACTAAAGAAAGGAGAAAGCTTGAACACACAAAGTAGCTGAGCCTTGAGGATTCACCTTAAGAAGCCACACCGCCTTTAGCTAAGCATCTCAAAAATGTCAGGAATGAATATCTGAGCTGCCTGCCCACCTGCACCTCTCACCTGCAGTCTATAATCACTGTGGCACGCAGGCAGCACACTTCACAAACTATACTACATGAAATGAAAACATAAACAGAGACGGCAAGGGGGAAGTTTGAAAAACAGAGAAGCTGAACCTTGTGGAATATGAGACCACCGAGGTGCACCACAGAACACCACAGGAGGTCTTTCCTACCTGTGGCAATCAGACTGTGTAATTCTTCTGCAGGAGGGATACACAATTACCAGACGTATCCAACTTAATGTGCAATATTATCAGACTCCAATATCTTGTGCCATCTTTATCGGTAGTTTCACTACCAATGTTAAGTGTAACATTTCTGTGCCAATACATCTGTTTAGTTTACTTCAAATCTTTGCTGAGATTTTTTTGTACTTATTTTATTTTTTAGACACGATTTAACACACCTAGACACTTTACACACTTATACACACACTCAGACACTTTGAATTTTGTACTCTGTATTCTTATTTGATCTACTTAATTACAAACCTTTCTGTAACTGTGCATATGTTACTAACCTTAGTTCATTCTTTATTGTACTCTGGCATAACAATTTCCCTCAGGATTAATAAAGCTGATCTTATCTTATATCCCTGATATTGAAAAACTGTGTTTCTTTCATCTCTGAAGCCTGTCTTGTGAGGACGACCACCTGCTCCGCCTAATGCTGCCTCCAGGAGGGATATTACATGTAATACCTTCTGACTTACAGGAAGGATCATTTTCAGTCAATGCTAGCAATGGCAGTAAAATCCTAAAGTTTTCCTAAACTGTATCCCGACTATGAAATTTTCAAATCATTGGATAAACCCAACTTTGCCAAATTGTTAATTTTAACAGCATTTACTCAGCCTGCCAGAGGCAAGAGTGTGCTCCATCTTTGTAAATCCTTGCTGACTGATGCTGGAAGGATAGGAACATTCAGGTCAAGGAGTCTGTTAGGAAATTTTGGCTTATTGACCCCTTAGTAAGAAACACGCGTGAGTCTTTCTTGAGCATCTTTGCGATGGCATTTATTTGAAACAGGTCACACAGCCCAAGACTTTCTAACACACACACACACACACACACACACACACACACACACACACAAAGCATGAATTCCTCTTCCTAACAAAAGCATTTCCTCAATGAAGAGGCCAAACCCAATAAGATAACAGAACCACATGCACTAAAACCTCTACTGGCTCTGACATTCAGACCTTTAGACTGCACTGGGTAAGTTTCAGACAAAAACATGCTCCTTTGTAAAACCTGAGGTGAAACTGTTTGTTTACCCAACGTCATTTTAACACCACTGGCACAACATCAGAAGCCAAGAGGTCAATGACAAAATGAGGGCTTGTGCACCAAGAAGCACCAGGTGCTAGTTCGGTGCTTAGTTGGTTCAAATCTCGTGCCTCCTAAGAACCGGTGTCATGACCTGGCTCAAAGCCATGACAAAAACTGACAGGCACGGTGCTGTGTGAAATTAAGCGAATTTATTTACAAAGTAAAGAAAATGCAACAACTCAAAAGCTTCAACTAATGTCCCATCAAGAAACAAAATCCACCCAAAGCAAATGCCAGGAATTGCCTCACTGGAGGCCGAGCAGCTAAACTGAGCTGCAGCTGGTAGGCGATAGCGGAGTCCACGAGGGTTAATGAAGACGGCCGGATTTTATACACCTGGGGGATCCTCCCAGGTGTGGCAAGCACCTCCCACCAAGCCTATAGGAGCAGACGAGACAACATAAAAGGGGCAACACGAAAACATGGCAGGCTCTAGAGGCAGGAGGCCGTCACACCCCCCTCCATAAAATCAGGGTTCCCACCCTGAAACCACCAGAAATTCCTCCATACAATCACAATAATCTGATGTGATTTTACATTATTACATTAACTCATTTACAAAAATTATCAAAAGTCACCATTATCATTACAGTGCTTACTCTAGAGGTGCTCTAGACAGTGCATCTGCAAGCACATTGTCAGAACCTTTGATGTGACGAATGTCCAGCCAGTAAGACTGTAGGAACAGTGACCATCTAACTAATCTTTGATTGGGACACTGTAAGGAGTTCAGAAAAACAAGTGGGTTGTGATCGGTGTAGACCACGACAGGCACAACACCAGATCCCAGATACACATCAAAGTGTTTGAGGGCCCACACCAATGCCAACGTTTCTTTCTCAATTGTAGAGTAGTTGAGTTGGTACGAGTTGAACTTCTTGGAAAAGAAGCTCACTGGTTTGTCGATCTGAAAGTCATCGCTTTGCAGCAGTACCGCCCCCGCCCCCACGTGACTGGCATCAACCTGGAGGATAAAGGGACGATCAAACCTGGGAACAGAAAGAACAGGTGCAACACACAACAGTGACTTTACCTTCTCAAACGCCTGCTGGCAAACAGGAGACCATGCAAAAGTTGCGTTTCCCTTAAGCAAATCAGTGAGGGGTGCAACAACGTCAGAAAAATTTCTGCAAAAACTCCTGTAATAACCAACACAACCCAGGAAACGCATGAGCTCTTTCTTAGTCGCGGGAACAGGATAACGCACCACAGCTTTTACCTTTTCCTCAACAGGACGAACAGTACCCTGCCCCACCACCCGACCAAGATAGGTAACCGTCGCTCTGGCGAACTCGCATTTGGCGAGGTTGACGGTCAGGCACGCCTCAGCGAGACGGCCAAACAGCGCACGCACGCGCTCCACATGAGAAACCCATGAATCAGAAAAGACAACCACGTCGTCTAAATAAACAGTACAACCTACCAAATCCCCCAAAACTTTTGTCATGAGCCTCTGGAACGTTGCAGGGGCATTACGCAACCCAAAGGGCATGACATTATAAGAATACAATCCATTTGGAGTGATAAAGGCGGATAACTCACGCGCACGCTCAGACAAAGGGACTTGCCAATAACCTTTAAGAAGGTCGAACTTGCTGACATATTTGGCATGGCCTATTTGGTCAACGCAATCCTCCATTCGGGGAAGTGGGAACGAATCTGGCTTAGTGACGGCGTTTAGCTTGCGAAAGTCATTACAAAATCTTGGAGTGTGGTCGGACTCCGGCACTAACAAACAAGGGGAAGCCCAGCTGGAAGAAGACGGTTCAGCGATACCATTATCAAGCATATATTTTATTTCAGCATCAAGATATTTCTTTTTTTCAGGATGAACACGGTAAAACCTCTGCTTGATTGGCTGCGCATCTCCAACATCAATATCATGCTCAATCAAGTGAGTCTGCGTGGGAGTATCACTGAACAAACAAGGGAAGGATTTAATTACATTAACTAAATCAACCTGTTTGGACTCGTCTAAGTGACCCAGGAGAACCTGTAGGTTACTCAGGGACTCCGAGTTTTTAAGGCGACCTTGAAGAACAGCGGGATCAGCACCAGGGTAAGCTATCCTCTACCTCAGCAGACACTGGCTGTGGAGTATGTATCGTGGACACTCTCCCCACCGAACAAGTAGGGCGCACAACATCTGAGGCACTCTCCTTGACGGCATCTGTAACACGAGCATAATAGGGTTTTAACAGATTAACATGACACAGCTGCACTTTCCTTCTACGCTCAGGGGTAGCAATCATGTAGGTGTGCTCAGAAACCATCTTTGTCACTTCATACGGACCAGAGTATTTAGCCTGAAATGGAGAAGTCACAACCGGCAACAAAGCCAAGACTTGGTCCCCCACACTAAATACGCGGCGTTCAGCACGCCGATCGTACAGGCTTTTCATTTTATTTTGAGCAAAAGACAAATTTTTCTTTGCCAATTCACCGGCAGCATACAATCTATGGCGGAAACCATTCACAAAATCAATCAGGTTCTTAGGAGTCTCTGCCTCCTTCCACTGGTCACACAAAATATTCAAGGGACCACGTACAGTGTGACCAAACACCAGATCATTCGGGCTGAAACCTGTGCTGTCCTGTACTACTTCTCTGGCTGCCAACATCAACCACGGTAACCCCTCCTCCCAGTCTCTGTCCATCTGCACACAATATGAACGCAATAAGGATTTTAATGTCTGATGAAAGCGTTCCAATGCTCCCTGACTTTGGGCATGGTATGCAGATGCCTTATTGTGCTTGATGTGAAGCTGTTTCAGCACTTGAGAAAATAGACGGGAGGTAAAATTTGAGCCACGGTCGGACTGGATTACCTTTGGAATGCCGAATATCGAAATAAATTGAGACAAGGCACGCACCACAGAGCGCGCGGTGATTGTGCGTAAAGGATACGCCGCAGGATAACGGCTGCTTTGACATCACTGTCAACAAATACAACGCACCTGAACGAGAACGAGGAAGTGGTCCGACACAATCAATAATGAGATGTTCAAACGGCGGACTCACGGCAGGAATCGGAAGCAGTGGAGCGGGCTTAACGCTCTGGTTCGGTTTGCCTGTGAGCTGACAGGTATGACATGTTTTAATGTAACATGCTACATCTCTCTTTAATTGAGGCCAAAAGAAGTACCTGAGGACCCGGTTGTAGGTCTTGTTTACCCCCAAGTGTCCAGATTCGTCGTGAGCAATTTTCAACACAGTCTCACGGAATTTAACAGGCACAACAATTTGGATAATGGGGTCTCCCATAAAATCATCTCCATGAGGCACCCACTTTCTTACCAGCAGCTCATTCAGCAAAAAATAACCACTGGAATTATTTTTCACCTCATCATCAGGCAACACCATGTCAAACAAACCTTCCAGAGAAGAATCTGCATGCTGCTCCAATTTAAGCTCTTCCTGCGAAACCGAGAGAGGAACATCAGGCAGAGAGAAAAGCACCAAATGTGACCCAACACCATTCATTTTGACAGGATCAGAGACTGAATCAGGGGAATCACGTGTCATGGAACGAGTTACCGCACACGCAGTAAAAACCTCAGGAAAACTGGTCTGATTCTCATCTGGCTGTTTTCTCATCAGCGGAACCGAGGAAACTAAAGGCAGCGGCGGTGGTGGCGCGTCAGCCCAGACACGTTCACCTGCTACACCGTTCCCCAAAATCAAGGTGATACCGTCAATTGGTAGCGCAGGACGCACTCCAACTGTTATCTCCCCCTGGAAAAGATCAGAAAACAGCATCATCTTGTGCAACGGAACTTTCAGAACTTCCAATCCCATTCCCACAACTGGCACAAAACACCCCGTGTGACTGTCTTCAGAAAACGGCAGCACCGAAGCCTGAATGAATGAGTCAAAGGCAGCAGTGTCACGCAGTATTTTAACAGGAACTTTAACCTCACTTCCCACCAACGAAACGTGACCATCAGAAACAAAGGGCAAGAAGGAGTCAAGTTCATCAGGTACAGCTTTAACACACTCAATAACATTTTCTACAGGTACTGGGAGTGTTTTTGGCATAGACACAGCGAGACAGGCACCTTTCGGCTGCCCCGAGGGTCCACTCTGCTTGGATTTAGCTTTCAGTGCAAAACAATCAGTTTTAAAATGTCCCTTTTTGTGACAGTAGTGACAGACTTTATCTGACTTTCTTGTGTTCAGGTCTCTACAGTCAGACTTACCCAAAGGAATAGAACTCACCATACCGTCATCATGACGCTCACCAAAACTAACACTGTGAGTGCGCATCTCACCAAAAGAGCGTCTGTGCGTCAGCACATAATCATCAGCCAGCGTAGCTGCTTCGTTTACTGTTTTTACTTGGCGATCACTAATATGTTGAGCAATATTTTCCGGGATGGAGTTTTTAAACTGCTCCAACACTATTAGTTCACACAGCTCATCAAAACTTTCAATTTTTAACGCGGAACACCAGCGCGCAAAATGTCCAGTCAAATCACGGGCGAACTCCAGATGCGTTTGCTTACCCGTTTTCCTCCACGTACGAAAACGCTGACGATAAGCTTCGGGTACGAGCTCGTAAGCTTTTAACACAGCGGCTTTAACAAATACATAATCTTTACTGTCTGACACGGACAGAGCCGAATAAGCTTCCTGCGCTCTGCCGGTCAACGCGCACTGCAGCATCAGGGTACGAGCAGACTCAGGCCACTGTCTGGTCTCCGCAACCCGTTCAAACAATGAGAAAAAAGTCTCTGGGTCATTTTCACAAAACCGAGGCAATAACCTAAGATTGCCTAAAACATCAAAACATTCCGAAGACCATGGAGAACATGAAGACACATCCAAATCAAAAGAGCCGTCTCCAATAGACTTACCACTTTTGATCAAGTCCAGCTTGTGCTGCTGAAGCTGAAGCTTTGCCTGCTCCGTCTGAAAGCGCATCTTTTCAACCGCTAATTGTTTTTCAATTTCATTTCTTTGTTTTACCTTATCATGTTCAAGCTGCAACATTAATAGTTCTTTCTGCTGCTCAAAAGTTAAATTAGGTGCTGCAACGAACGACGGAGACGAATCAACATCAGGAGGACACACAGGCTCTGCAGCCAACACACCCAACTCATTCAAGTTTGCTGTCAAAATACTCTTTATTGTGTCCTTTAAACGCTTGTCTGATATTTCTATATTAAAATGTTCTGCAATTCTTAACAGCTGTTCCTTTGTGCATTTATTCAAAAACTCCGGCGAGGGAGCTGCAACAAAGTCAGAAACATCAGACATGTTTATTAACAGTGAATCCGATCAAAGATTAACAAATATACCAAACATAATCCTCGCGCATAACAAAATGATAGCAAACGTCACATAATTAGTCTACTTACCGAGCTGGTTTATTTCCTGCAAATCTTTAGCAAAACTGGAAAAGTTTGAAACACCCCAAACCCTGACTGCCTATCCACAGATCTTATCAAGCCTCGAATAGACGTCTTCGATGGCTTGCCGAGCTCGAAACGTCACCAGACCAGAAATACCACCACCGGCCATTAATATAACCGATAGTAATACCTCCGGCCCGGAGCGCTCCCTCCTCAGGATTTGCCAACTAAAACAAAAAAACAAAATAACAAAGTGACAAGTCCTGCTTGTCCGCCGGCTACACTCATCAGGGTGCTCAAACCATAGAAACTTACTGAGAAATAAAGCAGCTACGGCAAAATAGAACTTAACAAATGCAACTTAACAAATACAAGTCAACAAACGGATTTTTAAATATGAAACTAACCTTACACCACCGTACCTCTCTGCACAGCCTGCCAAACTTTTCCAACAAAGCATTCGCGGTTAACGGATTACCACGCCCCTTGCGAGTACTCACTGTGACGTCACGTCATTCACAACTACTGAGCTCATTCACAAACCGAATGAATGAACAACTTACCAATAGGTATAGGCAAAGCAGATGGACGAGCCCCCACTTTGTCATGACCTGGCTCAAAGCCATGACAAAAACTGACAGGCACGGTGCTGTGTGAAATTAAGCGAATTTATTTACAAAGTAAAGAAAATGCAACAACTCAAAAGCTTCAACTAATGTCCCATCAAGAAACAAAATCCACCCAAAGCAAATGCCAGGAATTGCCTCACTGGAGGCCGAGCAGCTAAACTGAGCTGCAGCTGGTAGGCGATAGCGGAGCCCACGAGGGTTAATGAAGACGGCCGGATTTTATACACCTGGGGGATCCTCCCAGGTGTGGCAAGCACCTCCCACCAAGCCTATAGGAGCAGACGAGACAACATAAAAGGGGCAACACGAAAACATGGCAGGCTCTAGAGGCAGGAGGCCGTCACACCGGTTTGCTTTTCCACTGGCCAGGAGCCCAGTTGGAGCCACGCCATTGTGTCACCATGAAACGACTACGCTCGCATAGATTACATGTGTGTCCCTTTCCACCGTTGATGGTTGGTCACCATAACCCCGCCCCCAGCCCCTGACATACTCAGTGCTTAGCTCTGGACCAGCAAAGAGTTGGTCCAGTTTTTAGCACCTGGAGCCCGTGCTTAGCTGATGGAAACACAAAGAAGTGTTGGTAAGTCAAGCACTGGCTCAGAACTAGCACCAGGTTGGTGGAAAAGTCCTAAATGTCTCCTCAAAAGGAGGGAGAGTTGGACAACGACAAAGACTACAGCTCCATCCTTACTGACGCTGCAGCATCCACTTTGCTGGGCGATTAAATGCTTTAAACATTAAACAGTAAGTCACTGTGCGCACTTAATCATATTTTGGCAATAATATGTGCATGTTTAAGCACATTTCAAATGATTACATTTAAGAACTAAAGCATTTAAAGTGCAGAGGTGTAATTTCACACAACAAATACCAGAGAGTAAGTGAGAATACAGTGTAGGCTGTCAGTTGCCACTTAAATTGATCCTGAGACAAGCTGCATTCTGATCAGGTTAAATCAGCGGTCTCCAACTACCGGGCCACACAGAAAGAATAAAAACGTTTCATTTCATTTCCGGCTCAGTCCACAGGGTGTTTTATTTTGAAAAATGACTACATCGTCTTCCCGCCACTTCTGTCTGTGCTCATGTCCTGCACTTGACTAGTCAATCTGACCCACAGCCAAAATTAGTAAAAAACAAACGTCTCTTGGGAGGTTCTTTAAAAAGAGGGAGAGACTTGAAGAAGTAAATACACATTTAGCAACAAAAGGTAATTTTATTCATTCAGGACACTTTTTAAATGAAAAAACATTGTTAAACTAAAAGAAAGGTTGCAGACAGCTGGGTTAAATGACCAACCCTGCAGAACCATTTCCTGGGGAAACCCTGCACTGACCAAACAGATGGAAATGAGAAAAAAGTGGACAATAGTGGTTAGGAAGGTTTTAGGGACGTTTTAATACTACTTTAGGGTTAAGGTTAGGGTTAGACATACCCTAACCCTACTAACTTTAAACTTAGTTACTTTAAAAGTGGATCGCTGCTGAATCTAATGAGCAGTCACAAACACAAAGAGGCACATTTCAGACTCACAGGGTTCTTTATACACACACAGCCGAAGTTTACAGCAGAGTAGTCCTTTAAAGTACAGACGCTTCAGCAAACGAGCTTCCTTTATGATGAATAAGCTGCTTTGAAGGTAGTGTCAACATACCTGTAGAGACTTTACAGGAGTCCTGCTTATTAGCAACCAAGACCTGACTGGTTTGAATTATGTACGCCAGCAATATGTGATATGGAGACAGAAGCTTCTTCCACCGCAATAAGAAAACTGTTTTGTGTTTCTCACCTAAATGCGCCAGGGTCCTTGTCCAGCAACACCCAGTCCTGGCCAGACACCTGGAACCCCAGGCTGAGCACGGAGCACCTCCAGGTTCTTTCTTGCTTTATAAATTTAATGCTTCATCATTGTTTATTCATTATTATTTATTAATGTATGTGAATCTATCAATAAGTGTGCTTTTAATAGTTTTTTAATTTAACATTAAAGCATAATACTGTGCACCTTGACAAATACGCTAACGTGAAACCTTTTTCTTCCCAGTCTTTATTTAAAATAGGTCATAAAAATGATCAATAATTATCTGTATTGACTTAAGTGAAACACTGACTCATTAATCTTTCAGCTATATAGCCTGGTCTTAGTTAGACATCTCCTTGTTCTCACTGGTATTTTTCATTATTTTCTGGACCAATCATTTCAAAGACATCACAGATTATTCAGAGATCAGTAACACAACCACTAGCTGCAGTGTAACTATCCAAACTGAAATAACCTCAGCGACATCACGGAGTGTCCCTTCATTCAGTGAACTACAGATCTATCAGACTACATCAAAAACCTCTTACTGTGTCACTCTGAACTGAAACCAGCAGTGGTTTGGTCACTTTTCCACAGTGGAGCAAATGCCCAGAGCACACTATGTTACAATGATACAAACCAACAGTAAAACATGGGTGGAGCTTCTGTTTAAACATCAACAGGATCAGAGTACCACCACTCAGCATTCTTTTTATTACACCGTTGTATTATCTCTGTCTTATCACCAGTCATATTCCAGCTGAGAGATTCAAAGTTCCCTTTATGAAATCACACACATGGCTGCCTGATCTACTGGAGAGACCCGTCTGCCCTGTCCTGCTAACCAACACTTCCCCCCTCTCACTGCCAGCATTAATTCATCATCTGAGAACTCATGAAAGATTGATCGTATGCACTGTGTCCACATATCACAGCACACAAAGAGCTGCACACAGCGGCTGCTTTAAACAGTCAGGGGACTTCTACCTGACCCTGGATTTCCAAATAAGGTGAGAGCAGGAAAAAGACACCAATGTAAAGGAAAAATGCAGCAGAGCACCTGTACACACTGTTGTTGTTGTTCCAAACTACCAGCAGCACACAGCCACCTCCCACACGTTTAGCATGTCGTTTATCAGTCGCCACCTTTGTTCTGCTCCCACCCATCGTTCAATCATCACACACAAACTGTCCTCCCTCCAAAACAAGCCCAGGCCAGACGTGTCCTGCT
The DNA here is from genome assembly GCA_024666655.1 of Dascyllus trimaculatus. Lineage (NCBI taxonomy): Eukaryota > Metazoa > Chordata > Actinopteri > Pomacentridae > Dascyllus > Dascyllus trimaculatus. The sequence goes on from CM045465.1 coordinate 27,241,112, forward strand.
GCACACCTGTTAGAGTCCAAATCAAGATCCAAGCTGAATAAAGCTTCACACTATTAGTGCTACTGCTAAACATGACCTTCCTTATTGACTAAATGCACTCAGCGGTGTTCTTTAGATGAACAGACTGACTACTAGGTGTTACTATGATTGTGGACGAGCACATTGTAGCTGCTAGGCGTCCTCTACTACGTGTGCTGCAGACAAATAATGGAGTTCTAACTGCTCTGCTGAACAAACCATGTGATGAAACCATTTCTGCTAACCTCTCCAAGCATCTATTTCTAGTTATGTTCAATAAAAGAGTTTTTATATCGGCAGGTATCAGACAGAATACATACAGACACTAACACCTCTGTGATAAACCAATACAGGCAGATCAAATCAACCCACAGGTATAAGACAAAGAAGCACCAGATCCTTCCATTCAACTTGACACCAAAGAATGCTTCATGCTTACGACAATCTAATTATTTTTCTGTCAGCTCAATTTATTGACAAGTGACTTCAGCTCTGCTACCTGACAGATGATCTGTCTGTAATGACACAGGACAGCTCGGCTTCCGAGCAATACACGCTAACAGTTGTAGTCATGCTTTCAAAAGTCAGCATGCTCCAGAAGTCACGCTTCAGAGGAAAGTGATTGACCTGCTCCGACAGTATTTGAGGAATGCAGGCAGCCTGTGGCTACAGGGGGATTATTATTATTAAAAAAAGAAACCAGAAGAATGCTGCATCCTTGCGTTTGACTCAAAAACAAGTTTACAAAAGATTTGCAAAACTTCTCGTCAACAGAAACTTCAGTCATTCTATTTATTCAGAGAAAAAAGAGGTACTTATCAGCATCTTCATCTGTGCTTTAACAGTTTCTATATTTAGGTGTGGTTTATTTCAGGTATAAACAGCTAAAGCACCGACTCTATCTGTCCCCTCAAAACCCAAATTCATTCAATTCTCATGTCAAATGGTGCCCAGAGAACCCTTACTTCAGATCCAACAGGCTTGGATCAGCACAGGGAGCCGAGGCTGCTGTGGCTGTTCTAACGGTGAAGACACTCCTCCACCACAGAGCTGAAGTGAAGCGGGAAATTCTTTGGGAGGGAATTGAAAGCTGAATGTGTGATTCTGGTATGTGATCAGGGTTTGGCCACATATCCATTCATGTGCCTTTTGGGCCAAATTTAAACATTTGCAGACAGGGATCTGCTGACCTTCAGAGCAGCTAAAGGAAAACAGAAAGGGCCCATAGAAAAACGTTTGATAGGCTACTTTCAAAATAAAGCACCTGAGCACTAAATGAAAGGTAACAGCTGAAAGTACTTTTCTATCCTGAGCTGATGGAGGACTTTTTGGGTGGAGACCCCTGGCAAAAACAAACTACTCCAATAGATGGTGGGAGTCTGGGGTAAAGCAGATCAGAGGTTTGTTGCAACGTGGGCAAAGATTTGAAGCAGTCTGAAGCATCTGCTGACTTCTGAGGGGCGTCTCTTGGGATTTTAGAATACTTTACAGAAGAGTCATCGGTTAATCAGAAAGTATTTGGTGGATAAATGGTCAGCTGTGGTCGTAGTGACGTGTATTTCCAGATTTCGGTGGCTGAACAAAGTAAAGCTAGGAACTATGGTATTCTGGTTAAGTTAGGGAAACTTGAAGCACCCCACTCTGCAGTGATGTGGAAGCTTCTGCAAATCGAACTGGCACCAGCGTTAATTCAGAAGCGTATAAACAAACTCACTCTGCCGGAGGAGCGACTTCTGCTGGAGACCACGGGCGGCGGCAGCTCCTCGTCGCTGGAGAAGGCGTCCAGAGTGGTGGCCGTGACATGATTCTTGTTCTGAGCGGTCAGGTTCTTCAGATACAGCTGTACATACACGTCCTTGTTGGGGTTGCCGCTCGGTAACTCCACGTTGTGGGCCAGCAGCTCGCTCTTCAGCTTGTCCTTGGTGAGCACAGACGGGTCGTCCAGGTACTCCGGCATGTCGGCGGGCAGATGGAGGGACGGAATCACCGTGGCCCGGGCAAGTTAGCTAGCTAACACCGAGGAGGAAACTGGGATAAACCGAGGGAAGGTTTAGGAGTAGCGGAGCGGCTAACCAGCGCCTCTTACTGGATTTAAATGGCAAAACAACTGGGAGCTAAGAAGTCGGCTTCCAGGGAGAAGTAAGGAACAAAAAAGGAAAAAGAGACGACTTGCTGCCGTTGTTCTCACTTCCTCCACCGCTCAGAAAAATGGAGAAACGAAAGCGGTGCTCGGTGCAGCTGCTTGGGGAGGAATCTGCAGCAGGCTGACGGGGATCTTTGGGGATGACCATGGGTATGACCCGGGCTGGAAGTGGCTGCCTGGAAAGACCTGCTCCTATTGGCCAAACGCTGTTACAAAGCGCTCTCTCATTGGTGGAAAACATGTAAGCGTTGAAATCAAACCGCAGCTGCTAGTTTGTGTTCAGTCGCAGTTGTAGAAGCCTGTTCTGTTGAGGCACAGTAGATCCTCATAGTCTTGTTGGAACAGGAGCCTGCAGACTGGTTCTCCCAGAAATCCAGTAACCGTCGCATCAGACCGTTTGTTAAAGAAAATCCTAGCCTCTGTTGTGATTAGGGTTGCCACCCGTCCCTTAAAATACAGAATGGTCCTTTATTTGACAATTAAGTTTTGCGTCCCGTATTGAATCAATACGGGACGCAAATTGTTCCGTATTTTCATAAATGTCCCATACACGTCTGTCGCACACATATCCAAACTCTATAATGAAAAAAGTTAAACACAGGAAATATTAAGGGCAGCCACTTTCATCTTAGTAGGACCCATATAGCGAGGACCCCATAGACATATATACATACCCATAGACATATATACGTAGACGCCGCATTGACTGCTGCTGCCGATTGGAGCCGACGTGCCTACGCGGCGGCCATCTTGGTGCAGTACCACTCGCCCCTACAGTGCATTACGTCTATAGAGGAATGACATGTCTGCACTATAAAAGTGATCATAAATCGATCAGTTGTCAACATGTATTGTTTGCTACAAACGTCAGACATGGAGGACGGACAGGCAGACATAAATAGAACAAAATCAAGCCTGAAAATGTTTAGATCTTTATTCAGAGAATTGCTTGTAGGTATATATTGCATTTTATTATTATTATTGTTGTTGTTGTTGCTATTATAAGTATATTATTAGATCACTAATATTATAATGTTGCTATTATCATTATAATTTTATTATTAGATCACTATTATTATAATTAACATTGTTATTTCATGATCATTTTGTTATTATCACCATTATAATTATTATTGCTACTATCATAATCATGTTATTATTATTATCAATATTATTATAATTCTTATTGCTATTATCATTGTCATTTTATTATTATATAACTATTATTATAATTAATATTGCTATTATCTTTGTCGTTTTATCATTATACTATAATAATAATATTAGCATTTTATTCTTATCATTTAATTATAATTAATATTTCTATTATTGTCATCATTTAATTATCACTATTATTATAATTAATATGGCTATTATCATTATCATTTTATTATTATCATTATTATTGTGATTAATATTGCTATTATCATTTTATAATTTGAGTTGGGGGATTGTATTGTACTTGTTTTTTATGGCCATGGCATCCAGCATCACTGTCCCCCATCCATATTTAGTCTGGTCTTCCTTGCATCTTCTTCCCATCAACCGAAGTCAGCCACCTTTGTAAAAATTTAAAAAAGAGTAATTTAACCACTTTAACCCTAATAGAAGAAACAAAAGAGAGAAAATAGCATATCTGAAAGCACAACATGTTTCAGAATGCGTTATATGATGTGATGATTGATGTGAGCTTTTAGATAAAGATGGTAATTTTCACTGTCACAAACATTCTCTGCAGGACTAACGTGGTTAATGTATTTAACAATTAGGCAACATGAAGAATACCGTTGCAGTGGATGGGGATGAGAGGAAGATGTTGAGACTCTCTCCTTCACATTAAGGTTACATACACAATACATGTAAATATTAAATACATCCAATATGTATCATTAATCTTCTAACTGGTCAATCACTGCAGTCTAAGGTCTGTTTTTTCCAGACCGGGGACAGTTTATTGATGGAATAACATTGCATTTTAACCAAAATAAAGTCTCAAATTAGTTCTTTCACTAGTGAGCAGCTGTGCTATACGTGGGATTACGTAAAGTGAGTTGGTTATATTATGGGAGTGGAGAGATTCAGTCCGTCCTCTCGGGATTTATTTCACTATTTAACAACCTGCTCACTTAGTATTACTTCTTACGTACACCTTGTGATGATCAAGTGTCATGCCACTTTATACCACAGGGTGTCAGTAGTGGTTGATAACAACACATGACGGGTAGATCTGTGAGTCGATATAACCATAGACATATATACGTAGACGCCGCATTGAGCGTTGAACCACACGTCAACGTAGCCGCCATATTGGATGTGGCAAAAGAGAACAGAGGAGATGCCTTATTCCTGTGCTGCGTGGAATTACACCAACCGGTTTTCAGTACAAATCAGATCGCATGGGATTATCTTTCACAGGTAAGACTGAAAAAATACTTTTGATTGTATTTGGCCATTACAACATAATTTTACGACCAGAATTTGCCGACTTTGTGGCTAAAACTATGAAGTCCCGAGCATAATACTGTGGATTCACCCGGTGAAACCAGCCTCCAAACAACAAAGACGTCTTTCCTATTTAACTAAATTGGCCAAAAGTAAACACTCTAAATGTTGTTAGTGCCTTTAGCTAACTTTTCAAATACTATGTAGGGTTTCCAAAAATAAAGAGATCAGAAAGCAGTGGAAACAGCTGTCAGACGTCAGGTTTCTCGGCTGGTCCGTCATCCATGCTCTGCAGTGAGAACTTCAGGCCACAGGATTATACAGGACAGGTCAGACGGTCGGGATAAGAGATGGAGCTCTTCCTTCAGTTTTCTGTTTCCCAGCACATCTTCACAGGGCAGGTCTATAGGCTGTAAGGATTGGATAATTCAACGCCACACTATGCTGAGAATGTTTTTCCCCTTTCTGAATGCGAAGGAATCAGTGATGTATTTTTGTCTTCACTTTAGCCTGTAGCTACCAGGACATCTCAGACCTCAAAGAAGGCCCAGGAGACCCTCACTGGACTGTTCCCAGCTTGTCCAAGAGTTCATCAATCACTGAATATCAAAGTGATTAATTAAAATCAGTTAAATGTAAACATTTGTGCTCTCTCTCTCTCTCTTCGTGCACATATTTTTAAATATTTTATTTTTATTTCTTAAAAGTTTGTCTCTACATTATAATTTCTATCTGAATTTTCTCTATATTTCTATATGTTATAATATAGTCTTTGTTGAATGGGTTCAACTATAACACTAACAATCCCCCCCCCCCCAAGGCTCAATAAAGTATTTCTGATTCTGATTTATTCAGAAAACCCACCTGTCACCTGAAATTATAATGTAGAGACAAACTTTTAAGAAATAAAAATAAAATATTTAAAAATATGTGCACGAAGAGAGAGAGAGAGAGCACAAATGTTTACATTTAACTGATTTTAATTAATCACTTTGATATTCAGTGATTGATGAACTCTTGGACAAGCTGGGAACAGTCCAGTGAGGGTCTCCTGGGCCTTCTTTGAGGTCTGAGATGTCCTGGTAGCTACAGGCTAAAGTGAAGACAAAAATACATCATTTATTCCTTCGCATTCAGAAAGGGAAAAAACATTCTCAGCATAGTGTGGCGTTGAATTATCCAATCCTTACAGCCTATAGACCTGCCCTGTGGAGATGTGCTGGGAAACAGAAAACTGATGGAAGAGCTCCATCTCTTATCCCGACCGTCTGACCTGTCCTGTATAATCCTGTGGCCTGAAGTTCTCACTGCAGAGCATGGATGACGGACCAGCCGAGAAACCTTCCGTCTGACAGCTGTTTTCACTGCTTTCTGATCTCTTTATTTTTGGAAACCCTACATAGTATTTGAAAAGTTAGCTAAAGGCACTAACAACATTTAGAGTGTTTACTTTTGGCCAATTTAGTTAAATAGGAAAGACGTCTTTGTTGTTTGGAGGCTGGTTTCACCGGGTGAATCCACAGTATTATGCTCGGGACTTCATAGTTTTAGCCACAACGTCGGCAAATTCTGGTCGTAAAATTATGTTGTAATGGCCAAATACAATCAAAAGTATTTTTTCAGTCTTACCTGTGAAAGATAATCCCATGCGATCTGATTTGTACTGAAAACCGGTTGGTGTAATTCCACGCAGCACAGGAATAAGGCATCTCCTCTGTTCTCTTTTGCCACATCCAATATGGCGGCTACGTTGACGTGTGGTTCAGCGATCAATGCGGCGTCTACGTATATATGTCTATGGTTCTATATTGTAGCCCTCACTCTGCAGGCATAACTAATAGATCACGAGTGTTTTTTCAGGCTCAACTGATTAGATCACAGATAAACTGAGCTGTCAGATACATTCAGAAACGTTTTTAATCTTGATGTGTAGTTCAGCGTGAGAAATCGGAGGTGTGGCGTGAGAGCGTGTGAAGCCAATCAAATGCGTGAGTCTCACGGCCAATGCGTGAGAGTTGGCAGCTCTGCTATGAGGATCTACTGTGCCTCAACAGAACAGGCTTCGACAACTGCGACTGAACACAAACTAGCAGCTGCGGTTTGATTTCAACGCTTACATGTTTTCCACCAATGAGAGAGCGCTTTGTAACAGCGTTTGGCCAATAGGAGCAGGTCTTTCCAGGCAGCCACTTCCAGCCCGGGTCATACCCATGGTCATCCCCAAAGATCCCCGTCAGCCTGCTGCAGATTCCTCCCCAAGCAGCTGCACCGAGCACCGCTTTCGTTTCTCCATTTTTCTGAGCGGTGGAGGAAGTGAGAACAACGGCAGCAAGTCGTCTCTTTTTCCTTTTTTGTTCCTTACTTCTCCCTTGAAGCCGACTTCTTAGCTCCCAGTTGTTTTACCATTTAAATCCAGTAAGAGGCGCTGGTTAGCCGCTCCGCTACTCCTAAACCTTCCCTCGGTGTTAGCTAGATAACTTGCCCGGGCCACGGTGATTTTGTCCCTCCATCTGCCCGCCGACATGTCGCAGTACTTGGACGACCCGTCTGTGCTAACTAAGGATAAGCTGAAGAGCGAGCTGCTGGCCCACAACGTGAAAATACCTAGCGGCAAACCCACCAAGGAAGTTTTTGTGCAGCTGTATCTAAGAAACCTGACTGCTCTGAACAAAAAGTATGCCACGGCCACCACTCTGGACGCCTTCTCCAGCGACGAGGAGCTGCCGCCGCCCGTGGTCTCCAGCAGAAGTCGCTCCTCCGGCAGAGTGAGTTTGTTTATACGCTTCTGAATTAACGCTGGTGCCAGTTCGATTTGCAGAAGCTTCCACATCACTGCAGAGTGGGGTGCTTCAAGTTTCCCTAACTTAACCATGTAACCAGTGGCACCTGGTGGTTCTCCGCTGTCTGCCTCTGATTGGCAGACAGCCTCTGATTGGCAGACAGCCTCTGATTGGCAGACAGCAATAAAAGGAGTTAGGTGAGTGCCAGCCAGGTGCAGACGATTGCTGGCGTGAGCACAGAGAACCACACCAGGTTTCAGCTTTGATCGTGTGTGGCCACACAGTTTTAATGAAGAGTTTGATTCCTGCTGCGTGTGAGATGGCAGCGTAGCCGGTATGTATTTTTAAGGGATGCTTATTAAAATGTGTTTTATTTGTGATAAGTTTATTCTGAATTCAGTAGTTAATTGTGTTTTTATTGTTTGTGTTTTCCAGCAATTGTTTCCTGCTGTCCTTTTGATTTTGTTTGTATAATTTGTTTAAGTTAGTCCGCTCGGCCTTGCAGGGCCCGTAGATGAAAACAACCTGGGGTGCATCGTGTGAGAGCGGACTAACTTTTTATATTTATGTTTATTGTTTTTTTTGTTTTGTTGGTTTATTTGCCTCCCTTTTCGATCCTGGGTCGTAGATTACTTAATGTTAATCCCTCGCGGTACGGAAACCCGACTATGTGAGATGGTTGTTGGCACGAGTGAACTGTTTGCAGTGTTTTTGATGTGCAGTGGCATTTTAGCGTGCAGTGGTTTCACTTTTGGTTTATCGGGCTTAAGTTCATTGAGAATTAATGGTATGAGTATTTAGAACCCTTTTCGGATTAACAAGATGGCGATTTTATGATGTGCACTGTGAAAATAAATATTAATATTTGCATACCTTAATTCCTGGTTCTCCGTCTTATTTAATTCCTGGCCTGTAGTGTCAGGTTTTACAACCAGAATACCATAAATCCTAGCTTTACTTTGTTCAGCCACCGAAATCTGGAAATACACGTCACTACGACCACAGCTGACCATTTATCCACCAAATACTTTCTGATTAACCGATGACTCTTCTGTAAAGTATTCTAAAATCCCAAGAGACGCCCCTCAGAAGTCAGCAGATGCTTCAGACTGCTTCAAATCTTTGCCCACGTTGCAACAAACCTCTGATCTGCTTTACCCCAGACTCCCATCTATTGGAGTAGTTTGTTTTTGCCAGGGGTCTCCACCCAAAAAGTCCTCCATCAGCTCAGGATAGAAAAGTACTTTCAGCTGTTACCTTTCATTTAGTGCTCAGGTGCTTTATTTTGAAAGTAGCCTATCAAACGTTTTTCTATGGGCCCTTTCTGTTTTCCTTTAGCTGCTCTGAAGGTCAGCGGATCTCTGTCTGCAAATGTTTAAATTTGGCCCAGAAGGCACATGAATGGATATGTGGCCAAACCCTGATCACATACCAGAATCACACATTCAGCTTTCACTTCCCTCCCAAAGAATTTCCCGCTTCACTTCAGCTCTGTGGTGGAGGAGTGTCTTCACCGTTAGAACAGCCACAGCAGCCTCGGCTCCCTGTGCTGATCCAAGCCTGTTGGATCTGAAGTGCAGACCCAGTAAGGGTTCTCTGGGCACCATTTGACATGAGAATTGAATGAATTTGGGTTTTGAGGGGACAGATGGAGTCGGTGCTTTAGCTGTTTATACCTGAAATAAACCACACCTAAATATAGAAACTGTTAAAGCACAGATGAAGATGCTGATAAGTACCTCTTTTTTCTCTGAATAAATAGAATGACTGAAGTTTCTGTTGACGAGAAGTTTTGCAAATCTTTTGTAAACTTGTTTTTGAGTCAAACGCAAGGATGCAGCATTCTTCTGGTTTCTTTTTTTAATAATAATAATCCCCCTGTAGCCACAGGCTGCCTGCATTCCTCAAATACTGTCGGAGCAGGTCAATCACTTTCCTCTGAAGCGTGACTTCTGGAGCATGCTGACTTTTGAAAGCATGACTACAACTGTTAGCGTGTATTGCTTGGAAGCCGAGCTGTCCTGTGTCATTACAGACAGATCATCTGTCAGGTAGCAGAGCTGAAGTCACTTGTCAATAAATTGAGCTGACAGAAAAATAATTAGATTGTCGTAAGCATGAAGCATTCTTTGGTGTCAAGTTGAATGGAAGGATCTGGTGCTTCTTTGTCTTATACCTGTGGGTTGATTTGATCTGCCTGTATTGGTTTATCACAGAGGTGTTAGTGTCTGTATGTATTCTGTCTGATACCTGCCGATATGAAAACTCTTTTATTGAACATAACTAGAAATAGTAAATAGTAAACTTACTGTTTAATGTGTAAAGCATTTAATCGTCCAGCAAAGTGGATGCTGCAGCGTCAGTAAGGATGGAGCTGTAGTCTTTGTCGTTGTCCCACTCTCCCTCCTTTTGAGGAGACATTTAGGACTTTTCCACCAACCTGGTGCTAGTTCTGAGCCAGTGCTTGACTTACCAACACTTCTTTGTGTTTCCATCAGCTAAGCACGGGCTCCAGGTGCTAAAAACTGGACCAACTCTTTGCTGGTCCAGAGCTAAGCACTGAGTATGTCAGGGGCTGGGGGCGGGGTTATGGTGACCAACCATCAACGGTGGAAAGGGACACACATGTAATCTATGCGAGCGTAGTCGTTTCATGGTGACGCAATGGCGTGGCTCCAACTGGGCTCCTGGCCAGTGGAAAAGCAAACCGGTTCTTAGGAGGCACGAGCTTTGAACCAACTAAGCACCGAACTAGCACCTGGTGCTTCTTGGTGGAAAAACCCTCATTTTGTCATTGACCTCTTGGCTTCTGATGTTGTGCCAGTGGTGTTAAAATGACGTTGGGTAAACAAACAGTTTCACCTCAGGTTTTACAAAGGAGCATGTTTTTGTCTGAAACTTACCCAGTGCAGTCTAAAGGTCTGAATGTCAGAGCCAGTAGAGGTTTTAGTGCATGTGGTTCTGTTATCTTATTGGGTTTGGCCTCTTCATTGAGGAAATGCTTTTGTTAGGAAGAGGAATTCATGCTTTGAATGCCACCACGTGTGTGTGTGTGTGTGTGCGCACGTGTGTGTGCAGTAGAAAGTCTTGGTCTGTGTGACCTGTTTCAAATAAATGCCATCGCAAAGATGCTCAAGAAAGACTCACGCGTGTTTCTTACTAAGGGGTCAATAAGCCAAAATTTCCTAACAGACTCCTTGACCTGGATGTTCCTATCCCACCAGCATCAGTCAGCAAGGATTTACAAAGATGGAGCACACTCTTGCCTCTGGCAGGCTGAATAAATGCTGTTAAAATTAACAATTTGACAAAGTTGGGTTTATCCAACGACTTGAAAATTCCATAGTCGGGGTACAGTTTAGGAAAACTTTAGGATTTTACTGCCATTGCTAGCATTGACTGAAAATGATCCTTCCTGTAAGTCAGAAGGTAAGTCAGGTGGTCGTCCTCACAAGACAGGCTTCAGAGATGAAAGAAACACAGTTTTTCAATATCAGGGATATAAGATAAGATCAGCTTTATTAATCCTGAGGGAAATTGTTATGCCAGAGTACAATAAAGAATGAACTAAGGTTAGTAACATATGCACAGTTACAGAAAGGTTTGTAATTAAGTAGATCAAATAAGAATACAGAGTACAAAATTCAAAGTGTCTGAGTGTGTGTATAAGTGTGTAAAGTGTCTAGGTGTGTTAAATCGTGTCTAAAAAATAAAATAAGTACAAAAAAATCTCAGCGAAGATTTGAAGTAAACTAAACAGATGTATTGGCACAGAAATGTTACACTTAACATTGGTAGTGAAACTACCGATAAAGATGGCACAAGATATTGGAGTCTGATAATATTGCACATTAAGTTGGATACGTCTGGTAATTGTGTATCCCTCCTGCAGAAGAATTACACAGTCTGATTGCCACAGTTAGGAAAGACCTCCTGTGGTGTTCTGTGGTGCACCTCGGTGGTCTCATATTCCACAAGGTTCAGCTTCTCTGTTTTTCAAACTTCCCCCTTGCCGTCTCTGTTTATGTTTTCATTTCATGTAGTATAGTTTGTGAAGTGTGCTGTTGCGTGCCACAGTGATTATAGACTGCAGGTGAGAGGTGCAGGTGGGCAGGCAGCTCAGATATTCATTCCTGACATTTTTGAGATGCTTAGCTAAAGGCGGTGTGGCTTCTTAAGGTGAATCCTCAAGGCTCAGCTACTTTGTGTGTTCAAGCTTTCTCCTTTCTTTAGTGAAATTTGTGCTGTTGAGACTCAGGAGAATTAGTGAAGTATGAAGACTGTGCAGCAGCTGTAATGCAAACATTTGTGGTTAATCTGAGCAGAGTCAGCTCTAGCTAACCACACATACTCCATGTTACTCAAGCATGTGACCACAGGTCCTGGCATGTCCCGCCCTCTACTACTCCATCTAGGTTCATTGAATAGTAGTAAAGGAAAGTCTGACGCTGTTCGTAGTGAGTTTACTCCGCAGAGCTGTGAGCTCAGAGTTCAGTTATGCCTTTAAAGGCCAGGGTGTGGTCTGCAGAGGAGGGAGCGCAGACGCGCCCTCCCCCCTCCTCTTCTCCCGCTCTTTTTGCACTTTGAGAGTGCAACTTTTGTGGTGAGAGATTTACAAAGAATAGTTTCTCATGTGGTGCTTTAGCCTGACGGTGTTCCTCCTCATTCATCCACTTTACCCAGTCCAACAGCAGACGAACTCCACTGGCATCGCAGCAGAAAAGCTGCAGTCTGTCATGTCAGTGTCTGTGTGCCATTTCTGTATGCATGCATTCCACACACATACACTGCCTGGATCCAGTGCTGCTAACTATTTTCATTAGAAAACAGCTTTACTCTGTTAGACAAGTCACTAGTTTTAATAAATCTAAAAATTAAAAAAATGAAACTCCAAACCTCAAGCAGTCTAGAATGGTTTTTTGCTCATGTCACATTTTTACTGACTGTGGCCTCGTCTTTCATTGCAATGTGGAGTCCTGCACCTCTGTATATACAGCACAACCATGGCTGAAAGAAAAAAAGCCCAAAAATGTCTTTTGTGCAGCTGCTTCAGTCAAAGGGTTGTTTTAATGGAGAACAATGAAGAATGTAAAAATGTACTACGGTAAAGTGCGCTGCTGCTGTGATCAGTGCAGTTGCTTATATCTGACAGCTGCACATCAGAGCTGTTAAACTTTAAACTTCCTATTTAAACGCGGTATTGTATTGAAGTGCATTCAGGTCTGACACTGTCCCATAATGCAGGATATCACTTTAATTTTTGGCCAAATCAAAGTGAAATTAATGTTACTACCTGAATATTCTCTGTAATAAACACCAATAGAATAATCTGTTTTCTAAACTCTGTTCTATCAGCTGCAGTACCAGCAGTGTAAACGGATCTGACAGCAAATCAGGACCAAACATAAAAACATATTTATACTATTTCTGCATCACCAACCAAGTACATGTTGGGTTCCCATGGCAACACAATGCATATAGTGTGTGATACTGTAACTACACAGCTTCATTCAGTGGTTTTTATTAACGTACAGCTCAACAGGTTTACAGATAAAACATTTTCCTTCAGCTGAGAATCTGAATCACTCATAAAGAATTGTCAGGAAGTGATTTAGTTGAATGGGAAGTGCTTCTTCCAGCTGATTTAAATTGGAAAGTCTGAACACAGGTTCGCTCTGCAGCCTAAGTTACCATGGTGATCTAGCCAGGTTGAAGAGAGCCACCTTCTTGATACTAAAAAAACTCTGACTTTAGGCTCAACATACCTCACTAGCCCACTAATCTTACTAGTACAGCCCTCAGATCTCTCGCTGATCCAACATCTGTGAGGCAGACTTGAAACAAAATCCACAGAGGCCCCACCTCCCACTTTACAGAACTTGGAGGATCTTCTGCTAACATCTTGATGCCTAATACCAGAGGACACCTTCAGAGGTCTGTGGAGTCCATGCCTCGATGGGTCAGAGATTTTGAAGTTGTGGCTGATTGATGCATGTTTTTGATGGGGATGTTTGCTTGATGGTTGTCGCATTTTTTCCCTCAATTTCAGCTTAACTTCCTCCACCCAAACATGGATTTCCTTGTTCCAAAAAAAAAAGAACTGATAAAACTGTGAGCAACTCTCTATTCATTAAAACATCTGCTCAGAAACCTACTGACCACCTATCTTTGCTTTAAAGAACACATCTGGAAAATGTCATGGAAACTGACTCCTGGCAGCATTAGCATTAGCTCTTGCAGGATGCTGTGCATGTTTCTTTTGTCAGGGGCTGCAATACTGTGGCATATCCATGTATCAGATTCTTTTTAATTCTTCCTCGTATTCTTTTATTTTACATTCTCAGAGGACCTTGGGGCAGAGAACTCTGAGCAGCTGTACACCTCACCCCCTGAGATCAAAGCCTGAGGACATAGTGCTACTGTTTGGAAACCAGATGAGAAGAACGGAAGAAGTAAAGGAGATGAGCAGAGGGGTGTTCCAGTGTGTTCTATCAGGCCCAGCAAGGAGCAGAGTCCAGAGCATCTCCATCCATCAGAAAATGATGTGGATATTATGACTTTCCTGTCATAGACCAACGATCTCGCACACCCACACACGCAAACATCACACACTGATTTATAGTCATATGGACAGTATGGGCTGCAGTTTAAAGCAGTAGAGCTGTGAGTGTCGGCTCATCGCTGCCTGCTTTCTCTCTGATCAGCCCAGTTCTGTCTGCTTAAACTCATTTTAGCTTCCCTCTATGCTGTAAACCCCAAACTACATGATGCTATGATCAGTTTTGGTTTTCAAAATTAAGGTATTAAATGAGCTGGACCAACACATTTGTTTTCAGGTCATAGTTACAAGGATACTGGAGGTAGTTGCACAGTTTGTGCTAAAGTTAAGGCTCCTTCATTTCTTCAAAAAAAAAACATTGCTTTGAGTATTTGCTTGTGTTGTACTGGTTGAGTAAATGAAGTTTTGTGTCCAAAATAAAAGAAAATATTGTTTTGTGACAAAGTGGACAGGAAGAAATGTCACTGGGTTTTTCCAATTTGGTTATTGTCTTCATTTGTGTCCAGTGATGAAATAAACGCATTGCGGTTTTATTTGTAAGTAATGCACAAAGACAGATTTTTGGTGTTTTTAATTGCTTTTTTCATTCCATCTGTGTCAAATGGTCTTGTCATTTTTTTATATTCCAGATTTCCGATATACAGAGTGCTTTCAATTAATCAAAACAATGATACAAACTCTTAACACATACATAACTTTAAGTGATACTGCCAACATAAACCCATATCAGTCGCCTTTTGGGAAATGCATCATGCAATTTAATTTGCTTTGTTAAACACTGAAAACTAACAGCCATGGTTTTAGATGGACAAACGATAGCAGTCTGCATGTTAATTACATAAATCTCGTCCTTTTCCCTACTTTTATATATCCCAAAACTGTTTTAACGGTTTAAATGAGTAAAGGTTAAGAGACTGGAGAATTTGAATCTATAAATCTGTTTTGGATAAAAGCAGTGGAGTGAAGTTAATGGCTGATATAGTCTTGTTGCAAAAACATAGTAACAATGATGACAAGACCGAAATAAATTACACAGATCTCCAGATCAGATCTCAAAAATTGAGCAATAAACAAAAAATGTCCTTCTCGATTTCCATGGAAAACCTGAGTAATGCTTCCATACCTTCAGTAAAGTAGGACATCACAACTAGGGTTGCCACCTTTCAGAAATGAAAATAAGGGACGCCCACCACGGCTCCTTGGGGCCGCTACCACCCAAGGCGTGGTATATTTAATTCTGAAAGAAGCATTTAGTCATACTTAAAGCTTTAAGTGCTTTATTACATGGAACTGTTAATGATAAACTGTGCAGTCACTGCAGTGTGCAATAATAAACAAATATTAAGGAAAACAGACCAATGAACAATCATTATGATCTTTAAAGTGCTGAACTTGTTGGGGCTCTCTTTGTGATCCCTGAGGACATTTTTACTTTAAGAGTAAATAAAAAAAGAAAAATACTTGCAAACTTGTACATCTGCCCTTATTCATGTGCCCCAAGTGAAAATATTCAAAATAAAAATAGAACTGCAAAACATTCCTTCCTCCTTCCCTCAATCCTCTCCCACAATCATCTGTCCATCAGAAAGTTTTCTTTCTTTTATTTGTGGAGCTGTCGACCAACCAGTGTGCAATACTTCTGCAAAAACATAAATAATTCAATGCAGAATACTGTACATACAAATTCTCTACAAACATTTTTTTAAATCTAAATCTAAATCTTATCTCAGCACAATGAATATATTAACTTATTGATGTGTGTATGCATGTATTTATTAAGTTCTGTGAACATATCAGAGTTCTGAGTGAGTTATTCATTAGATAGGCAAAGGTCATTCATTGATTACATATAGGCTATTAAAAGAATGTTTATAAAAAACTTAAAACCATTTAAAAAAAAATTTTACAGTTTGCCTTGTGCACATCGCCATTAACGCTGTTAAGCCAGGGGTTCGACTCTTCCCACTCACGTCGGAAACGTTTTTGCTTCTGTGGACATCGTGGTGTTTCGGGTGTAGACATTTTAAACGCGCCGGTGCAGTCAGTGCTAGCAGCGTCTGTAACCAGGCAACCCGTGACAGGACCGACCAGGCGGCACACAGAGACGCAGACACGGAAGTCTGATCTATCCGCTGGACCTGGCATCAGGTCCTCCATAGACATACATAGGTATGTACATAGACATATATACGTAGACGCCGCATTGACTGTGGAGGGACGTGCCTAAAGCTCCGCCATCTTGGTACAGGACTAGCAGAGGGGGGAGTGAATGTGAGTCTATGGAGGTAAGAGGTACTCCACAATCTTAAAGTAGAATTATTCACTGAATTTTTGACCGATTTCCAAACGGTTTGGTTTGTTACAAACGGCACACTTGTAGCTTTGACACAGGATGCTTGGATGTTTTAGAAATGCCGGTTTTACTATCCAAATATAAATTCTACTTAACGTTGTCAGCAGACAATCTTCTGACATAGACCTGTCAGTACAAACTGTAGTTGAAGGAGAGACAATAAACAACCTGACTAACAACTGTCACCGCAGTGACAGAGACCTGGCGATCAGTGTGATGCCGACGCTAGGCGTCAAAAATATCAACAAGATATGTCAGAAGACCTATGTCAGTTATGCCGGCATATTTTCCGGCATAACTGGAAAATATGCCGGACTTTTGTGTCACTTATGGGTGTTCAAGAAGCAGAACACACAAACCAGATCCCGTGGAATCACTTTTCACAGGTAAGGTGTGTTATGTTCGCTGGTTATACAAGAAGCACTTCTACCATTAGCCTAACTTCTTTATTTTAACCATGCTTGTTATATCGACCCACAGATCTACCCGTCATGTGTTGTTATCAACCACTACTGACACCTTGTGGTATAAAGTGGCATGACACTTGATCATCACATCCCCCTTTCTTTGAGGCAAATGATAAAACAGTAAATAAACAACAAGGTAACAGTGTCAGTAGCCCTTACAACTATTCTTTCAAACAGTAAACATACTCTCACAGTATACCTATGTTCTGCACACATCATAACTTGAACCACACTATTCAAAACATGAACATTGCATTTTTCTTTTTTTTTTTTAAACAGCCCTGTATTACAAGTTCAGTCTTTCAGGCTTTTTGATCTCTCTTGTGGACCTTCTCAGCACTGGTACATCTGGCGTGTGTGCATTGTTACAGTCTGTTGAAGGTGAAACGATGGACTCAGACTCTGTGTGGGATTCACAGAGCTTTGGGACAGTCTCTTGTGTTTTAAGAAGACTGCGGCGATTGCGTCTGAAGATTTGTCCATCCTCTGTTCTCACAGTAAATGAACGTGGAGCTACTTCTTGAAGTACAGTTGCTTTTGTCCTCCAGCCATCAGGATTCTCTATCCTGACCGTGTCGTTGGTTGATAGCAGTGGAAGCTGTTTAGCTGTCCTGTCATAAAATGACTTTTGCTTCATCTTGTAATGCTGGAGCCTTCGTTTCACATTATGATATTTCTTTTGCTTTGTGAAGTTTGGCAATGTGGTACGTAGCTTTCGATTCATTAAGAGTTCAGCAGGTGACAATCCGCACTCCAGTGGTGATGCTCTGTAGCTCAGTAGAGCAAGGTAGGGATCTGAGTCACTGATAGCAGCTTTCTTCAGCAGCTGTTTGAGAATATGAACTCCCTTTTCAGCTTTCCCATTCGACTGTGCATACAATGGACTAGATGTGACATGCTTGAAGTCATATTGTTCTGCAAAACCCTGCCACTCTCTACAGCTGAAACATGGCCCATTGTCACTCACGACTGTGTTTGGTATGCCATGTCTGGCAAAGATGGATTTCGCATGTGTTATGACACAGGTCGCGGATGTGCTTGTTAACCATGCCATTTCAGGGAAGTTTGAGTAATAGTTAATGACAACCAAATAGTCTTTTCCTTTAAGATGAAACAAATAAACTCCAACCTTCTGCCATGGTGCTATTGGCATTTCAGCTACCACCATCGGCTCTTTTGTTTGTTTGTTCCTGTGTTTCTGGCATGTTTCACATCTGCTTACCAGTCTCTCAATGTCTTTGTTGATTCCGGGCCAGAAAACTGTGTCCCTTGCCCTCCTTTTGCACTTCTCAACACCGAGATG
Source organism: Dascyllus trimaculatus (assembly GCA_024666655.1). Classification (NCBI taxonomy): domain Eukaryota; kingdom Metazoa; phylum Chordata; class Actinopteri; family Pomacentridae; genus Dascyllus; species Dascyllus trimaculatus. The sequence continues at coordinate 27,259,177 of CM045465.1, forward strand.
ACCTTCATGGACCCTGTTCAGTATGTCATCCCTCAATTTTTGCGGAATGACAATTCTGTTTTGTTTTAGCAGTAGTCCATCAACCATACTCAGTTCACCTCTAATGTGATAGAACTGTGGACAGGAACCCACAGGCCATCCATTTTTTATGTTTCCAATGACACATTGTAGTTCTATGTCCTTTTCTGTTTCTTTAGCTATTAGTTTAGATTTGGTGTCTGATACAGGAAGTGCAGAAAACACCATGTTTACATGACACTGAACATCCTCTTCAGTCATACTCACTGTGCTCTTTGTGGGTGCTCGTGAGAGTGCATCAGCAAGTATCAGATGTTTTCCTGGTGTGTAGATGAGTTCAAAATCATACCTCTGCATTTTCATCATCAAGCGTTGAATCCTTGGTGACATCTCATTCAAGTTCTTTTTGATGATTGCTAGCAGTGGACGGTGGTCTGTTTCAACAGTGAAGGAGGGTAGGCCATATATGTAGCTGTGGAACCTCTCCAGTCCAAACACTAGACCTAGGCATTCTTTTTCGATCTGAGCATATCGACACTCAGTCTCTGTCATGGACCTGGATGCATAGGCCACTGGCTTCCAGTACTCATCTTCTGCTTGTAAGAGTACTGCGCCAATTCCATCTTTTGATGCATCTGTTGACACTTTGATCCTCTTCGTTGGGTCATAGAATGTCAGCACAGGTGCAGTTGTCAATGTCTCTTTTAACTTTTGCCACTCTTTTTCATGTCTCACTGTCCATTTGAACTCATTTTCTTTGTGCAGGAGTTCACGGATGCACGATGTCTTTGCAGATAGATTAGGAACAAATTTGCCAATGAAATTGACCATGCCCATGATGCGTAGCACTCCACTTTTGTCTGCAGGGCTTGGCATGTTCTTTATGGCATTAACTTTTTCTTGGTCAGCTTGAATGCCTTGAGCCGAGAGCTTATCTCCCAGAAAAACTACTTCTTGTGCTCCAAACTGACATTTGTTTTTGTTGAGCTTTAGTCCATATTTGCGTACCCGCTCGAATACTCTGATCAGCCTTTCATTGTGTTCTTGGGTTGTGGAGCCCCAGATGATGATGTCATCGACATAAACCCGAACTCCATCCAGTCCCTCGATGATGTGTTCCATTGCTCTGTGAAACACTTCAGATGCTGAAATGATGCCAAAAGGTAGTCTCAGGAAGCAATACCTGCCAAACGGTGTGTTAAATGTGCAGTATTTACAACTGCCTTCATCTAGTTTGAGTTGCCAAAAGCCTTGTGATGCATCTAGTTTTGAGAAGTATTTAGCACCTGCCATCTCACTTGTGATTTCTTCACGTTTGGGTATCTGGTAATGTTCACGTTTGATGTTCTCGTTTAGATCTTTTGGATCCATACATATTCTCAGCTCGCCATTCTTTTTATTTGTGCACACCATGGAGTTGACCCAGTCAGTTGGCTCCTCCACCTTCTTTATCACACCCAGCATCGTCATCCGGTCCAGTTCTTTCTTTAGACGGTGCTTCAGTGGTGCTGGAACTCTGCGTGCAGCATGCACAACTGGCTGTGCATTTTCTTTTAGCTGGATTTTGTATGTGAATGGCAGCACACCAAAACCTCTAAAAACATCTGCAAAGTTCTGTATTATGGAGTCAACATTCTCATTTGGCGTGTTTATTGTATTGATGCGATATACTCTCTTCACCAGTCCCAAATCCTCACAAGCTTTATCACCCAGCAGTGAATCATGTCCTTCAGCAACGACTGAGAAGAGCACATGGTGCACTTTTCCTTTTACAGTCACTTTCAGGTTGCACGAGCCTAAACACTCTATCCTCTGTCCATTGTAGTCTTTCAACTCTGTCACTACATTATGTATTCTGGGTTTACGTTTCATTGTTCTAATGTCATTTGCACTGATCAAGTTTGCTTTAGCACCAGTGTCCAGTTTCATGGTGATTACAGTCCCATTTATTTGTAGTGGTGCTGTCCATTTATCCTTTGTGACTGCATTTATTTCCTTTTCTGGTTCATTCTCACACTTGACCATGCCAACAAAAAATGTGTCACTCAAATCGGTGTCCTCCACTGTGTGTACTGATTTTGCAGTCATCCCCTTTTTCTGTCTTGTGAAGCACTGCTTAGCAAAGTGGTTCTTGCCCTGGCACTGCGAGCATTGCTTACCAAAGGCTGGACACTTTTTTGGCTTGTGACGGGAGCCACAGCGCTTGCAGTCAAACATCCGTTCTTCCGTTGTGTGCGCAGGTCGGGTCTGCGTGCGTCTCCGTCCCTCGCTGGAAACAGCACCGACAGCCGCACCACCAACACCGTCTGTTGTGCTCACCGCGATTTCACTGAATGTTCTCACGTGCATCTGCGACAGCTCACTTGCCTGGCAGATCTTTATAGCGCCTTCCAGAGTTAGCTCCGTTTCTCTTAGCAGCCTTTCTCTGACTTTTTTATCCTCCACTCCAAACACGATCTGGTCTCGGATCATGGAGTCCCGTAGCGTAGCAAAG